>JACGCM010000566.1:0-61647 GCA_014058105.1 Kingdonia uniflora | reverse complement strand
CTTCTGGTGATGTTCTTACATCGAGTTCTACATCAAAGGTTGGTTTTCCTTTATCCACATTATCATTTCCAACTATTGCACCCCCTCCTGCCCCAACTGTACCGTAACCCGGATGGCAACAAGTTCGTAAGGATCACTTTAATGCTGATATCATCGGTGATCCTACTTCTCGGGTTCAGACTGAAAGTCAATACCATGAGACGGTGAACTTTGTTTGTTATGTTTCCATGATCGAACCAACAATGGTAAAGGAAGCTCTGTCTGACGAATATTGGCTACATGCAATACAATATGAGCTTCACCAGTTTCGCCGTCTAGATGTTTGGGATTTGGTTCCACGTCCTTCAAGTACGAATATTATTGGAACTAAATAGGTTTATAAGAACAAATATGACGAACTGGGGAATGTAATTCAAAACAAAGCTAGATTGGTCGCTCAAGGTACAATCAGTAAAAGGGGTTGATGTTGCTAAAACGTTTGCTCCTACTGCAAGGCTTGAGTCTATTCGCCTACTCTTGCTTTTTTTTGCCATCAAAAGTTCAAGTTACATCAGATGGATGTGAAGAGTGCTTTTTGAACGCGTTCTTAGAGGAAGTGTGTTCGTGGCCCAACCAAAAGGGTTTGAGGATCCTCATCATCTGGATCACGTGTTCTACTTGAAGAAGGCTCTTTATAGTTTGAAGCAAGCTCCTCGGGCATGGTATGAATGGCTCTCAAATTTTCTCTTAGCTAAGGGATTTGTTCGAGGGGGAGTTGATAAAATGCTTTTTATCCAAAGGAAGGGAGGCGTGATGATTGTTGCACAGGTATATGTAGATGATATTGTGTTTGGTTCTACTTCGAGTTCACTAACCACTTCTTTTGCAGCTTTAATGAAAAGTGAATTTGAGATGAGCATGGTTGGGGAACTCACTTATTTTTTAGGTCTCCAAATTTGTCAAGTGGAGAAAGGAATTTTTGTCTCTCAATCCGCGTATGCCAGGGATCTTGTGAAGAAGTTTGGTCTCTCTTCTGCAAAACATGTCAGGATACCCATGAGTACCACTACAAAGTTAAGTAAGGACTCGGCAGGTATGGATGTTGATCAAAAGACGTATAGAAGTATGATAGATAGTTTACTTTATCTTACTGCTACTCGTCCTGATATTATGTTTAGTGTATGTATTTGTGCTCGTTATCAAGGTAGTCTGAAAGAGTCCCATTTACAGGCTGTTAAACGTATTATTCGCTATGTAGCTAGGACGTCTGATTTTGGCTTGTGGTATTCGCATGATACAACTTTCGAAGTTATTGGGTATTCTGATGCAGATTGGGCAGGTAATACAGATGATAGGAAGAGTACTTCGGGTGGATGCTATTATATTGGAAGTAATCTTGTAGCTTGGCAGAGTACGAAGAAAAATTGTATTTCTTAATCCACTGCAGAAGCGGAGTATATTGCTGCGGGTTGTTGTTGCACTCAATTGATTTGGATGAAACAGATGGTGCATGACCAGGGAACGATGTCAGTTTTTTGTAATAATACGAGTGCGATAAATATCTCCAAGAATCCTGAACAACATTCTAGAACCAAGCACATTGACCTTTGATTCTACTTCATTCGTGATCTTGTTGAGCGCAAGATAGTCAGTGTTGAGTATGCTTCTACAGAGAGTCAGTTAGCAGATTTCTTTACCAAGCCGTTAGATGCTATGAGATTTAAGCTTCTGCGATGCTCTATTGGCGTCTGCTCTATTGATTAGGTATGTCGTTTACTCTCTTTTTATACCATTTGATAGATTATCACAGTGATATATGCTTGGTCAGATACATTTTCTAATTTAATGATTAGGACAGTTCAGTATAGTATTTACTTGGTTTTGCTTTTTCTCACGGCAGTTAACTATCGTATGCTTAGATAGATCAGCACTCGCTGATATTATACTTGAGGTTACCTGTAAAGACTTCGTACCTAATGTTATGTGAGGATCTGACCTATTTTTCTAAGCTTCGAGTGTTGTAATATTTACTCTCTATGGATTCTGTTGTTGTGATCTCATTTCGTTTTTTTACTCAATTGTCAAAATGGTAACTTCAAGATCAAGTTAGTCTAATATAACATTCTCTATACTTGATTCGAGACGAAAAATACTATGTGAGACCGAAGATATGATAATTGGCTTTTTATTGCTACATATTTTTTGGTTTTCGTTCTTCTTACCTAATTTTTTTATACGCTTGCTGCCCCTTGTGTCTTCGAATATGCCATTCTCTTTTCTACCCCAATCATTTATTATTTTAGCCATTTGTTCTGAGACTTCAGTAATAAAAATAAAAATAAAAAAAAGAAAAGAAAAGAATAATACAATATACGTTTGTTATTATCTCAAATCAGGTTCATGAAAAAAGAAGAAGAAGGGAGGAGGGTGGTATTTTAGTTTATGTGTACTCCATTAGATAAAGTATGATAGAAAGTGGAATTTGGTTTCGGGTGAGAAGGGGCGTTAGTGTAACTGTTCTCTCAGAATACCAGCAAATCATCTACTCCGTCATATGCCTGCCTGCACCTTCATTATAACCTTTACAAGACCTGTTTGATCTTGAGTTTAACACAGCTAGTTTAGTAGAGATGATAGCTATGGAATCTATATTAATTAACTTGACACCATTACTGACAATTGATTTCCTGTCCATGAGATTTTCCAGCACACAGTGCGCTGCTTATTTGATGAAATATGAGTATTTCTTTGCATATTATTCATATTCATATTTCACACAAAGTGTTAGCTAGTCAATTCTTAGTGCTTTCGAGTGACCACCAATGTGAGTCCTAAGTTGAAACAACTTTCCTTATAGTATTTATTTTAGAATATTGGGTTTATTGAATGCATGGTACTGTTTTACGCTGATTGTGCACACACACACTCTGAGTAAATACTTATTATGTCCAGATTTTCTATTGAATGATTTCCTATCTAATATTCATATAGTTTGTGATTAGTCTCTGATCTGGCATAGAAAGGGGGAGTATTGCTTACTTAGTGTTTATTTTTTTGATTTTTTCTCTCTTTGTTTTGGTCCGTTTCGTTTTGTTTTGTTTCGTTTTCATCAGTGCAAATGTTTATTCGAATACGACTCTTACTGTTCAAACATTTTCACACAGATTCTTCATTATTCGAATACAATTTTTTTTTGTTTGAATATTTTTTAGCAGGTACAAGTATATTTGAATACAACTCTTGTTGTTCGAATATTTTTTAGCAGATACTTGTTTATTCGAATACACCTTTTGTTGTTCGAATACATTTTGCCAACTTTGTTTTTTTTATGAAAACCAACTCTTTTCTTTTTACCTTGCTCTCCCACTTCTATTTGAGTGAACTTGGCACTGTCTATCTCTCTCTCTCTTTTGAACCCTTCCCTTCTTGTGATTGTTTGCTCGAAGTTCATCGTTTGTATTATCGAACATTCATTCTCGCAAGTTTGGGGTTTTCTCACTTCGAGCGATTGTACTCGAACACATCACCTAGGGCTTGCTTTGCTTTCAAATCCAAGGTTGGTATTTAGTTTTGCTGTCATTACTCTACACTCTCACATTTCAGTTTGGTGTTTAATTTTTGTTAAATTAGTGCTTTGGATTTTGTTTGCTATTTACGAATTGTAACAGTTAAATTAGGTGTGTTCATATGCAATTGAAACTGTTACTTGGCAATTGGAGGGTGTTGTGATTACTTGCAGAGTTGGTTGATCATTTCGCTATTATTTGCTTGTGGTGGTGATGAATTAGTTGTGTGTTGGTTCATTGGGGTTCCCCTGCTTAACTGTGTGGGTTGAGTTTGGGGAAAGTTATGATTTTCTTGCAGGTGATTTGCAGAGATTGTTGAGGTTTGTGTTGGTTACATCGGATTGTCCTTTGTTGTTTTTGTCTGCTATGGTATGGATGAAATGTCCTCAGGAGGGACCTATTGTTCCCGACTCGAGTGCAACGGAAAAATAGGGATGGATGACTCGCGGTGCTCAGACGGGTCCACAACGCACTAATTCTCTAGGCTTTCAGCTAGAAGGAGCTCGTGGAGTTGGGGGGTCTAGTTCTGGAAATGATCCTCCTCATTGGTCCACCCTGAAATTTGGGTTCAAGTTTAGAGGATATCATAAAGAGGTGACTCTAGATAGAGAGGAGTTGAGTGTGAACTATCCGGACGTCTCCTCGGTTTTTTATTTTTTTGACGCACGTAGTTGGACTGTGATTTTGGAACCGCAGTTGCCTTGCTACCCTCGGTTGGTGCGACTCTTTTATGCTTCTTTATGGGTTATGCACATCACGGGTATTAATAAGACATTCAGCGTGTCCATCGATGGGTCTGTTTTCGATATAGATTCCGATGATGTTCAGAAAGCTTTTTGTCTCGGTGATTCTGACAATCCCGATGTCAATTATTTGATGTGGCCTCCAGTTCTTACTGAGTTTCCTCCCAAGGCGGAGATGGAGGAGGAACTTCTGTGTGTTGGAAAGAATAGTGGTCCATATCTTCGGCGCAAGAATCTGGATTAAGCAATCTGCCTTTTCCATATGGTGGCTCATAGGAACATCATTCCCCGAAAGGGAATAAGAAACTTCTGGTGGGAAATATGTTTTATCTCGTCTATCTATATACTATGGGACTCAGTGTTGACTTGGTTCTCATTATCATGAATGAGATGTTTACCACGGCAAACCCGGATCATCAGACACGGACTTTGCCTTACGACAGATTCATCTCTCAGCTTCTGACTGATAAGGGGTATGTTATTCGCCCTGATGAAGAGGTGGATGTGAAGAACGACGTTATTAATGCTCAGTATTGGGAGAAGAGCAGAAAACACATGATTGTAGAGATGAAGTTCGAGTCTGACGGGGATGCAGAGGACATTAGGGCTGAGACCGTATCTGCTAGACGAGATGCGAGACCTTCTAGTTCCTGGACCGCGACTGCACCTATACCTAGTACTTATACATCTATTCCTATTGGGTTGGCTCCACATGACTTTGCCTCTATGTATACATTTCTGGAGACTCGTTTTGCTAGCATGGACATTCATATACAGACTCAGTTTCAGCTATTCAGGGAGGACATTAGTCGACTTCAGACTTCTGTGGAAGGATTGAGCAGTATAGTACGTGGCTCGTCGAGTGCCCCGCCTTCCGTAGATACAAATACAGATGGGGGGTCTTAGGTCGAGAGTGATTTTGGTTCTCACTTTTGGATTTTAGCGTGTTCGTTCGATGTTTTTGTCTTCTCATAACTATTTTTGCATCTACTCTGTTTATTGCCTATCTATTAGATGTAGTTAGGCTATTTTATTTTTCTCTGTATTATCAGTTTATTTTGCATGGATCATTTATCAGACTCTTGCTATTCTATGATATTTCTTTGTTCATAACTGTTATATACTCTCTTCTTGCTTGTTTACCCTTTGTTCTTCTGTATCAAAAAGGGGGAGAGATGTTTCTGACAGGTAAGTCAGGTAAGTTCTTTTTGTTCTCTGAATTCCTCATTTTAAATTTGAATGGATACATGATATAGCTTGTTTAGTGTACAGGGATTTCAGAGGATGGACTCTTGAGTATGGGTGTTCTAAGAGTGAGTCAGTCTATCGAGTCTGTTTTCTTTAAGTTATTATATCTAATTCTTGTTTTGGCACAAAATAAAACAAAGGGGGAGATTGAAAGATCCATTTTTGGAGTTTATTTTATTTAGTGTCTAGAGTAGTCGTCAGCATTATCTCGTGGTTATCCGGTATCATTGAATGCACGTGGAGCAACTACAGCTGGACTGACTGTCTCTGAATAGGTAAGTGGATTCTAAACTCTTTGTTCTAAAAAGTCAAGCCACTATATTTTACAGAGTGAAAAAAGGATAAGAATGTCTATTTACAGAAAACAGAAGTTGTATTGGAATAACCTTTAATGTGGTTTGAATATGTTGCAACAGATAGAATTGTATTCGAATAGAATTACTTATGTTTGAATAACTTTCAACAGTTGCATTTATATTCGAATAGACTGCTTGTTGTTTGAATAACTTTTAACAGTTACTTTTCTGTTTGAAAAGAATAACTGCTGTTCGAATAGATTGATTTCTAGTTGAACAGAGCCCATGTTTTATGTTTTACTATTTAAGACATACTAGCCTTTTTCAAAGACTCCTTGAAAAACCTATTTTGTTTTGGAGGCTTGATTTTTAAGAGTGAAGAGAGATCGATCTTTGAGAAATTCAAGAGAGAATCAATTCACTCAATCTTGAATCAATCAATTGATCACGAAATCTTTGTCATGCATTGAAGAACTAAATTGAAGAACTTGAGCGATTCAAGAATAGGAGCTTCGACGTGAGATTGGAGCGAAGCGTTGCGAGAACACGAAATTGATTGCAAGAAGATTCATTGGGAGAGAGATAACCATGGGAAATACTTATCGAGTCTGTAAGTGATTAAATTCTTGTAATTCTTTTTCAATAGTGGATTGTTTAGCTATCGAGTAACTCGATAGCGACCTGTGGGTTTTTCTCCTGAGAAAGGTTTCCCACAGGGTTAATCACTTACAGACAAATTTGGGGACGAATTATTCTGTCTCTAATACACAATATTTGAGACAAATTTGTTTGTCTCTAAAAGTATAACGCCAAATTTTCCCGCCAGCGCCAATATTATTTGAAACGGATTATTCTGTCTCTAATACACAACATTTGAGACAGATTTGTTTGTCTCTAAAAGTATGACGCCAAATTTTCCCGCCAGAGCTAATATTATTGGGGACAGATTATTCTGTTTATAATAAACAACATTTGAGACAGAATTGTTTCTCTCTAAAAGTATGCCGCCAAATTTTTCTACTAGCACCAATATTAATAGAGACAGATTATTCCATCCGTCTTTAATACATAAGATTTTAAACAAATTTGTTTATCTAAAAGAAGGTAATGCTAAATGCAGCATTTTTGCAATTTAAATTATGCCCCAGTTAGATAATACAAATCATTTATCAACCACAAGTTAATTTAAAAGAAGGTAAAGTGATTACAAATGTACTCTTTGATATACAAAAGAAACTAAATGATATCAAAAATAATTGAAAAGAAAACAATAACAATGAAATTATTTTTTTACATGAAGAGTTATAAGTCCAGCATCCTAACTCACCTTGAAAATACAAATGAAGTCCCAGTCCGAAGTATGCCATATCTCCTATATGAATAAAGACAAATATAAAGTCATTAAGTTTTGCATTGTACTTTATTAATGTTAAAGAAGAACAGTTCAAAAAGCCTATGAAAATTTTATAAACTAAACTATTTAAGCCTATGGAGACCAGCGATGGAGCAAGTGAAAATCAGTTGTACAATCTCAAACTACAAAAAATATGGCAAAGCAAAAAAACTAGTAACATGCCATAGCCTTTTAGTACTGTTAAAACTACGTGTGGACTTTATATGAGTCGTCGCAATGCAAATAGACAAGTGTTATGTTAATGCTACCACAACCTAATCACTGAAAATATCGAATAGATAAATTATTTTTTGTTTTTTAAGAAGTATTTGATATCTTATTTCACTTCTTCGTTGTGAAATAATATTTTATATAACTGAAACTGTTGGTAACACTGATTGGGGACCTAAATTATTGGAACAGGGCATCCCAGAATTGAATGTGTGATCCATGACTAACAATAGAAGATTGAAAACAATATTAAAGAGTATGAATACTTCTAGGGAAATCAAATAAATTATATTCACCTTGAGAATATAAATGAAGTCCCCAGTCTGAAGCATGCCATATCTCCTATATGAATAAAGCTAAATATAAAGTCCATAAGTTTTGCGTTGTACCTTATTAATGTAAAAGAAGAACAGTTCAAAAAGCTTATATAAATTTTGTAAACATTACTATCTGAGCGGATTAGCTGCAACAAAATGGGTTTAGATTGTTAATAATGAAAATGGTTATGGGAAAAGTAACACACCAAAGATGATCACATGTTTGTTTGTTGAAGAATCAAGAATCGCTCATGGTGAAAACTGCAGATGGAGAAGTCATGGCAAAAAATCCATGTGCTTTGCAGATCTTAGTAAAACATTTATATCACAAGAACGCTGTCTCAATCTGCGCAATATGCAAGTCAACATTATTAATATCACCACACAACTTGGACCACAAGCAAAGCTCCATGGATCTGTTTGAATCGTTGGTGCAATATAAGTGATCTAATGAAACACTTAAGGAAATACATGCAATGTTTAGTGGAAACATCGAGTAATGAAGATGTTAGTATTAATTCAAATACTGATCTTCATTCTGCTTTAGAAGATTACCTTGTAGAACTCTCAAATAAGGTTGGAGATGTGGGGCCAATTCTTGATATGATGGCTATGGTGCTTGAAAATATCCCAACTACAACTATTCTAGCAAGGGCAACTATATTATAAGTATATTGTACGACACAACTGATATCCACTATCCCTAATATTTAAGAACAACCACTACCAAAACCCTTAAATTTAAAAGTAAAATCAACTATAATTTTAATAAATAATAATGCATAAGGAGTATCAAACAAATAAGGTGAAATGTGACTTTTTAGAAATATGAAAATGTACTGAAAAAAATATTTATCATAACAAAGTCAAGCTTCACAACAAAATATAAAGATTCTTCTTTGTCGCATAACTAAAGGAAGATGAACATACTCTGTAACGTGTCAGAAGATCATTAATGTCATAAGCTATTCTACCATAGAAGCTGCCTAAACAGTGAAATTATTATTAATGAACATGTTGCACTAAGAAAATAGGTTTAACCAAACGAAAAAAAATCTTACAATTGAAAGAAAATCCATGTTTTCGCCACGCATTCATTGAGATTCTTCAACTGACCTTCCCCATGATGATTATCTCCTAATTGTAAAAAATATCATTGGTTCAGCCGGACCTATTATACAATTTATTTCAATGTAGTAATAGCTACAATCCAGACTTACCTTGTTGGAGTTGGCCTTGTTTATTTGTAAATGAACGTTAGCTGAAGTTTGTGAAAACCTGAAATGAAAAACTTAAGACTTGGAGCTTACATAACATTTGGAGTAAACACTAGAAACATGATTAACTGAAGCAAAAGTTATAAGAAGAGCCTGGAAAGAAATATTGTTGACCTTAAATCATATATAGTAGTTTCCTCTTCTTCTGTATCAACGTATTCTATATACCCATTAAAGACAAGCTCATGCCAACCACCCTCATCGGGTGACTCTTACAAAAGAAAGAAAGGCAGTTAGGAAACTATAAACAAAATAGCTAAACCTATATGAGGTAGTAAAGCATAATACCTTTTGTTGTAGAGCTCGAATGTCCTTCTGGTGTATTCGCAGGGCACATCATTCCCCACTGTGAATTATGCAGCTGACGAGGTTTTGCCAATTTCCCTAATCGAAATTTAGGTTTTGCCAAACACATACCCTCTTGAGAGAAAGGGCAGTGGGCATATCAAAATTTAGACAAGCTACATTGTGAATCAAAATTTTAATCATTAACTGTTGTACAATTTACCATAATTTTTCTTTTTTTACGATTCTTACTTTGAGCGTGTCTTTGCATTTACAAATTAAAGAAAAGGAGAGGATCTAGGAGAAACCCTATTTGTATTAAGCAATTCTTAACATTCTCAAAGACTTGAAAACCTTTGTCCATATCATTCAAATTTCATAAATGAAACACTATAATACCAGAGATCCAACTGGACTCCAAAATATTCTATGAAAAAAAAGAAGAGGAGAAATAGTACTATAACTCTAATAAAGTTGATCCACTATAGGACCCGATCTCTCCATCAACTTCACGAGTAAGAGATCATCCCCTGTAGATAAGACTTCAGCATAGGCTGTATCCATATCTCCCACATGAAGTGCATCCATGAAATTACTTCAAGATGTCCAGACTCCCCTCGTATCCTGAGCACCATCTTCATCTTCCATAACTTCTGCAATTAATTCTGGAATAGCAACTCATTTTGGACCCTGAGATTGACCATCTTCTACTCCAGCTCCCCGGATAGCTTTAAGAGTGGCCTCATCTTTTGAAGCTTGCCAGACACTTCTAGCCGAAGGGCCCTCACCGAGCCTAATGGACCCCAATCCCTTGTCCCAAGCTCTCCTATTTCCTACCTGGTTGCCATCATTTTCTAACGTAGGTGACCTAACATCAACAAGATCTCTTCTAGAGCTCCCCATATGCTCATTTCTCGGAGCATCATATGAATAGGAATCAGATGATAGGAATCTTTCTAAAAAAGTAACCCGGCCATCACTGGCTCTGCCCAACTTAGTGCCAAAATAGTTAGGGAAGTCATTATATTTTCCTAAAACCCTATTAGAAGATCCCTCGAACGTGTTCATAAAAGTAGTAGGCCTTCTACCTGATGATCATGCTATTATAAGACCCACCCATGTAGTCCTACAGTTAAGAATAAAACGTGTAAGAAGCAGAGTTCAAACTAATGTTTTGTCCAAGGTAAAACAATTTGTACTGTGGCAATATATTGGACAAATTAAAATATAACATAGGTTAACTCCAAATATTCTGGACTCAAGCAGTATGATGGATTATTGTATCACCGATATATATCAGTAATCGTGAGTCGACAATTATTCTGTAGTATATAATAATTTATGAGACAATATCTGCATATTCTAGGCTCTCGGGTAGATATACCGTGCATATATCATACGGTATAAACCGCGATATACCAAAATTTTCTACTCCAAGGTTCTACCTACCGATAAATTAAATGGACCTGCAACAAGTTCATTAGATAAGCTTATTGTCTTTCAAGTTGTGATAACTTTCTCTGGATTGCTAACCAGTTTCCTTTAATATTTATGAATAATAATCCTTCAACGTGATTATCACTTCTGTAGAAACCACTACGAGTGCTGGAAGTATCTCTTTGATTGACATCAACTCTATCACTGGCATTATAAGCTCTTATTTTTTAATCTCTCCCTTAAAACATCTCAGATTTGAAAGTACAAAATCTGGAAGAAAGCTAGAGTCATTGGATCAATACATCTCGAGAATGAAAGCAGGGCAGAAGGACATCTTTTACATAATCGGAACCAACAAGGATCAACTGGAGAAATCCCCATTCCTCGAGACACTCATAAAAATAATTACGAGGTTATTTTCTTTACAGATCCAGTTGATGAATATTTGATACAATACCTAATGGAATATGAAGACAAAAAATTCCAGAATGTATCAAAGAAGGTGTTGAAACTTGGAAAGGGTTCGAAGGACAAAGAAGCCAAGGATACCTTCAAGGACTTGACGAAATTGTGGAAGGACGTTCTTGTTAGTGAGAATGTTGACTCTGTGAAGATTAGTAACCGTTTGGACAACAGTCCTTGAGTTGTAGTGACATCAAAGTATGGGTGGAGTGCTAATATGGAGAGGATCATGCAATCACAGACTCCAGATGCAAACAAGCAGCCATACATGCGTGGCAAGAGGCTTCTTAAGATCAACCCAAGACACCCGATCATTAAGGAGCTTCAGGAGAGAGTGATCAGTGGCCCTGAGGATGAGAGCGTAAAGCAGACTACAAAGCTTGTGTACCAAACATCTCTTATGGAAAGTGGTTTCGTGCTTAGTGACCCTAAGTCGCTTAGTGACCCTAAGATCAGCTCTGATGCAACAGTATATGAGGAAATTGAAGCTGATGAGGCTAAGGAAGTGGAAACTCTCAAGGAAGCTAACGACGGCGCTGATACAGGGCCATCTATAGCAATAGTTTCTGTCTTCAAGTCCGGGACAATATGTAGTTGTAGCTTCTTTGCCAGTCTCTCTAGTATGGCACTATTAGTATTGTGATCATCATTTTTAGAAAATACAACCATCATATCCATTGCAAGCTCGATATCATGAGTATCGGTTTGTCCCGCTGCTGTTCTAAGTTGCATGTGCATTAGCTCAACTTGTTCTTTTACTTCTTCTGAAATTCCAAGCTCCTCATATGGCATACCATCCAAGGCTTGATTCAACTTATCATAAACGATGTAAAATCTTCCCATAATCATCTCTCCATCAAATGCCAAAAAAATCTTGCTTTCCTCATGACATGTTTTCAACAATTTCTTAGCGAAATTATGCGCTTTCATCAATTTACACAAACAAGCAAAGAAAACAAGAAAAAAGGCTCAAACACCACATTACCAAAACACATAATCTAAAACGCTAACAAAAATCAAAATTTTAGCAAAATATAGCACCGATTCATGTAGATAAACAAACCAATCTACAATCAGATGATAATTTAGAGATCTAACTACAATCACAGTTTCTAAATACCAAGAGTGTTTGAAAACAAAAAAAATACTTAAATCATGAATACCTCGATTAAAAATCTTCAATTTTATAAGTAAGGTTCAAGTTTCAATGAAGTTCGTAAAACTACAATTAACCCCATAAAATCAATTAGAAAAATGGATATATTGAGTGAGAGAGAGAGAGAAAGATAAATCAATTAATTACCTTGATTTCAAAGCCATAATTTTGATTAGGAATGCCTAAGCTTCAATCGAGTTCTTGGCACTTCAATTTCACCCAATAAAATTCAAAAGTTGATCGAACCTACTGATCCTATAACAAACACACAAATTAGGTTTTGCCACTAATGGAGATAGATTGATTGAAGAGATGAATTTAAGGGAGAAAGATGTTTTTACCTCTGAGATTTTGAGAAAGATATTAGGCAAGTAACCCCTCCGTGGCAGAAAAACGTGAGAGTCGTCTCCTTCGCCTTGAAACCCTAACCATAGCCGGCTTTTCTTGTTAGGTTTTCTCCTTTTTTAATCATCCTTGGTTTAAATCTTCCTTTTAATACTTGAATTTACTGTTCATCATTCCTCTCTCTTCTCAATTTTAACCTATTTCCTGTGTTGAACTGCTCTACCGGTTTTGAACATGGAAATGGCCCCTCTCCCTAATGCTTCAATCACTCCTCTCCCTATTCCTTCCACATCCTCTATCTCTATTCCTTCCACCTCATCTATCCCTAATCCTTCCAATAACAGCAACAATCCCAACTCTTTCCCTGCTGATGCTGTTGTTTTCCATCAGGAAGCTCTGAGTTTCCCACCCTCGTTTCATGATGTGGCGACTATCAAACCTTCCTTTACAAGCATCGCTGCTGGGAAACCTTTCCAACCCATCCTTGAGGAGTTCAAACCGGACACAAGAAAGTCGTTTAAGGATGGTTTGCCGGTGATTTCTTTCTCACCTTCAGATCTGAACAAAGCTACTGCAGCTTTCAACACAACACTTGTTATGAGTTTCCCTTCTGGTAAACCAAATTTAGATATGATTGAAAGCAATATCAACTCCCACTGGGGTCTCATGGCTGAACTGAAAGTGGCAATGCTAGATTTTAAGTATATTATGGTGATGCTAGTGTCAGAAAAAGACATCACAAGAGCACTATCTCGAGGGTCTCGGCAAGTAAAAGATTTTTCTACAAGCTCGCTCGTTGGACAGTCGATTTCGATCCCAAAAAGGACTCTCCTTTTGCTCCTATTTGGATACAATTTCCCGGTTTGATGCTTCATCTCCAAAACAACGGGATAGTCAAGGAATTGGCCGGCCTCGTTGGAAAGTATTTGATCATGGACATAACAACACTCAACCTGAGTAGACCTAGCATGGTTCGGGTATGTGTGGAGGTGAATCTCATGAAGGAACTTCCGACTAAAGTGGGAATTTCTTTCAACAAATTGTTCATTATAGAGCAAACTGTTTTGTACGAGAGACTTCCGAGGTTCTGTACACATTATGTTCTACAAGAGTACAACAAGGCAAGTTGCACCAAATTTCATCCTATAGATAAAAGGGAGGAGATTAATCACGGGAAAGTTTCAACAATGGGGAAAGCAAGCCATTCACACAACACTATTTTCCAACCTCAGACATTTGAAAATATGGAACTTGAAATGGGGCACGCAGCAGCAGCAACTGGGTCGCGTGTAGAGGGGAAGAAAACGGTGATAGTGAGGCAGAAACTATCGATAGCATTGGAGCTAAAGGTAACACCAATGGAACCAACTGAATCAGGATTCATGGGGCAGGAAACGGCGTTAATAGTAAGGAAAAGCCATCGATTACAATGGGGCAGCAGGCAATACGAACAGTAGCAACAGAGCTTCCTTCCGTGGGGCAAAAGGCAAGGCAAACTAAACTCCAAAAAGTGGGATAAAAGGCAGCGAGTGAAACAGTTCACACTAGCGACGCATTGGCAAACAACAAAAACACTGAAGTAATAGAGCACACCGACACCCGACAATTTTCTGAGGTGGTGCTAATGGAATTAAGGAGTCGATGTTACTCAGACATTGAGTATTATAGAAAGGCCGATGAACCAAACTGGACTCTGGCTAAAAAGGGCAGATCAAAACCACAGAGAATTCCTCTTAGTAGTGTCACAAGGAGCAAGGGTGCTCTCGTCCCTAATCTCAAGTAACCTCAATGGTGTTAGGTCCATTACTAGTTTGGAATTGTAAGAGTATTGGCAATGCCAAAACAATAAGCCATCTTATAAAGATCATCAAACAACACCATATTTCAATTGTGGTTTTGCTTGAACCTTTTCTAGATGCATCACTAGGGAATAACATAGGTAAAAGAATAAATTGTGCATCATTTATGTCTAACCAGCATATAGGGTGGTGGTGGTGGGAATTTGGGTGTTGTGGAAACACGACTTTGAAGTTGAATGTGTTTATACTTCTAACCAAATGTTACATTGCAAAATGAGTTATAATAATCAATGGAGTTCTTATGTTTCTATCGTCTATGCCAAATGTGACATCATTGAGCGAAGAACACTTTGGGAGGACCTCAAAAATATTTCAATGACAATAATCTCTCCATGGTGTACTATAGGGGATTTCAATACTGTGAGACAGTACTCGGAAAGGCTTGGGGGTAGACGCTCCTCATAAAGATCCTTGGTGGGATTCGAAGACATGATTCAGTCAGCCGGCCTAATGGAACCTTCTTTTACTAGATCAAGCTACACATGGTGTAATAAGCATCAAGCTAATTCTAGACAGTGGGCAAGATTGGATAGAACGTTGGTGAACTCAAGCCTTATGGCATCATTTCCCAGTCACAAAATCTCACATTTAGACAGAGTATGTTCTGACCACTCCCCTCTGTTACTATCGTTCACCAATAACCTTTATCAAGGGCCCAGACCTTTCCACTTCTTGAAGATGTGAGCGTCTCATGCTAGCTTCTCATACTTGGTTCGAGATAATTGGCCTAGTGGGGTATTCGGAAATTGTTTATCTTCTTTTGCATATAAGCTTAAGAAAGTTAAGGTTGCAATTAAGGATTGGAATATAAATGTCTTCGAAATGTTACTCAGAATATCCATGCTCTCCAGGATAGAATTGTGCATCTGGATCACATATTGCAGAACGGTTGGGATGAACAGATAGGTACCGAGCTGAGCACAATACAAAGATAACATGCGGCCATGTTACACAATGAAGAGGTATTTTGGAGAGAACAATCAAGAATTAAGTGGGTTGCGGCAGGTGATGCCAACATAAAATTCTTCCATACTGTTACACAAGTTAACCGAAAGAGAACTTTTGTAACTGACTTTACTCTCCCTGATGGAACTGAGACTACTGAGGTGGATGCCATTCATGATGCCACGGTTAGTTACTTCAAGGATGTGCTGCAAGCCACAAATACTAGTGTAGATGCAGACTTACTTGAGTGTATTCCTAATGTGATCACTGCAAACGAAGATGCCAGCCTCACAAGCACTCCAACATTGAATGAATTACAAGCCAGTGTGTTAAAGATCCCCAGTAACAGCGCTCGGGCAATGATGGTTTTACATTGGTATTCTTTACTTCATGTTGGGACATTATCAAGGATAATCTTCATAGCACTGCCAAATAATTTTTCAATGGGACCCCACTCTCAAGGTGTTATACTTCTTTGTTTCTCACACTTATACTTAAAGTGTACATCCCGACATCGTTGGGTGACTACAGACCTATCAGTTTGTGCTCTATCGTATACAAAATTTTCTCCTCCATAATCGCGAACAGGTTAAGCAAACTCCTCTGCAAATTAATATCAGGAAATCAGGGAGCTTATATTCAGGGGAAGGACATCAGTAAAACAATAACTTTAGCTCAGGAAATGGTTGGGGATTTGCATAGAAAGGTAGAGGCACAAATGTCATGATCAAGATTGACATGGCAAAGGCGTACGATAGACTGGATTGGGGGTTTTAACGGCAGGTCTTGTCCAAATTTGGTTTCTCAGGCGGATGTGTATCACTCTTAGCGCAATGTGTTGAAGCTCCATGGTTCTCGGTTGTCCTCCAAGGAGTCTTCAAGGGCTATTTCAAATCTTTGCGAGGTTTACGGCAAGGAGATCCTTTGTCTCCATTGCTTTTCATACTTGCAGAGAAAGTCCTATCCAGAGGGTTATCCAAATGTTTTGTGGAGAAAGAAATTGGGTTCTTCCATTCCGTCAGGGGTTGTTCACCCATCACACATCTCTTATATGCGGATGATTTCCTAGTTTTCTTAAACGGAAGTCACCATTCTATTTCAGGGTTAATGCACTTCCTCGAAAGATATGATAATTCTTCAGGCCAATTAATCAACAAAGCTAAAAGCGGCTTGTATGTACACCATAATGTCTCTGTAGCACGAAAATAGGTAATTTATAGTGCCTGTGGGTTTCAACATCGAGCATTTCCAATGATCTACTTGGGAGCTCCCATAAGCTATGGTCGGGTACTGCTGATCCACTTCGAACAACTGCTGACAAAAATCCAACGTCGAATAGAAGGGTGGCACGTAAAGCTCCTATCACAGGGAGGGAAATTGGTGATGATTACTCATGTCCTAAACTCGATGCCTATACATTTCCTATCATGCATTTCAGTTCCTAATGGAGTAATACGTAAGATTGCGTCGATGTTTGAAAACTTCTTTTGGGGTAGTTTTCACGGGCAAAACAAGAGGCATTTGGTTGCTTGGGATGATATATGTCGTCCAAAACAAAGATGGTGGACTCGGTATACGGCGGCTCACGGACATCAAGGTCAGCCTCTTACTCAAGAAGTGCTGTTATTTTCGGCACAACAACTCGGCATGGGCATCCTTCTTAAGGAACAAATACATCATTAATGGCGAACCTTCCAACTTGAGAAGTGGAGAATCAGTCCTATGGAAGAAGATTAAAGGTCTCTTACCAACTGTGGATGCTAACACGAGTTGGTGTCTCAGAAAGGGTAATAAAAGTTTTTGGTTTGACGACTGGACCGGGGCCGACAGTTTAACGGATATTCTGGAAATTTATTGTTCTCAAGATATCTTGGTAAAAGACGTCGTTGTGAACGATAATACCTAGAAATGGGAGTTGCTTGAGCATGAAATATCACTCCATTGGAAGCATACACTTTTACAGAAATTCTTCCTCAACGACGACGACGACGACATTCCACTTTGGAGTCCGTCCAACAAAGGACATTTCACTGTCAAATCAGCTTGGGAATTTTTGCGCAGTGAGGAGGACATACAAAGCCGAATGAAATGGATATGGCATACTTCCATTCCAACAAAAATTTAGATCTTTAGCTGGAAAGTTCAGAAAAAAATTGTAACTGTTGATGCATTCATTCAGCGCCAAATTCCTTTGGTTTCAAAGTGTTGCTGTTGCGAAGTTGGCAAAACAAAAAAATTGAATCATCTGCTTGTTCAAGGCGACGTTGCAGCTAGGATTTGGGCGTACTATGCTAACGCTTGTGGAGTCTGTCAAGGTTTAAACGATAGTTGTTGGACTCGACAAGGTATATGGCTTCAGGCAGCTGATTTGGGGTCTCAAATGGGTATAATTAGAGGTATACTTCTTGCTTTCATTGTATGGGAAATCTGGAAATCACGGTGCATTGCTCGGTATGAGGAAGGGCATTTCTCGACAATCAACATTATCAAAAGAATTTCCAAAGCTCTACAATAGAGCATGCCCAAACTCAAGCTAACCCGTAGCTATAATTTCAGTGACTCTATCTCTCTTCAGGTTCTACAAATCGTCAAGAAACCAGTGCATATCAAAAGACCAATTATCGTTAGATGGATATGGCAGCCTATAGGTCACTTTAAACTAAACAGCGGTGGTTCAGCACTTACTTCAGGATTGAGTGGTGCTGGAGGTATTATTCGAAACAATCTTGGTGAGCTTCAGCTTGGTTATAGTATAGCACTAGGTAATGGCACCATACTTCTGGAGAAATGTTTGCTTTACTTCATGGTTTAATGCATTGCAAAAGACAAGGCTGGCTTCCTCTCATTGTTGAGGTGGATGCTGAACTTCTGTTAAACTGGTATCGATACAAGCATACGTGTCCTGTAATGTACAGTGCAACTTGGAAGATTATCACTCAACTCGGAAGGGAGTTACAAATTATCATGACATACACTTATAGAGAAGGCAACGGAACAGCTGATGGACTATCAAAACTTGGTAGTTCCCAACATTCACAACTATTTTGGAATGCGTCTATGCTTCCAAGGAAGATTCGGGCAACGTATTTCATGGATAAAATAGGGACAGCTACTGTTAGACAGTAAACTCGTGGCCAGGCTTTATGTCCTTCACATGTATTTTTGTTTTGCAAAATAAATAAAATCATATATTCAATCAAAAAAAAAAAACCCCCCCCAGAGATTTAGAGATTAGTCTTTAGCATAAAAGAGACAGAGAGATCGAGAAGAGATTGAGTTATGAAAATTTGTTACCGGGGAAATTGATTTTAGGTTTTAGAATCCTACGTTTCCATTTTTTTAAGCCACGGTTTGGAACCAAAATTGATTTTGGGTCGCAAAAACTTAGTGTGGGAACTTTTTTGGCCACAAATATTTGGTTTTATCCTCGGTCAGGTTCGTAGTAATTTGCCACATACACAATCGTGGCTAAAGCTAAATTTGACGGTGGCCTTTGGATCATTTTCTAGTAGTGATGGCTTATAAGTAAATACACAGAATAAGGCTTTCTAACATGTTAAATATCGTAAACAAGAGTTCAATTAAAAGCATAAATTGGAGAAAATTTGAGTTTGTCATTGAATTATTTTCTAGTCGGACTAAGAACAGAAAGTCAAATAAATAAATCTGTGGGTTTTTTTATTTATTTCACAACACCATAAAACCAAAATGAAAAAGTTTTAAAACATACCCAAATTCCCCAAATAAACTAAAAACGATAGGCGCCAAGATTCATCCCATCATCGTAACTCCTAATTGTAATAAATTTCATTATTTCACGATTGTACCAAAATTATAAAAAAGATTTGTGATATCTAGGTCAATCAAAAACTGAAATCAATTGATATTTCACACAAAGCCCAGAACCAAAATTAAGAAATCTAAGCAAATCTATAAGATCTTAAAACAAGCACACCAAAATCATGAACAATCTAAGGTCAAAACATAAAAAATAATGATAGAAAAAAGAAGGGAAACCTGATTTCAAGATTTGATCTCTCTCTCCCTCCCTGCCTTCAGAATAACAAATTGAAAATTCCCAAGTTTTAGATTAAAAATTGCGTATGTAGAGACCGGAGAGTCCAAGTTTTGGTTATCTTCGAAGTTATTAACTCCAGTAATACAATAAACTTTGATGGGAGAGGAGAAATCAAAATAACCACGGACAACAAGGAAATTTACCACGGACAAGTCCTGTGTAAAGGTTACCATGACATATATCCGTGGCAAAATTAAAAAGAGACCGTGACAATTTTATTATTTTGGTGTAGTGCGTAGAGAGTTGAGGGTGAAAGGATTACGGGGAAGGGGAGTTAACTTGCGTGCATGAAATTAGGCATTTTCATTTTCGTAGTATTTTTATCTACTCCTAAAATTTAACTATAAGGGACGGCCATGTCTAATAGTCCCTAAACTTATACAATTAAGGACGGCCAAATCCAACAGTCCCTAAACTTATATTATTAGGGACAGAGTAATTATTTCTGTCTCATAAACTAAAATATTAGAGATTGATTCAAAACTGTCCCAAATATTTTATTATTAGAGACAAATTTTACTTCGTCTCTAATATCTGGTCCCTAATAATCATTTTTTTAAAGTACATATTTGGCTAATAAACATAATACCGCAAATTTAAAAGAGTCTTCTCAACCCCAAAATGACATGCCACCCGGGAATAATGAGCCTCTTTAATCCAATACAAACAGTCTCCACCATCAGGAATACATAGTAGAGTTCCCATGTAAATCAAGCCATCCTTCAATTTATAATCACATGTCCTGCCTTGCAGTAACTTCTGGCAAATCACATCGACTCTTTGTTATCATCATATCCTACAACATACTCATATGGAATAATAGGTTGTATCTGCATAGCTACCAACAAAGTAAAAATAGTTGGTAATGGGGGTTGAAATAACATGTCAGGCATTTATTTATCCACTCCCTTCTTATACTTGACAATCAAGGTAAATTATTGTAGATGCATCATCTACTTCATATGGCAAGCTTGGTGTAGCCTGAACTGTCTAGATAAAAACTGTAATGGTTTATGATCGAAATGTACGACAACCTCATTCCCCAATAAGTAACTCTGCCAATGCATCTTTGATTGATATAATGCAAAGAAATCCTTATCATAAGTGGAATAGTTGGGCATTACTCCTGTAAACATCACAGAATAGTAGGCAACCAATTTCCCATCTTGTAATAAAACTGCCCCCTATGTATAGTCTGATACATCAACTTCTACCTCAAATAGATGCTGCAAATTTGGCAATGCTAATATTAGTACATTTGTAATCTTCTGCTTTAGTAACTAAAAGGTCCCATCGTGGTGATCTTCCCACACAAACTTTACACTCCCCTTTGTCAAGGAATGCAATGGTGTTTAAATCTGTGAAAAATGTTGAATATACTTTCGAAAATACTTACAAGAACCCATAAAACTTTGCATTTATGCCATTGAACAGGGTTTATGCCAATTAGCAATGACTGAGACCTTCTCAAGATCTACCTTAAGTTCACCTCCATAAATAATTAACCCCAAGTACACTAGGTCCTTCTTCCCAACTCACCACCTTCTCATTGAGAAAAAATTGTTATGATCTAAATGCTTCTAGCACTTTATGTATATGCACGAGGTGTTCCTCCCATGTCTGACTATATATCAAGATATCATCTATAAAAGTATGAAGTATCTTATTCATCAACCGCATAAATGTTTCTGGAGCATTGTATAACCAAAATGCATCACCAACCACTCGAAGAGTCCCTATTTTGTCGCGAAAGCCGTCATTTATGTATCGTCTTCTCGGATTCTAACTTGATGTTATCCCGACATAATATCTAGCTTGGTAAAATTCCTAAGCTTTTGTAACTTATCCAAAATATCATCAATCCGTGGAAGTGGATAATGATTCTTTACAGTAATCTTGTTCAGCGCCTGATAAACTACACACATTTTCTAAGGCCCATCCTTCTTTGGCACCAATAACACCAGTGAATAACAAGGTGAGCAACTCGGCTTAATAACTCCTTGCTTTGGGAGCTATTGTGCAAGTTACTTAATTTCCTCAGACTCGGTCATATAATTTTAATATAGTCCAATGTTGGGTAGTGGCTCACTACTCACCAAGGTGATATCATACTCCACGCCCCTCTTATGTGATATCCCTTCTATTCCAAGAAAAAAGCCTCTATAATTCTCTTATAACTTCCCTATTTTGGTCAATTTGTTGCTTATAAAACATTATCATAGTAGACAAAACGGACCCTCTTGAATCGGTCGTACCAACAACTGCACAAACTTGTTTCTCGTATTAACCAACCTCTTTACCAAAGTTGCCGTTACTAAATTACTGGTTGTGAGATGCTCCTTACAAGTATTGATATGAAACTTATTTCCCTCCTTTATAAGATGATACTTACGTGCTCTACGGTAATGAATCGTATCTTGGTCCTAAAGATAAGGGCTACCTAAAATGGCTTGACATACATCTAAATGAACCACCTTAAATGTCACTTCGTCAATAAACAATTCAGTGATCACAAACTTCAACATACATTGCTTCATGATCTTCAACTCGGCGTCTTTCACAATCTACCCTAAACCATACTGCTTAGGATGAGCTGTAGTAACCAAACTCATCTTCTTTACCAACGCCTCAGAAATCATATTTTTTTGACTACCTGAATCAATGATGACCTCTACCAAGCTCTGCTTCACCTGAATACTGACATAGAAAAATTCTTCCCGACTCGCCTCCTTGGTAGCCATAGTATGCTTAAACATAAGAGTAAGCTTAGGATTTGGTTTATCTAAATTCGGGAGGTCAATAACCATTGCGGCTAGTACATGTTTCTTTCTCTTATTCTTCTCCTCCTTCAGTTTAAGCTTTGGGTAAAATTCCCAACATTTATCTAAAATATGCCTATTTTCCTTACAATGACTGTAATAATTTCTCTTGGATGAAGACCCATCCCCATTGGACTCCCATTTCTGCTTATTCTTCTAACTTAACTTGTACCCTAACTTTTTCTTGTTGTCTTTCTTATCATTCTTCAAGCACTTGCCTTCAATGACAATCACCTTCATGGTAGCGTCTTCTAATGGACTTTGACAAACCCCTCGTATACTTCATAAACACCTCATACTTGTCCACATCGATGTCTAAAGCCAAAGCTTGGTTATGAAACTCTATAATGTACTCTTGCATGGATTTCCCATGCTTTTGGCACAATTGATATCATTTAAAAATAATTTCCTGCTCATACCCAATTGGATAAAACTGCTTCCTAATCAACACCTTGAATTCTTTCCAACTTAAACTTTCTACAACGTGACATTTCTTATAAGACTTCCCTCATGTAAGTACATGACTTACAAATTTTAATGTTGAAAAACATATTTTCTAATCATTGGAATATTCATATACTCAAAAATAGGTCCCTAACCTATCTAACTAGTTATCCAATTTCTCAACATCGATTGACCCATCCAATACTAGATTTTCAATTTTAAAATCAATTCAAAGAATACGCGTAGGATTCATGGACTTACCAATAACTGATTTTTTTTCACAGATTCGGCATTACTAGAATCTCTATCTTACCCTTGTTACCCTCGTCCCTCTTCTCCTCTGTAACTCTATTATTCTTTTTGTATTCTTATCGCTTTATCGAAGTAGATACTTTAGAGAGGTTCACGAGAGTTAATTCCTCTACTAACACCCCTAGAGTAGTAGTTAGTTTAGAAACTTAATTTTCAAGTTTCATGAGTCTATCTTCTGAATCGCCAATCTCTGAATTTACGTTCTTCTTTGTGGTAGGTCTTTTGTGAATCTTCAATAGACTCACAAGGCTCTCCTTCATTTGCTTGAGTCATGTGTAGAGACCATAAGCCAACATACCCAAAAATCATAACTCCAAAATCTGATACCACTTAATCTGCAATCGAATCATAGACTAACCTTAAACAAGTAATTAACAGATAACGAACGATTTGAAGGGATAATTTCTCAATAGGAACTTCTATTGCTCAATTGGATTGATTACAATGAATTACTCTTCAAATCCTAAGTTCTAGATTACAACTTGGATCCCTTTTCATATGACCTAGCATTGCTCTTTTATGAAGGTTATAAGTTTCCTAGTTTCAATATAGGATTAAATTGTCTTTAAAATGTACTAAAATGTGATATAGTCACGATAGTTGTTCAAAAAAACCTATAAGTCATTCGAACGACTTACCTAAATAAGCCTAAAAACTGAGGCATCTAAATTAGTCTTCTGGGAACCCAGAGTCGTTCCAATGACTCCAAATCTCGTTCGAACGACTTACCCAAATAAGCCAAGAAAAAAGGCACCTGGAATCCCTTCTTCCAGTCTTTGATTCATTTGAACGACTCCAAGGCTCGTTCGATTGACCTCGGCAAAAATGCCTAGAATCAGTAGCTAAACTTTGGCTTGACTTTTCTTCAGTCTCGCTTGAATAATTCCAAGGCTCGTTCGAATGAGATGACACCTTTTAAGAGGTTTAATATTTAGATCCTCCTAGATCAACCAGTGCCTTTTATCATACTGGTTGAGCTAATGATAGTCGTGACTTCATTGATACACGGGTTTAAAAATGAGCATTATTTCTTATCTCGTATGATTGAGCGCATAGTACCACTGTCTATTAGACAATTGTCATTACTCATTTGATTATCAAAAAAGCTTGATGAGCGGAAAGATCCATATGGGCAATCTGTATATAGAAGATTAATTATCATACAATAGAATTAACTACTATGCCAAACAAAAATTCTAACATATAAGAATTATATCGAAAAAATAAATATCTCATAGATGATGATACTAAATGTATGCTAGAATATTTATTAAACTAAACCAACCACTATGTCTTGAACATAATTTGAAAAAATTACTAACGAAGTAAATCAACTGCTGGCAATTAAGCAATGAAACTATGTGCTCTTAATATATGATATCAATAATCCTATAAGAGAGGTGCTACTGACTACTCATGAATCTGGTCCATTACAGCATCAATATCCTCAAAGAAATCCGTAGTTTCCAATTCTATTACCATATAATTAATTTTGTCATTCAGGTGGTGAGCCCTAGCAGTAACACGCGTGATGTTCCAAGTTACTTTACAATTTTGTGCCTAGTGTCTTTTTTTGCCTTATCTAAAACATGAAGATCCCTGATCTGATTTCTCTGATTTTCTTCTATCTCCCCTTGTAGCCAACTTCTTGAATCCCTAATTTTGTTGAGGACCCAGAGCCTTCTAATTTTTATTTTTCCATGATCTGCAGACCTAATCCCCTACACCCCAGGCGTCGGTATTATCCTAGGTAGGTACAGTTCGTTATTCTTCATAACTAGCTATTTGTCTTGCTCAGCGATAAGTAATGTCTGAATCTGATATGAATGTTTCTTGAATTTCATTTTCTCAAACTCTTTCTGAATAACAGTATTGGAACTATAAAATGTAGATATAGTTTTCTGAATCATCTTTGTCTGGAAGACTTTTTCATCACTCAGTAAAAGTAGTAAGGTGATTTTCTGGACTGCCGCATTGTATGCTGCCACAGTCTTGAAATTACAGAACTGAAGATTGTTCCATTGGTTTAGCAGTTTTGGTAACCTAATGACCTGTTGCAGATCAAAGCGTTATTGCAAACTCTCCCATAATTCGAAAGGATCACCAATGCAGATATATTCCATCTTCAACTTCAAGTTAAGATGAGAGTGAATGGCTAGCATAACCATAGCCTTGAAGGCTTCAGAAGTGGTATTGTTGGGATAATAGTTGCAGAGATACCCATTAAGCGCAATTGGAGCTAGACATCCTGACACCAAGTTAAATAGTTGGTGCCATCGAGCATCAACTGAGGGTAATGGAAACTCTTTAATTTTGTAGCCATCTGAAATGTAACATGTAAATCTTGATTTAATAGCAATTCAACGACAAACATTCCCATACATGAATTAATATCATAGTAATTTATAAAATTAGGGAAATTAACTTATTCTCAATCAAGTTAATATGTAAACCTGGTTCATATTCTAATACTCATGATATTTGTTAAATCAGTAATTTACCGAGTAAAGGAGATGAATTTAACATAAGAAGTGTATTTTAATAGGTCTTAGCCAAGGCAACATATTCAAAACCACTTGTTGTTGCGGCCTTAATTAACTATTCTGGGTTTCTTAAACTCTATAGTTCTATAAGGCATGTATATTCTAGCCAATTAAATCATTTTTTACGAATTTGTGGGGATATAGATGTTTAGTAGATGAGTGGTTTTATCCCCAAACTCTGCTAGGTTTCCTAGATATGTATTTAAGCCTATCTAAGAACTAATGATCTAAGAGTATATTACGGTGCTATAATGACATATATATAATTACAGATGTTATTAGGTAACATCTTATTTTACCGAGATAAGAAAAATAGGTTCCTAGTAGCTATATTTTTGGAAACTGAACTAGGTCAATCAGCGATTGAGTGCTCAATAATATCTTGGGTATTAAAGTATATTCAGAAATGACTCCAAGTCATATTTGAATTAGTCAATCTTTCACTTTATCTCTAACCCCAAGCTAGAATAAATAGTATCTAGGGGCATACAATGTTTTAAAATTCTACTAGCTCTCGTAAGAAACTAGGAAAATTAAAATATTATCTTATATCCAATATAAAATGTTGTAAATAAAAACTAGAATATGCTTAACCCTATCTAATTATTTTTCTAAAATGATAAAAAAAGGGTCCTCCTAGAAGTTAAACAGAAATAGAAAAAAAAAAACTAAAAAAAAAACATATTCCAATTTTAAAAAAATTAATTTTTTTTTTGCCGAAAGGACCAATATTGGAATGGTCTGGACCGGTCTGACCATGTCAGAACCAGATCTAGTTTATGGTTTGAACAAGCCAAACCGTATCTGGACCATTGGGTTTGACCGGGACTGACCTGATTTAGACCGACACGTGGTGATTCCCTGACCAGCCACGTGTCACAGCGGGAAGCATACACGTGTCAGGTCCTTGAGCTGTCAAGTATCACTGATTTAGGAGGGCCACATGTCTGACACATGATCCATATGGGCCCATGCTATGTCAACAGATATGGGACCCATTTCTGTTAGTGACAAAGTAGTTGAAGAATCGTGTTGTGGTGAGAAGATCTCTGCTAACCGGTGGTTGAGGAATCGCGAGTGAGAGAGAAAACTTTAATCTTTAGTGAGATGAGCGTTGTTTTATATCAAAGGAAAGAGAGTCGATAAGGAGATATAAATGGAGGACCGAATTGAGGTTTGTAGAGGTTTATATCTTTGTTGGATAATCACTAATTTTTTACTCTTAAATTTTGAATCTCTTATGGGATATTGGAGAGAAAGAGTGTGGGAGAGAGGGAAAGAGAGAGTGAGAGTGACAGGCAAGGTTAGAGAGATTTGAAGAATCAAATTTAAACTTTCCAATAGAGAGAGATTGGGACATGTGAAGAGAGAGAAAGAGAGTTATTCCTCTAATATCAACCACACATTTGAATGGTTAGGATTTAAGGTTTGTTAAGTTTTCCATTTTTTAGTATCTTGGAATTCGTTCCCTTATGATATAGAAAAAAATAATAAATATTATTGCATGGTAGTGGAAGTATGTCTAGACTAAGGAAATTCATTCTATATTAGGTGGTTGCTTGGAGAGTTGTGGAGAACATTCTGATTTTTCTTTTGGAAAATTACTTTACAGTTTCGTTTAGGATGTTATCTTAACTATAAAAAAGGAACATCTATTTAAATCTCGAGGGTTTTCTATATTCGTTGGCATATTTGGGAGTAGAGTTCAAATATATTTAATTGTCTTCCCATCACCTATACTTAAAATTGAATACAAGGAAAGTCATGTTTGAAGCCAATAAGTACCACATTCAAGTTATGCAGAAAGTTATCCTCACAAATATCCATGACACTTACTGCTAAAACAAAGCTATGACCCTCTGACCTAAACATTGTCTTCCTATCACGAGTACTCAAAACTGAAAAACAAGGAAAGTCATGTTTGAAGCCAAGAAGTAGAACATCCAAGTTATGCAGAAAGTTATCATCGCAAATATCCATGATACTTGATAAAAAGATTTTTGTGTCCTCTAGCAAAATGCCCGCTTAAAGTATGGTTGTCAAATTATAGCACGGATGAGTGGGATCAAATTCACAAGGAGGTTCAGGGAAAAAAATGAGATTTTATAAGAGATAAATCTAAAAGGAATAAGTAAAAGCTAATTATAAACTTAATGAGAGAGAGCTAAGGTTCAGACTTGGCCTCTACCTTTTAAAGCACTAATCAATATACAACTAGATCCTAATATCTCCACCATTCATGTTAAGACACATAAATATTGTAAAATAAACCACTAAATCTATCCTCAAGCATTTAGTGGTTATGCTTTTAAGTGATGGTGAAGAGTGTCTTAGAGAACTATCAACTCAACCATGACTAGGCTTGAGTGAGTTCTTTAGTGTTTCCTCCTTTTAGATCTCCAAATCAAGTATAAGGTTAGTAGTACTTGTTTGAATCCAAAGTTATCGTATACCTAATCGAAGCAATAGTCAAGCCTTTGATATGATGCACTAACTTATCAATCATAAAGTACTAAGAGAAAACTAATTAGAACCTAATTAATACCAACTATTGCTCATCCAAGAAGAGGAATCATCCTAGCCTTAGCTAGGAGATTAGCTGCATATCTCGGACTTCATCGCATTAACAACTAATGAAGGCATTAACAAAAATTAAACTAAAAGAGAAGAATAAGATAATTAAATAAAACTAAGACTTTATTTCTTCTAAACTAACTCTAATATGAGATGCTCAATTACAATGGGGGGAAGGTTCCTTTTATAGGAGAAGGAACCCAAATTTAGAAACTATACATTAAATTCTAAAGAATATTTTCACAATAATATATTTTAATATTACAACCAATCACCTAAGATTCTTGCATATAATTCCCTTATGTGATATAAAGATCTTTCTTCATGGAAACTCTTGTATTTATCTTCAATATAAAATATTTTCAAAGATCTTGGATGCAATATATTCTTTGATCTTATTCTCTAAGAATTTTTGTGCATATATTTATTCAATCTTGAGACCAAATATATTGTGCCTTTAACTTTTTGCGATATGAACTGCTGAAGACAATTTTACTCTACTTTAAGAGCTTGGTTTCAAAAATCCATCTCGAATTGCTACAATTAAGCAAATGCGCATAAGTATCTAAAATTAAATATAATAGACGACTAAAATACATATTCGGGTATATTAAAAATATCATAATTACGCACTCATCAAATACCCCCAAAATTATCTTTTGCTCGTCCAGATTAAAATAAAATAATAGCTACTTTCGCTAGGAGCACGATTGCATTTAGCATATCGAACAAACCATTAAACCCCTAGGTTTAGCCTGGAAGACAAGTATTATCTCGTGAGGGTTTGTAGTGACTATACCCACAAAAGTCAATAATGACAGTTTAATAATTCTAGAATACACATGACTCATTTCTTGTGAACTTATCCTAACTTAGTTGTGACAAAAATATACCGATGGGAAATCTTTAAAACTGCTATTCTCCCAAGTATACCAAAGAATATTTTAAGCTTATCCGAAACTAGAGGTACTACCTCAAGATTAAAATGAGATTCACGTATTTTGCTTTAGATATATTTGAGTGTATAGTGAAAATAGTTTTATCGCCTAATACGTTGTCCAGAATAATTTACTAAGTTTTTGGCAGTCTAGTTCTTGCTGGAATAAATTCAACGGTCAGTTCGACAAGTGCCTTAATAAATTCGTCTTCTTAGAATTTTACTTTTTTTTCTTTTCTCTTGTAAGCTTTTTCTTTAGAGTATATTGTTTCTTAGTAAAACCTCCGTAATAAGGAGTTTTCGGTCGGCAATCCCAGCCAGTTGGCTAAGGTTACCGGGGTATGGTGCCCCATCTTGACCTAGACTCAAGATTCACAGAAGTAACATTTTCTTGTGCTCCTTTCACGTAGTTCATGGTTAAACTCAAGATTGGTGATAATTTTTCCTCTTTCAGTTCTTAATTATGCGAGTAGCTCTGCAGCGTAAAAGTTTTTAGAGCACATTTGGCTCTTTTTTTATTCTTAGGAATAAACTTATTCTTAGGCAGTTGTCTCCTTTGTAGTAAATTATTCCTAACATAAATACTAAATTTCTCTTAAACTGAGTACAAATTTATTAAAAATATTAATTGCAAAACTATAGTAAAATGCACGTTTTCAAAATATGCCAAGCTAACTTGAATTAGTCGCTAATAAAAAGATTGTTCATCTAGCTTATGATAGTCCAAAATATTCTAGTGTATACTTAGTTCAATTTCAAAATTTAGGCTTTTTCATAATAGTAATGTCAAGGTAAAATCAGTTTAAGTGTTTGGAAATTCGTCAAAAATATATTATAAATTGTTAAAGTGTTATTATTTCACTTTTCTTCAAAAAGAATTTAAAGAAATGGTTTCCTACCCCTAAATTTAAATGAAACATTGCTGTCAATGTTTGAGAACAAGAAAATAAATGGAAGAGGAAAACTAGATTTTCTCACCTGAATGTGCTATGGATTATCTCCCAAGAAGCGTTAAGTTTATCGTCTTCAGCCAGACTAATATACCCCCATACTTAAATGATGTTGCAATGGTACTATAGGGGTACATAATATCAGCTCTGATATACTGGATCATCTAGAAATGTTATCTATTCATCAAAAGTATAAAACTTTAAGTACGGTTTTAATTGTTTGCCATTGACCTTAAAAATATTTTCATTCTTAGTATCCTCCACCTTCACGACCCCAGGAGAATAAATAGTTTTAACCGTAAAGGGGCTATGCCAATGGGATCATAGATTCCCTAGAAATAGATGAAGTTTTGAGTTATAAAGTAATACTTTTTGATTGGGCTCGATTGTTTTTTGAATAATTGATTTATCGTAAAAAGCTTTGGTACGTTCATTGTAATATTTTGAACTTTCATAAGCCTCATGTCAGAGTTCATCCAACTCAGAAAGTTGAAGCTTTCTCTTTGACCCAGCTTGGTCTATCTCAAAGTTAAGGGCCTTTGTAGCCCGAAGAGCTTTGTTCTCTAGTTTCACAGGCAAGTGGCAAGTCTTCCCAAAGATAAGTTTATAGGGTGATATTTTAATCTGGGTTTTATAAGCTGTTCGATTGGCCCAAAGAGCATCATCAAGATGATCAGACCAGTCTTGGTGATCAGTTCGAATAACTTTTTCTAAAATTCATTTAATCTCCTGATTGGAACTTCTACTTGACCACTTATTTATGGATGGTAAGGTGTGGCAACTTTATGAGTGATGCAATAATTTTTTATTAATGTTTTAAAAAAACAATTACAAAAATATTTCCCACCATCAGTAATAACTGCTCGAGGAGTGCTAAAGCGATTAAAAATATTTTTCATCAATTTGACCATAGGCTTATGGTTATTTGTCAGACATTCTACCGCTTCGACCCATTTGGGGACATAGTCCACTATGACGAGAATATAAAGGTTTCGCGAGATGAAGGAAACGGGCCCATAAAATCTATACCCCAAACATAAAAAAATTTAACAATAAGAATATTATTTAGAGGTATCATGTTGCGGTGAGAAATATTACCGGTTCTTTGACATCTATCACAAGTAGAACAAAAAGTCCGTACATCACAGAAAAGGGTAGGCCAATAAATACTAGATTGTAGAATTTTTGCTATCATCTTCTTGGCATTGGAATGCCCTCTACAAGCATAGGTATGACAGAACATTAGTACACTTTGGAACTCATCATTTGGAATGCATCACCTAATAACTTGGTCAGAACAAAACTTATACAGATAAGGATCGTCCGAGCTGAAGCTTCTAATCTCGTGTAGGAATTTAGTTTTATCTTTCTTAGACCAGTGGTCAGGTAATCATTCAGTAGCAAGATAATTGACAATTTCGGCATACCAAGGTTGTTGTATAATAGCCATGAGCTGCTCATCAGGAAATATCTCTAAAATAGGTAGGAGATCTTCACCACCTTCGATTAGAAGTCGGGATAAATGGTCTGCTACAACATTTTCAACACCTTTCTTATTTTAAATTTGGATGTCAAATTCTTGTAATAAGAAAATCCATCAGATTAACCGAGGTTTAGCGTCCTTTTTGGATAACAAATATTTAAGGCCGCGTGATCGGTATAGACAATTATTTTGGACCCAACAAGATATGATCAAAATTTTTCTTATACAAACACAATGGCTAATAACTCCATCTCAGTGGTAAAGTAATTTATTTGTGCATCATTGAGTGCGTGATTAACATGAGGTTTTTATCTACTCTTTGCCCTAAAACTACTCAAACAACGTAGTCAGATGCATCACACATTAATCCAAATGGAAGATCCCAGCTAGGCAGTTAGATGATTGGAGCAGAAGTTAATAGAAGCTTGTGCTTCTCAAAAGGTTTAGAACATTTATTATTAAATTAGAAATCAATGTCCTTATCATGTAAATTGTACAAGGGTTAGGAAATTTTGCCAAATCTTTAATGAACCGACGATAAAACCCCGTATGGCCTATATATAATCAAATGGCCTTAACCGTCTAAGGAAGAGGTAAGGAAGAAGTAATATCAATTTTGGCCTTATCACCTTCTATCCCTTTGTTCGAGATGATATGCCCAAGAGCTATCTCTTGTGTCACCATGAAGTGATACTTTTCTTAGTTTAACACCAAATTGGTTTGTATAAATCGCTCTAGCACGAGCTCCAAATGGTGCAAACATTCCTCAAAAGAGGAACCAAACGCTAAAAAATCTTTTATGAAGATTTTGATAAATTTATCAACCATATAAGATAATATGCTCATCATACAACGTTGAAATTTAGCGGGTGCATTACACAAACCAAGTGGTATACGTCGATAAGTATAAGTTTCGTAGGAACACGTAAATGTGGTTTTCTCGTTATCTTCTGGAGCGATGAGGTGTAATGGCATGTTTTCCAGGAGGATAATCTTTGCCAATAATTTTAGTAAAGATGAGGAGATAATAAGTTCAAACTAATAAGATTTTATGTGGAAACTCAATAAAGGCTAAAAAAACCATGACCTCGAGGAGGATTTTTATGTAAAATATAATAGGCTGCAAGTTATCACAATTTATGATTTGATAGTAAAGTAAGGATGGATGAATAGTAAATTTTTGGATATCAATAATCTATTCCCTGCCTGTATTTATAGTAGATATAAGCAGTTTACAAAAAGATAAATAGTTTCCTATTTTGAAGGAGTAGGCAAAATTTGCGGATCTGTAACAGCTCTTTCTTGACCAAGCACAATGGCTACTTTTAGTAGGTTAAGGACTTGTGGCATCTTCTCGAATACTGGGCTATCTTTGATTATGTTACGCTGGCTTATTCTTGTTGAACATGAGAAATTTGCTACTATAATTGCCCCATTCTCGACATAAGTACTTGCGGCTCTATTAAGAAGAAATTGGAAGCTGAAGAGGTTGTCAAATATTGTGCAGGCTTTTATTTTGTCATTTCTGAGGTCAAAGTCAAGCGAATCTGGTCATGTTTTTTCTGAGGAGCATTTAATGCAGAACATTAGACTGTATAGTTGGATGGTGAGGTTATAAATAGTTAGTGAAAGGAGAATTTGGTCGGTGGTGAATGGTTTAGAAGTTGTGATGGGAAACATGTTGCCATAGGCATGTCGTAGTAAGTGGTCAGAGGGTGCAGTAGTTAATTGCGACAACAATACTGGGGTAAAACTTGGTGGTAAGTCTCGGTTATTGTTTGATTTTGTACCGGTGGTCATGATGGTTGGAATATTTGAAGAAGGTGGAGGTAGAGAGCGTTTACACGCGGTGTATCCATTGGACCTAGTGTCAGTTGCTATTGTAGAAGGTTGTGGAGGTCACCAAATGTTCAAAAAAGCGAGAACTGCCCATATTGAAGATGATGATACAAAGGCTGGTTTGGCATCCCATGGAACTTGTCAATCCAAAGAACTTCAAACAATCTTTTGCTGCCGTCGCTCTGTATAGGCAGCTCTGTTTAGAAGTTCCCTAACATGAGATTCATTGAGTTTCTTAGGATATCATTGCTCTTTCTGCCAGAGCTAATGTTAGATTCTAGTAAAATGAAGCACGTAGCACTTAGTTTTTCATGTTGAATAACAGATTGAAATGTAGCTGGATATAATGTAATCGAAGGAGTGAATTGTCGAATGTAAAACATAACAGATAGTTTATGAATAAACTTTGTTCTTCGATCTTTTATTTTTTGTTGTTGTTTTGTGATCTCAAAATTTGCAATAAACAAGTAATGAAATTTATTTAATATCAAGGCAGATTGTGTTGAATGTATATGGGTTTTGAGTTTAATATATCTCGAAGTATAGTTTATTATGTGTGGGGCCAGGAACGGATTTCTAGGATGATTGATTTGACTTGGATGTGTCAAGTTCCAATGAAGAATTAATGTGGGTTTGGATTTGAGTTGTGATTTTGTTATACTATAAGTACCCTGTGTACGTAGAAAAATTGAGATTTTGTGCTGGTGGAAATGGTGAAGACTAGGGTGCAAGTACGTAAGGGACAGTTTAGTCGCGTTCAAGCAAAGTATTGGGAAATGTTTATACGTTGCATTGGAAACCGGTGCATCAATTTTCAAACGGAAGTTCTAGTAGAACCTAATTATGAAGGGATGAGCGAGGCATAAGCAAAGTATACAGAAGAAGAATTTCAGTTTCATTGCCGACTTAAGTTTTTGAGTCCCCCAGACAGAGTAAGTAGTATGCATACTCATCCTAAATTGTTGACTAGGGAGAAGGATGCCTGCTAGTTAGAATTGCTGAAGATATTTTGTTTTGTTAAGCAGGGCAATGTAATGACGAATAAGTGATGTAATATGAAATATAACGATTTTTGTTTTTCAAAATTTGTTTGTCGATGTTTGTAGGGATAAATTTTTGTCGAATATGTTATGACTGTGTGATTGAATGAAATGTATTAACGCAATTTTTGTATGTTGGTAATTGAATTATCGAATAAAGTGAAATTAGAATTTTGTGCTGAAGATCTTCCCGGGAATATAGGGGGATTGTAAATAAGGTATAATGTGTTTGGGTTATGAAAGAATTTTAATGGCTAGGTGTATTCATGTGGGTGATATATTAAAGTATAAGGAAATGGATGTACAACATCTTTGCTATAAAATTAGCTGTGCTTTATTGAATATGAATAAATCAGAGGATGTTCAAAGAGATATGGAAGGTTTGGAGCTACAGTGTATGGGTTTGCTAGTTTTGAGAAGGCGAGGAATGAAAGACTTCAAGAAAAGACGGAGAAGGCGTTATGCTTGACGGTCGCAAAATGGTACGATGAACAGTCGCGTGAGGTCTATAAATAGCCTCGTGGTAGGCAACTGTTCATATTTTGCAAATTTTGAAAAAAATTCTTTAAGTGTGAATACACTGTGTTCGTCGCTTGAATCACTGTCAACCATTGGGAATGAGGATATGAGTGTGCTAATTCAAAGGGCAAAGCAGGCAAAACAGAGAGATACTGAGGCTGCACGAATTATAGGTTATTGGTTTTGGTTGACTCGCTTGATATTGAATGATTATGGTTAAACCCTGTGTAGATGTAGATATATTAATAATAGTGTAGGTAGGAATTTAAATTAGGAAGGATGTAGTGGAAGAATTAGAGTATTAATTTGGTAAGGTTTGAGTGACAAAATTTGCAATATTTGATGGATATTTTCTATGGATTGTGGCAATGTTATTGAAAATGCTTAATAGGGTGTTTGAGAGAGAGAGGTTGAAAATTGGAAGAATTGATTGGAGATGGTAATTTTTGGGTATCACTGCGAGTACGACGCAATTGTAGGGTTTGTTGTGATATTTAGGAGATTGCCTGTAATAAAGTGCCAAATTATGTGTGATTTGGCCGGGTTTTACGCCGAAGAAGGTGAATTTCCATATTTTTTGAAATCGAGTCATTTTGGCAGGAAACAGGCAAAGTGTATTCGAGAAGCCGAGATTCCTGAACGTCGACAACAAACATTAGTACAGTAATCGATGTTAAGACTTAGAACAAATAGTAAAGAATAACTGTATTAAGAACTAACTGAATGTAGTAAATTTGCATTCAGATAGTATGATATCATTCAGATAGTAATGATAATAATGGTAATGATGATAGTAATGATGTGTTGGAGGTGAAACTTGAAAATGATATGAAAAAGATGGCCAAATGTTATTTCTTAATGAAATATCTGGGTTTGCATTATGATTATCAGATGTTATTCCTCGATGGGATAACCTAAAAAGGAAACGATGGCTAAATGTTATTCCTCAATGGGATATCTAGGTTTTGAATGAGATGACCAGATGTTATTCCTCTATGGGATATCTGGGTCTTGATTACCAGATATTTATTCCTCGATGGGATATTTGTGTTTTAATTTGAATCGACAAAGCATGATATGCTTTGTACGATTAGTAACGATTGTAAACAAGATCCTGCAATTGGATAGTGTTTGTCGAAGAGATGAATGCCAGTTCGCGATTACATATATGGTAGTATGCATCGATACAAAATGAAAGTAAAGATGGTTATGCGATAGATGTGTTGAATAAGAGGTCCTCCTCATGTGATGAGATATAAGACTTTATCTTGAACTGTGAATATGGGGTATTTAGCTAATAGTGATCGGGCTTCTTCTTTGTTACTCAGGAGGATGTTGACGTTGAGGTTGAGGTATGCATTAAAAGGTCTTCTCCAGTCTTCAGCATCTTCATCTTTAGTAACAGTGATTTGCATCGTGGACTGGATATCGAGACTGGAATGTTCTGCAGCCTCGATGTCCAAAGATCTCTTTTTGCTGTTCTCTTGTTCATTTTTTCTTCGACCAGGGCTGTATAATCAGCCATTTTTCCTTATGTCCAGAACGTTTTGTTATAATGATTGGCAACGAGTAAAGAATCGACGTAAATTGCTATTTCTTCTACCCCAAGTGCTATTGCGAATCCAGTCTGTAGAGGATAGCTTCATATTCAGTTTCATTGTTTGTGGCATAGAACTTTAGTTTAATAGCTTTCTCGATACGATGATTGCAAGGAGTTACGAGGACAATGCCAATTCCTAATCCTCACGGTCTAGCTGTTCGTCTGTAATGAGTCGCCATCCTATGCTTTGTAACCATGCATCTGGTTCTGTAATTGAGTCATCCGTGAAGACTTCTTCTAGTTCTTCCTAATTGGGGTCTTCGATTGAAAAATCTGCCAAGAAATTAGTAACTGCTTGTCCTTTAACAGATATCTGATGCTCAAAGGAGATGCTATGCTCACCGAAGAATATAGACCATTGCTAAGCCCTTCGAGATTTCTCCTTTTTAAAGAGTACTAGTTTTAGAGGATATTTGGTAATGATTTTGATTGGATGAGCTTAGAAATATGGTTAATATTTCTGAGAGTTTAGACCAAGGCGATGAACTATTTTTCAGTTGTGGTATATCTTTTTTAGTAGGCATGAGGGTTTTGCTGATGAAGTAGATTGGTTTTGCTACACCTTCGCCTTCTCGAATCAAGATAGAGCTAATGGAATCATCGATTATCGATAAGTACATAGTCAGTATTTTTCCATCAGCTGAAGTACTTATTATTAGAGGATGCCCCAAGTATCGTTTAAGATCATGGAAGCCTGTTCACAGTTAGGGGTCCAAATGATTTCTTTGGGCTATTTTTTGGAAAGTGTAGTGGGATTCCCACGAAGATGGAGGTAAAATTTTTTGCATCGATCAGATGACTTGGAGATGAACCTATGAAGAGATGCAATCTTGCCAGGAAATTTTTGTACATTTTTCTTTGTTCGAGGGGATGGCATTTCCATAAGTACTTTGATTTGTGCCAGATCAATTTTGAATCCTCTTTTGATAACCAGGTATTCCTAAAATTTACCAGATACAACATCGAATTGGAATTTTTCTCGGTTCAGTTTCATCTGGTAGGGTCGAAGGATATCGAAGATGGTTTCGAAGTTGTTAGAATGATCTTCACGCTTCAAGCTTTTGCAGATCATATCATCGATGTAGGCCTCCATGATTTTTCCTAGATGATCTTTGAACATTTTAGTGATAAGCCATTGGTAAGTGGCTTCTACATTCTTTAATCTGAAAGGTATCACTGTGTAGCAGTAGAGACCTCTTTAAGTGACAAAGGTCATTATTTCGATCAATGCGGGCGATAATGAACTATTTATGGTGATGATTCTCTCTTGGATGGTTTTCTCTTTGGGTCGCCCTTGAGCTATGTTCCTTTCGGGCCTGAGGAGGTGATGTTTGACGGCCGGTAAGCCGATCCTGAGTTCTTCATAAATTCTCCATTTCTTTGTGATGTGTCTGACTCTATTTGTCCAAGGATTTTCTTCTTTTATCTATTTCGACTTGAAGAGCTTGGGCGTGAATGTGCCAATCATCCAACCTCTGGACTCAGTCTTTGTAGTTCGATCACCACACTATGTAGATCGAATGTTTTCAGTATCGGGTTGATCTCATGGTTTCTCAACGTATTAGAATGGCTTTGGAGATTCATGTTTATTATCAGATTATTTTTAGATCACAGAAGGTAAAGAAAAGTGCGGTATTTCCCAGGAACGGCGCCAATTCTAATGCTGTATTTTTTGGGTGGATAATCTTCACCTATACTTTTATTAAGGATGGTACAATAATAAGCTTAAACGAATAAAATCTTACATGGAAACTCAGTAAAGGCTGAGAAAAACCATGACCTCGAGGAGGATTTTGATGTAAAATCCCATAGTTTGCTAGTTGTTAAAATTTGTTGGGTGATAGTACAGTAAGGAAGAACGAAATAGTCAAGTTGAAGATTCCAATAATCTATTCTCTTCCTGTATTTATAGTAGATAATGTAATTTACAAAAAGAAAATCAGTTTCCAATTTCGGAGGAATGGGCAAACTTTGTAGATCTGTAACGACTCTTTCTTGACCAAGCACAACGGTTACTTTTAGTAGGTCAGGACTTTTGGCATCTTTTCAAATGCTTAGCTATCTTTGATTATGTCACGCTGGCTTATCCATGTCGAACCTGGGAAATATGCTACTTTATGAGGCTTTGATTATATCTGGAATAGCCGTCAAGAAAGCAGTAATGGCTCTTTTCGACTAATCGTTCAAGCATTTGATTAATGAATAAAAGAGGAAAATGATCTTTCATAGTGACCATGTTTAACTTTGTGTAATCGATGCAAATACGTCACCCGGTGGTCATATAGGTAGGGATTAATTCATTATTCTCATTTTCTACTACAGTAATCCCAAAATTTTTTGGTACCACTTGAACAGGGCTAACCCACTTACTATCCAAAATGGGGTATATGATACCCGAGTCTAAAAGCTTGAGAACTTCCCTCTTAACAACCTCTATCATAGTTGGATTTAAATGTCGTTGCATCTCGCACACCTTCCTCGATATTGATGCGATGCATGCACACAACCGGGCTAATTTCCTTCAAGTCTGCTATAGACAACCCTATGGCTGATTTTTGTTTTCTAAGGACACTCAACAGTCTACCTTCCTGGTTAGCATCTAGATTGGAAGCTATTATCATAGGTAGAGTTTTAAAATTACTTAGAAAGGCATACTTGAAAGTATTGGGTAATGGCTTGAGGTCCAACTATGGTGGCTTAATAATGGATGAAATATGTAAAGTAATTGATGGTTCAAGAGGTTCTAGTCTAGGTCTCCATTTGGACATGTTAAAAATAGGAGTTGAGCCCAATAAGGCATTAAACTCTTCAACGATTGTGTCTTTATCAAAGTCCTCACCAAAGTTTACAAGACATGATTCTAATGGGTCCTCAGAAAAAGATTTGGGGAAAGAGTTGTAAACTAAATAGTTAATCATATTGAGCTCTGCCATATCATCTGAATCAGGAACTTTAGTATTATTGTTAAAAAGAATAAGTTTGATTTTTAAGTTGCCCATAGATAGTTGTAAGACCCCATTGAAGCAATTGATAATGGCATGGGTAGTAGTAAGAAAAGGGCAGCCCAATATGATGGGGATCTCACTGCTAAGATTTGTGACATCTTCAGTGTCCAACATAACAAAGTCCACAGGAAATATAAGAGTATCATCCTTGATAAGAATATTCTTAAGAATACCATGTAGGTATCGTATTGACCTATCAACCAATTGAAGTGTCATTCGGGTAGGTTTGAGTTCTTCAAGTCCTAATTCCTGATAAACTGAGTAAGGTATGACATTCACACCAGCCTCCAATTGAAGTAACGCCCTATCAACTTTGTGATCTCCAATTTTACAATAGATGGTTGGGCTTCCAGGATCTTAAATATTAGAAGGGTTAATGTCTTAAAAGACTTTCTTATGCACATTGATTTTCCTTTTCCTAGTGCACGCATCCTTAAGGAATTTAGCATATGCAGGAATAAGCATAATGGCATCGACTACTGGAATATTTATATGAACTTGCTTAAATATATCCAATATCTCGTCAAATTAAATCCCTTTATCATACCTGGTGGTCCTTTTGGGTTAGATAAGGTTTGCTAGGTAACTTACCCGGTGGTCTCTTATGCAATGTATTTGCCAATTATCCTATCTGAGTTTCTAAATTAGAGATAGATTAGGATGTAGAATTTTGATTCACCAAAGTCTGTTGTTGGAATTGAATCATTTGTTGATGAAATTGTAACGCCTGATTTTGACTTTCCATTGATTGTTGGATGAAGAGAGCAAGGGTATCTTCCAAAGATGGTTTAGGTGGAGCGGGTGGAAACTGTTTGGATGACTGAAAGGATTGCTGAGATGCCTTAGGATAAGATTGGTAAAGGGAATTCCTAGGTAAATTATGACAAGTGGTTTGTAGCTTTCCAAAACTCGAATTGGATTGGTTGTTCTTCCACAAAAAATTTAGGTGGTTCTGCCAAGTTAGCTTGTACAGGTCAAAGGGGTCTTGTAGGTATTATTTAAAGCCTTCACTTGTTCTTGATTGCCATTAATTTCATTGAACATGGGACACATTTGAGTTACATGGGTTATATCATAAAAAATTGTGTAACCCTATTGCTAAACCTGGTTCACACAACCCTTAGATTGATTCATGGCTATAACCTCTTTTTTTCAGGTAAAAGTATCTAATTGGGCTTTGATGATTGTTCCCTCACTCACTTCGTATAAGCCACTTTTCTTGGCTGTACAGACATTTTTATGCTGATAAAAATCCTACTGTTGAGAGTTCTCAGCCAATATCTCAAACTCCTCATAAGCTCTATCAGGTTCAAGGTCCAGGAATTTGCCATTATGCATAGATTCTATCTTATAACAATTCTCAGAAGTTATTCCCCGATAGAAGATCTGGGCTAGATGTTGCTTCTCAAAACCATGATGGGGACATTGTGAAGGAAGATCTTTATATCTCTCTCATGCCTCGTAAAATGTTTTGCTATCATTTTGAGCAAATTCAATAATTATATTTCTTAGAGTGAGGGTTTTTCCCTTTGAAAACTATTTGGTTTTGAACTTAGTCTTTATTTTGTCCCATGAATTGATAGATGCTGGTACTAATGAATTAAGCCCATGACCCGCCTTGTCTTTTTGTGAGAATGGGAATAAATGTACGCGGACAAATTTCTTAGTAAAATGTTGATATTTTGAGAGCGCACATATTTTCTTAAATTTGTGGATGTGCTTATAAGGGCTCTTATAATCAAGTCCATGAAATGTAGGTAACATTTGGATCACACTTGGCTTGATTTTATAATGATTTTTGTGACAGCAGGCAACACGATATACAAAGGTATATCGCTCACCATTGGGGTCCAATAGTGCCTAAGAGATTTTGTGGCTGCCATGATTGGGGGTTCGACTTCTAGCTCAATAACAAGCTCAATTAGGTCAACTCTAGATAGATTACCCTCCTATATTGGGGGTCTTAAGTTCTCTATTGTGTTGATTGGGTGAGGTAGCCGTCCTCTCCACTTTGGCTGCGGTGGTGGGCCGTAAATAGGTAAAGATTCTGGTAAACTTCCTAAACGTTTTTCTCCACGTGTCTAATTGATCATGCATAAACTAACTTGTAATAAAATTTGGCACCCAATGCAGTAAACAATCAATCAAACCTATAATCTAACACTTCAACTTTTTTTAAGAAGTAATAAGTAGGTCCCCCCTATATTATTCTATGCTGACAAAAGGGTAGGATGGTAAAAGGCTTTGGTTCCTACACTCCCCTGGGTCACTGTGCTAGTACGAGCTTAAAGTAGATGTTCAGTCCTCACGCCCGAGCAAGTCGACTTATTATACGTCAGCACATAGAACGGTTACGTCGTAAGCCTATAACCAGTATTTCACGGCGCTAGGCTGGGGCCGCATTCTACGAACCCGTGTTTGTACCCCGCTTTGGTACACCTATCCGTTGGGTGATGAAATCCCGTAAGAATCTTCCTACTCTTTTTTATTATCAATTATTTTTAGGTCTGGGACGTTCAATTTTTGTGTGATAAAAATTTCATCGTATCCCTAATGGTTGGTCCCACTTGTTAGAGAGCTTTTTGGGTGATGAAATCCCGCAAGTCTCTAACAGTTTTTGCCTTTAATAATGTTGGAATGAAATAAAATTTAAACACGTCAATATGTCAATCCAGCCACAACAAATATTTTTTTAGAGTAGCGTATATTTGCACAGTCAACACGACTTTATGTTCCTAGTGCCAGGGAACATGCATATGTCAAAGTTGTTATTGTTCCACACCAATTAACTTCAACTTGGTCACAAAAAAAAACTTTACTGTTTGCATCAAGTGATTGCGTGATAAAATGGATATAAAAAAAATAAAGAAAGAAAAGAAGAAGAAGAAAAAATTTAACAAAGAAAATTCGGTATTAGAAAGAATAGTTTTCACTGATGCCTCCCCGGCAACGGCTCCATTTGATAAGAAGATTTTAGTTTCCTCTAGTTAAATACCCGCTCAAAGTATGGTTGCCGAATTGTAACACGGATGAGTTGGATCAAATCCACAAGGAGGTTTGGACAATAAATACTTTCTAGGCTGAATTACAATTTTATAAGAGATAAATCTAAAAAGAATAAATAAAAGCTAATTATAAGCTTAATGAGAGTGAGCTAAGGTTTGGACTTGGCCTCTACCTTTTAAAACACTAATTGATATACAAGTAGATCCTAATATCTCCACCCATCATATGTTTGTGTTAAGACGCATATGATGTTGTAAAATAAACTACTAAATCTATGGTCAAGCATTAAGTGGCTATGCTTTAAAGTGATGGTGAAGAGTGTCTTAGAGAATTATCAACTCAACCATGGCTAGGCTTGAGTGAGTTTTCTAGTGTTTCCTCTTTATAAATCTCCAAATCAAGTCTACTGTTAGTAGCACTTATTTGTATCCAAAGTTATCGTATACCAAACTGAAGCTATGGTCAAGCCTTCGATATGATGCACTAACTTATCAATCATAAAGTACTAAGAGAATACTAATTAGAACATAATTAATACTAACTATTGCTCATCCCAAAAGAGGTCTCATCCTAGCCTTAGCTAAGAGATTAACCGCTTATCTCGAACTTTATCGCATTAATAACTAATGAAGACATTAACAAAAATTAAACTAATTGAGAAGAAGAAGACAATTAAATAAAACTAAGACTTTATTTCCTATAAAATTGTTCCAATATGAGATGCCCAATTACAATTGGCGATGGTTCCTTTTATAGGAGAAGGAACCTAAATTTAGAAACTATACATTAAATTCTAAAGAATATTTTCACAATAATATCTTTTAATATTACAGCCAATGACCTTAGATTCTGACATATAATTCCCTTAAGTGATGTAGAGATCTTTATTCATGGAAACTAAAGCATATATCTTCAATATAAAATATCTTTAAGGATCTTGGATGCAATATATTCTTTGATCTTATTCTCCAAGAATATTTGTGTAAATATTTATTCAAACTTGAGTCCAAATATATTATGCCTTTGACTTTTTGTGCTATGAACTGCTGGAGACACTTTTTCTTTACTTTAAGAGCTTGGTTTCAAATATCCATATTTAATAGCTACAATCAAACAAAAGTGCATAAGTACCAAAATTAAATATAATGGATGATTAAAATACATGTTCGGGTATATTAAAAATGTCATAATTATGCGCTCATCAACACTTACTGCTAAAATAAAACTATGACCCTCTGACCTAAAAATTATTAATGCTTTTAGATGTCGACTAAAATAATAATTAGGAATAACTTCCACATGGATAAAGAATCCTAATACAGTAACAGTAACTAAAATAAATCAATAACTACTCCCAGATAAAAGAGCGATCCTTAAAGAGACTCCAACAATCCCATATGCGTAACATGTCCCCCTGAAGGGTGGTATCAAAAGTCCCTTAGCAAGCAGATCAACAATCATTTCTAGTGTCAGCAAATGAGGAATCTCGTTAATTTGTTTCTATACTTTATCAATGATATGATAATATTTAATATCAATATACCTATTATCCCTAATCACGTTATCATTCTTAACATATTTGACGACTACCTCATTGTCGCAAAATGCTCACAACGGTCTTGAAATTAAATTAACAACCTTAAGCTCATAAATAAACTGCCTGAGCCATATAGCCTATCGCAAAACAAGCCACGTACTCTTCTTCCATAGTTGAGAAAGCCATAAGAGACTGTTTGATACTTCTCCATGAGATAGTACCATGAGCAAGCATAAAAATATAACCAGAAGTAGACCTCTTCTCATCTTTGTCTCTCATAAAATCAGAGTCAGAGTAGCCCAAAGCCATGAGCTCATCCGATCTCCTATAACCCAATCTGCAATCTCTAGTCCTCTTTAAATAGTAAAGAACCTTCTTGGCTGGCTACCAGTAAATAATAGAAGGGTTCTGTTGGTACCTTCCAACCATCCCAACAAGAAAACTGATATCGGGTCTCATACATATCATGCTATACATAAGGATTCCAACAACTGAATCATACTCCTTAGTAATGTTAGAAGAAACTGTCACATGCGGCATGGTCTTCCTGATGATATCTCCATTGAAAACAGGGATTTTACCTGCCTTACAATCTAGCATGCCATAGTTCAATAAAACTTTATTAATATACACACTCTGAGATATACCAAGTATCCCTTTGGTCTTGTCTCACTCAATCTTGATGGCAAGAACATAACTGGCATCTCCCATATCCATTATATTAAAATGCTGAGATAAGAAAGCTTTCGTCTCCAAAAAAAATTGGACGTTACTACTATATGGGCCTACCCCTCGATATGACCATAATCGGGCTATTTCTAGCTCGAACTACTGACATCTCAGACTCACGCATTTTCTACATGACTTCTCTAGTCAATATTTTAGCCTACTCTACGAACTGGTGAAAAACGTGGGTCAATATCAAACCGAAAAACTTGAACAAGTCAAAGACACCTGTCTCTAATGAACTCATCAGTTACTTAGTTAACCGTCACTAACCACAGTTTTTGGAGAACGTGCTCCAGCACGATGAAGAACTGCGAAGAAGGCATATATAAGGAAGAAGTTCTAGAAGAGACGAAACCAAAAAATTACGCGAGAAATCACCAAGAAAACTTCATATTCTAGATTCTCAAAAACATTCAAATATCTTAGTTACAAGGTTCAAGCATTTTCAAATCTAAAGATTACTTATAATAAGATATTTGCCTTAAGCAATAAAGATACTCTTACAAAAATCCTTCACTCGAGGTCGTGGTTTTTTTACCTATTTAGAGGTTTTCCACGCTAAAACCACATTTATCATTTCTTGCTTTCGATTAGAATATTATCACAGGTTCATTGGTATGATAGCAAATTCCTAGCCATTTCGAGCCTACAGAATTTGGCCATTTCATTTGGCACCGTCTGTGGGAAATATTGTATTTCTATGATCTTCTAAGGCATTCTTTCGCTACCATTTTCAATCATGGTTACTTCCAGACAACTGGCTACAGACATTCAACTCGATGTTTCAGTGGAGCTAGAGCATCTTAATGAATTACGAGTGAATCTTAACGCCGAAGCAGTGAAACGCGCCGAGCTCAAACTTCAATTAACTCGAGATCGAGAGCTCCGCGAGAAAAAACTTGATATAGAACGATAAGCTCGTTTGACAGCGCTCAAACGACATGAAGACCAGATGATAGCAATGCAGAGTGCCCTAGAGGCTCTATAAAATACTCAACTAGTTTCTCCAATGAAAGGTCACAATCAGTTGCCAGAGTCCTCCCGTATTTCAGCAAGGGAATAATTGGGACCTCGAGGAGTCACCAACAAAGCTATTTCCAGGAATATTTAGCACGAACCTCAGCCTTCCATTCATTTGGGTGGTGAAGTTCAGCCCGAAGCCAGCCGAGGTCACCAAATTTTTGTCTGTCTGGTGGAAGAATAATTATCTCTACATCGAGTTATAGCACGAGATCCTTTGAGTGAATGTACCGGTACTCATCATCCGTAACCTACTCGTCCAGCGATTCAACCAATACGTTATTATGCCACAAAAGAGCTTATGGACCAACGCATTAAGGAGTTGATCGAAGCACAAGTTCTGGGTATTGCCGATGACATCAAAAAATTACAAGGAAGTTTGATTGCCAAAGAACTATTCGATATGGAGATAATGAAAGGTTTCCATACTCCAAAAATTAGTAAATATAAAAGTACCGACTTAAAGGAGTATATTCAATAGTACCGTGATTCATTGGGGTTGTACTCCAATCTCAATTACATCCTCTGCCGTCGGTTCGCAACAAGTCTGCAGGAGAAACCACACCGGTGGTTCTACTTTCTCCCTGAGAACTTCATATATACATTCGGCCAGTTGTAGAAACTATTCATCAAGAGATGCTCACAACAGAGATAAAGAGAAGAATTTGTATTCTCTTATCAGTCTCGAACAGTTACACGAAGAGAAGCTCGAGGCTTATGCGAAGAAGTTTTTAGAGCTTGAGCGTAAAGTGGATAACCTCGATCTGAAAATAGTTGTTACTGCTATCACCAATGCGCTCCAGCTCGACTGCAAGCCCAAATAGTACCTCTTCCTCAACAAACCTGCAACCCTGGAGGATATAATTACCAAGGTCAATAGTTACATCGACCTGGAAAGGATGATGTCTGAGCGACATAAATCAACTAAATCCATCCTCACCACGAAATCTCCATCTACAGATTGAAACACTGAACCAAAGGAGGATCAGGGTGATCAGAAGCGCGTTAAGGGCAACACAGGCTACTCTGGGAAAGGCAGTCCACCAACCAAACCCATCCTCCTAAGGATGAATGCTCAAATCTCCACAATCTTTCTACTACTCTTGAAGGATAAGCTCTACCGCATCTCACAACTAATGGAACCAATCGACAGTTGACCATACTGCCTGTATCATAAACTAAATTATCATTCTACTGATAGTTGCTATACTTTGTAGAGGTTGCTCGAATGAATTTTTAAAAAGGGACGGATGTTCGAATATATTGTCAACCTGGAATCATACAAAAATTGTTGCTATAAGAAATAACTTGAGGTTGTTCAGGTCGATGATCAAGGTAAAGAGAAGCATCTTTACCTTATGCACCACATCAACATGATCGAAATCAACGAGATCGCAACCTCTAATAAATCCAAGCATAATAGACTATCAAAATGCTGCGATCTCAGTCCTCAAGATAAGGAAGCTAAGTTTCTACCTGAGTTGAGCAATTGCCGGCTTGGGATTTCCTTTGAAGATTATAATACTAGCCATGTCAAATTTCCACATCATGATGCGTTAGTAATAATGCTCAAAATGAAGAAGTTTTTCATGTACATAATGATGATCGATACTGGAAGCGGCATTAAGATTCTATTTCAGAGCACTATCGACCAAATGGGATTGGATGACCAAGTTATTCAAAGTGACACCGATATTAGTGGGTTCAATGGTTCTAGAAAAGAACGAGTAGGCAAGAATTATCTTACCTATTACCGCAGGACTAGCCACCATCGATGTCGTCTTCTATGTCATCAATGCCAAATCCCGTTATCTCAGGATTATAGGCCGCTGCTGGATTCACAACATGGAAGCAATCACTTCTACCTATCATCAAACACTCAGATTCAAACACAACAATGGTATCTATGAGATCAGGGATAGTCAGAAGCTTTCTTGAGCTTGTGAAAATACCGTCTCTACTATCTTAGATACCTCTAACAGATTTGCTGCTTAACAATTACAGGAAGCTGATCACCTCAACGATTAAACTTCTACGGAGGAGCCCATAGAATATGTCAACATTGATGGACCTAGCAGAGTTACATTTATCAGTACTAAGTTGGCTCAATGCAAAAAAGATGATCTCATTCAGTTCTTGCAACTAAATCGAGACATTTTCGCTTAGTCTTTTGAAGAAATGACAGGGGTCGATCCAGCCAAGGCATGTCACAAATTTGCCATCAACATCAATGCCACGACGGTCAAACAGAAACAACGACGACAGATATCACCTGCCTTCCGAGAATGTTACACCCAGAGCGAGAAATATGATCCAGTGGGATTCATTCGAGAAGCCAAATACCAGGCTAGATATCCAATATTATTGTTTGTCCCAAAGAAGAACAAAAAAAGTCTGAGTTTGCATATGATTTTACCGATCGAACAACATACTAAAAGGACAGCTTCCCTCTTCCTAACATTTATCAGTCCGCGATTCCACGTAGGCCATGACCTTCCTTCTATGATGGATGCTGCGTTAGGATATAATCAAATTCCACTTTTGGATGAAGATCAAGAAAAGATGACTTTCATTACTGAAAGAGGTTTTTATTACTAAAATCATGCCTTTGGACTAAAAAATTTTTGTGGGTGCCACATAATAACGGTTGATGACTGCGAGTTCAAACACATCTTGGGAAAGTCATTGAAGTCTATATCGGCGATCTTCTAATGTAAGAACGTATAGAACCAACACATTTCAGATCTTAACACCATATTCACATTCTTCGGCTTACATGATGTTTCTCAACCTGATAAGTGGCAATTTGGGATACATTTCGGTTCGGCCGATTTCTAGGCCTACCTCATCAGCAATAAGGGGATGAGGCCAATCCATATCAAATTCGAGTTCTCTTAAATTCCTTCCCAAAAAATGGCAAGACGTTCAGAAACTTGCGAGAAGATTGCCTATCAACGTTTCATTTTTAAATCTTGGACTATGTCGTTGACATTCATACTACTCCGCGATTGTACCAAACGAAAATTTTTTAGCAATACAGAGGTCAAATGACACTGAAGGCGAAGTGCTTTCAGGATCTTAAAACCTATTTGGGGGCTCTCCATAATGAGCACCCTAGTAGATAATGAGGAACTGATATCTACCTGTAGTCATAAATACTTACTAACTAGTTCTCATTCGCCTGAGTAGATAATCGCAAATACTGATATCTACTCAGCGGAAAACGGTACTCTAAAAGTGAGAAATTCTTCTCACTCTGTGTATAATCAAGAAACCAGCATACTTTTAAGCTATACAGTCAAAGTCATGACGAACTACCCACTTCGGGAATTCGATCCAAAAAAAATAATAAGAAGAGTGCAATAGTGGTCAGTTATTGGGAAAACATGATATCAAGTTTGAACAACGCATTCCATGAAGGGTCAGGCAGTTGCCAATTTTCTCATAGATTTTCCAGTAGAAGATCCGAGTAGGAGGAGCACGATCCTGACCTGAAGAAGAAACATCCGAAGATCCACCCCCTAAAGCATTTGTCGAAAGAGTGCATGAGTACAATAAAAATGGTGGATACTTCTTACGGAGGATCAGCAGGACCTACGGTCAGGAATCGGAATCTTAATGATTACCCTTCCAAGACAGAATTGAGAAATCGATCCGCTGGATTTGAGGCCTCAAAATAATGTTTGCCGAATACGAAGCTCTCATTCAGGACTCAACCCGCTTTTGAGCTTGATGTCCCCGAAACTCCAGTTATACGGTTATAATCTCGTCTACCAATAATCTAAGCAATATAAGAAGAAGGAACAGATAATTGACTATGCAGCTCGTCGTGGAGATAATGGGCAAATTGCGGAAAACAACTTTTGATTATCTTCCTCGAGGTAAAAATAGACACGCGATCCTTGGCATATCTAGTGGGATCTTGGGTAACAAAATTTCAATATCTCCAGATCGAAATCATTTCAACCCCTGATTTATCGATTTCTGTAAGTACAATCAACACTAGGGGCATAAAGGGGAAGACGACGATTGACGAAAGCCCTTCCAGATTATCTTGTTATCGACAACGAATGTAAAGGATCCTTCCAGAGATCCAAAAGGGTCAATAGCTCATCGACAACTCAAGGTGCTACACAAATCAAATGGGTATATATCGTCGTTAATTACGGGGCTTAACTTAAGTGCCTCTCCAGAAAGAAAACGGACAGATGCTCAACGATATCATGAAGGGACTTATGGTACCATGGCAGGTCGACACTAGCAAACAAGCTATACAATATGGAGTTTCTGGGCGGCAGCGCAAGCAAGCAGAGAGTACTCATACGAATGCGACGCCTGCCAATGGCATAGACATGATACGGACCCCTGCGTTCGAACTCATGCAAGAAAGGTGTTTGGCCTTTCTAAAGATGGGACCATTCTCATCGGTGAATCTAAATCTCCAGGTACCACGTCATCTACTCGTAGCTAATGATTATTTTACAAAAAGGGCAGAAACATTTCCACTCTGTTAAAACTAGGAAGAAGAGGTCTCCCTTTAATTTGGGAAACAATCATCACTCGTTTGGGTGCCCCCATATTGTATTGAGAACGGGCCCCATGTGTTGGGAAAAAATAGTAGCCTTCTCACCAGCACATATAATCCACTTACCATCTACTCCTTACTATCCTCAAGGAAATGGCCAAGCCGAAAACACCAACCAAAAACCATCGTGGATGAGTCAAAAAGGCTCCACTCACACAAGAAGGGGAATTGGGCCAAAAACTACCTCATGTCTTTGGGCAATGAGCCACTTCCGATAGTAAAGAGATCAACCCATCCCCCTGACATATGGCACTGAGTCCGTCTTCCTTAGAATACCACCATCCAGTTCGAGATCACGGCTTACTGACGAAGATAATGAGTTGAATTTCTTGCAACCTTATATGACGATTTAAACCAGGAACGCGCCATCGGTAGCCTAGGTCAATAATCATCATATGCTACTCCATTTCTATTTCTGCTTTGTTTTTTTAATTCAAAAGTAAGATTTCAATCTCCATATAATGTAAATTCAAATGTTCAATGAATCTTCCAAATTTTCACAACATCTCTTACTTACGTAGATTTAAATATATGTAGAGATTAAGCATAGATAATACTAGCTTCAATCAATCTCATACAAGTCATCGAGGATAACACTTTGTTAGCTGGCTCAAGATCTCTGCGATTGAAACAAATGTATGCAATTTATTTTATAGTCAAAGACTCTACCAAATATAAGATAGGCAAAGGTAATACTAGCTTCATCTCTTCAACTGTTTGGGACATTATATCCGTTAAATAAGGATAACACTTGGCTTGGCTGACTCTACTAAAATATCTGCGATTGAAACAAATGTAAAAATGTTTATATCAACGACTCTAATGACATAAGTAAGGGCAAATGTAATGCTAGCCTTCACTCTTTCAATATGTCGCAACATTACTATAGTAAATCAAGATGTCATGGTTGTGACTAACTCAACACATATCTACGATTGAAAAAAAGTAAAAAAATTATTTTATATTAAGGCCCTACCTAACATTAGATAAGGCCAATGTACTATTATCGCTATTTGTCTATTTTACTATGTCTGTGATAGATACTATTATTTTCAGGTTATATTCACAACTACACAATAGATTATTTTCTGCTATTGGGATGTCAGCCATACTTTTCCCTACAATAGGAGGTCAATAAAATTTTAGTTCTCGAGTTACACACACCTGCCCCACTTATCAGATCTGCAGGATGAGGGCCTAAACTCTTTTCCATAGAGCCAATACAGTTTCCTCGATCTATATCAACTTCACAAATACATCCTTGTCAGCCAAAATCTTGAACGATGTATCTCGTTCTAACTCAAGTCTTTTACTTCATTACAAAATAAGCAACGATCGACTTTAACAGTCTGACGCCTATGCATGAGCTGGAACTGTCTTAGAAATGTACGATCTACCTTCTCGAGGTTGCCTCTACTCGCTACCAGTGTTCTGATATTACCAAATATCCCTTCTATCTGGGCATCAGAAGCTATATCTTTCCAATTTTTGACAGCTTTATTTGATTTAGCCTGATTAAAGGCCATTTAAGTCCGCCAACTGACCCGAAGTCTCTCAATTTCGGCATTCAATCTCTCGACCCGAGTATCCTTTTAACAGGTCATATTCTTCTTTATCAGAGTCTTCATACCCTAATTTTCCCTTTTAATATATTTTTCCCTGATAAGAGCGACATCTGAACTATGTTGGCACTCCCTTAATTCACATTCCCTTCTGCAAATGCCTTAATTAAGATACGTAACCTTCAGCTCCCTAATTCGAGCTATAGGGCTAACTATCCCCTTGAACAAGAGAACCTTAGTATCATTTCTACTTTACCTCGAGCACTCTCCAGCCCTCCGCGTTCCTGACACGCGCATTGGCTTACGCTAATTTGGTCTTCAACGTGCTACCCTTCATTAACTATCACACTCCCATTGCACATTTGAACTCCATATCCTTGGCAGGTAAGGCTATATGCAACGTGTTCTGCTGCAGCTTCCGAAGCCAATAGATCCTCGCGAGCTATCTTAGTCAATCTCTTTCATGATTTCTTTTTCAGTCGCTCCAGCTTGTATTTACTATTCTAAAATAGTTTGAAATTGTTTCTCGATCTTCTCTAGTGCCTGAATACGGTTATGATCTAGCATGCCTATCTTAACCATCAGCGTGTCAATTCTCACTTTGGAGCTTAGAGATGCTTTTTATCTACGCAAGCGTCTTGGAGCCCCATCATCGGCATCCTTCCTCGATCTTACGAAGTGAGGTCAGCAGTAGTACTGGATTTCCTCAACTAAATTAAAGTGTACCTTTACATTTGGTCTTTTTCGTCCTCACTCGCCTCTTTACCCTATCCAACCTCTACAATTTCAATACATTGAGAGGATTCTCTTTGCGCGAGTGAGACTGAAGCCAGTGCGACCTATACAATAAATACGCTATATCCAGCTCGCATTAGAAAGCTCTCAACTACAAATACATATCTCATTTTTCTAACATGCTATTGATGTTATCCTCTTGTGTGCAATTACTTCAAGACTACCAAGGTCGAAGTACAACTCGATGATGTCTCATGGCATATTTCCAGGTCTAAGGTTACACAGCTTCTCTTGTCTTTGCACTCAAAACTTTGATTTTGTCCAAATGTTATATTGAGTGTTCTTTTTCCTAAATATGATAACAGTTTTTGGTCAGCCTTTATGTTCGGTTAATCGGATCTACTGATAGGTTATGTTACTGAAGGGCATAAAGTCGGAACCTGGTCTGTTCCGCTCTAACCTGCAGCTCCGCTGTGCAAAGACAACAAGGATGTGGAGGTCTTTCTTCCTAGGGCACAGCTTAGTCTCTAATACTTTTATTTGAGATCATTTCTTAAGTGCACTATACAAGGGTACTAAAAAAAAACTGAGCTATGCAGTCTTTCAATACATAGTATCCACGATTATCAGCAACATTTCAAAATATTCTACAAACTCCTTTATTACCTTTACTTCTCTGTCCCCCTGGGAGTCGGTGTTTCCCTTGTTTATTGAGCACATGACAAGAGGACACACATCCAACCGCAACACTCCCAGCAACCTTCTGCCATCTGCGCCATCTCCCTCCTCAAGTAAATGTCTGTACTTAATAGCATTACCTCATCTCTGAAACCTCTTTAAACATATGGTGACGCCGAGCTTTCACGCTGCCCGCCACCGGCTCCTCCGGTTTGCTACGCTCATCTTGTAGATGGCGATCCCATTACTGGGAAGCTTCACGGCCATCCATAGTTTTTACACTCCTGAGTAGTGCTTCGCAATTGAGGTATGTTCTTTCACAGCTCGATTCTTACCCTTCTTCAGCTCGATTTTTCTTCTTCAACCTTCGGGCACTCCCCTTCACCAAAGGTAACCTGTGACAAAGCACAATTGACCTCAGCGACGAGCTCAGGCACATACAACAAATTTATTCACTATTGTGCATAGAAACATACCATTTTTCCTATCTCTCACATATTGAAGAGTTCTTCGCTCTGGCCGTTCCTCACCTCCTTAGACCTCTTCAGCAACCAGGTCCTTTCAACGACCTCTCCCCGGACTGTGTCTTACAGTTTCAATCTTCTTCTCCTTTTTTCTTTTGCCTTCGCACCTCACCCACTTCCGTGGTTACCAGAGGCTGAGGATGTTTTACCACTTTATTTTTTCAGAAATGTGAGCTAATTTGTGCGGCATAGACATGAATACGGATGAACAGAAACCCCTTAGGGAACTGGGAATATGATTCGTCCTTCCCCTAGTTCTTTTTACGCTACCATCCAGCAGCACCGCTATAGCCTGTCGATTGAGATTTAAGAAAATTTTTTTATTTTGGAATTCTTCTCAAACCGTTTCTTTCTACTAAGCAAAGTCCTTCCAACCACAGATTGAGCCTCAATACCTCCTCGCAACTTCGTTCCAACAAAGAATTTTCCTCTTACCTAGGATTGGCCTGCCATGCACAACTTTTTTTATGAGCACAACAAGTCATACCAGTTTAACATATCAATATTATATGTTTACATTATTATACTTACTTTGTTTTCCACAGTTCTAAACAAAAATTAAAGGGTTTTCATCATCTCTCCGAAGGCAATTCCTTCACCATATTACTGTCGTTCTCGGATACGACCTGATGAGTGTCAGGATCAAAGAAGCGCAGTCGAGTTGCGCTTGCACATAAATATCCCCTCTACGGCATGATATCTTCACCCATAAAACGCAAACATCCTTACAGGGTATACTCCTCACTTCCCTTGTAATGGCAAAATAGTGAAAGCTGACAACTGGCTTGAAATCGCCTCTATCAATGGAACCGTAATAATTCTAATGGAAAGTAAGAAATGAAGCAGGTGATTGTCGCATGGAAAAAACTTAAATAGGTAAAAGACAATGACTCGCGTGTGCGGATTTTTATAAAAGAATTTTATGGTTTGAGGCGATATCTTTTATACAAGTGATTCTAAATATAAAAATGCTTTAACCTTGTCATTAGAAGTTTGTAGCCTTTTCTGAGAATCTCAATCGATAGCTGCTAAACGACTTTGTGTAATTTTCTTGTCCCCGTCTCTTCTAAAACTTTTTCAAGTGTTATAGGCCTTCTATACAGCTCTTCGTCGTGCTGGAGTACATTTTTGAGCATGGTGGTTATTGGCGGTTGACCCCATAAAACTGCATGAGTTGTGGGAGGACAGGTGTTTGACGGATGAAGGTTTTTGTTAATGTTGGGCTACGTCTCTAACGTTTCGTGGGTAGGTTGGAATGTTACTGGGGAAATATGTTTAAAAAACAACTGTGAGTCTGGATGCAGGTCATTTGAAATAGGAGCTCAGCCTTGGTGAGAATCAAGGGATAGGTCCCTCTAATCACGCCGCCTCACACACCAAGTACATGAGTGGCTTTGGTTGTGAAATGAATAACATGTAATCGGGTTGAAATCTTGATAATTGAAATGGATAATGATGTATAACTGTGTGGAATTACGCGTTGATATGGGAAATAATGGATATTTAATGAGGATGGTGGTACAAAATGAGTTGGCGGTTAGGATCAAAAGTTGCGTTTGTAATGAATAATGACGACAGGTAAAAAGTACCTAGGCACATTAAATGTAGGGTAAATTTATAATGATACCTATAACAAAATTTTAAAGCAGAGTCGCTTGTTATTTGTTGAAATCCCTAATATTTTTAATAATGGGTTGAAGACTCAAGAATGGTCCGTAAAGAGAGGTACAGGTAAAATACAGAGGTGGAAGTTAAGAATAACATTTTCGGTGGACAATCTTGGAGATGTCAATACTGCCTATTCCTCGACGATCAGGATGGTGGAAGACGACAAGGCGATGATGCCCAAGGAAGAGTTCTACTGCAAGTGAAGACAGGTTTAGTGAATATATGCTGGGATAGCGAATATTTTGACGGCGACTATGATGATTTATGGTATTATCATTGGATCTACGGTTGGGCCCCTTCATTCTTATACCAACTCTTCGAAAGTCGGGGAGCGTTTAAGAGGAGGGGTGATGGCAGTGGAGGGGAAGAACCAGTGGGGTCTACTTTATATTTCCATCACGTTTGGACTCAGAAGACTATTGAGTCAAGAATTTTGGTCTAACACCGAGTCTACTTGCATAGTTTCCATTGAAGTTCGATTAGACTTACCCCCCAAATCATGTGAGGGAAGCTCTTTATTGGTTCAAATATGCATTTGTATCAAGGGTGAAAGCTCATGGAAGCAAGAAGAAATATAGAGACGTGATGCATCGTGCTGCGCTAGAAGTGAACTCATGACTTTTAAATAGTTGGAAAAACTTATTATCTGCAAAGTACAAGTTTGGTGCTGAAAGATAATGTTTTATGTTATCACCTGAGATTGAGTCCTGAAAAACTACATATCGTAAAACGATAGCGTAATGTTAGTTTGGACATGAAAAAAAGTTGTCATCTAATGTTGATGATTGTAGATTGAAATGTCTCTTAGAATGCAAAGGAAGTGTAGGATGTATGAATGAATAGGAGTCTTATATGGTATTGAAAAAATGTTGTCGTGATGTTCGACTGAGATGATCCGTGCAAAAATTGACGTTGTGATGTAAGTATGATATTATTGTGGTTTAAACATGTGGGGGTGAATAATTATAAGGAAATAGGCAACACGGAAATTCAAGTTACACAGGTCGATCGAAGTAGACTATGATGAGATAATGCTTCGAACTAAGATAATAAATGTAAGTGGTACTGGAGTGAACGGATAAGTCAAAAGTCTATTTCAAGATTTTGGTTTTCTGCTACGGGATAAAGGTCAAAATTTGTTTTGTCAGAAAGTGCTGGGACTAAATGTATAAATAAAGGTAACAATTCTCCGTGACTAAGGAGAATGATGTGATGGGTGCTAGACTCAATCTTAGAGGATTCATCAGGTTGAAGGATGCTGGCCATTAAGATGCTGAAGTACGGGGGAGGATTTTGTGATCGTTGGGTTATGCGGTGAGTTACATAAGGGAATGTAGCTCAAAGGGATGGATGTGATGGCAGGGAACTAAATATGCGCAGGTATTCTAGAGGTATGCTTTCGCGAATTGTGTTGGTTCCCTGCAGATCGAGAAGAGATGAATCGGATTGATCTGAGGTGGAAGATCGAATTGAGATGGGACGAACGAGTGAGGAGATTTGAGGTATGTGGCTGTTCAGGCGCCTTGCATTTTATTTAGTTGTAATGTACGTGTAAACTAGTAATAAATAAATGTAAAGTTGCAGAGTTTAACAAAAAAAGTTAGAAGTCAAGTGATTCATCTATAATTACAAATGTTGTTTGATATCTTTTGATACACTATTTTGAATACTTTAATCTTTGTACAGCTTTGAAAATACGTGCACTAGTCATATAAGTATAGAAACACGAACAGAAAAAGTGCAAGAAGTTTCTAGGATTATTTTTTATATAAAGACTATAAAATCAATTTCAGGATGTGTGAGTCATCACTGAGTGTGGGGGGTTACAAGAAAGATATGGTAACAAGTGATAAAAATAGGCTAAAATATGCAGGGGCATAGAGGCTAATAAGGAAAAAGCAATTTTATTAAAAAGGTATAAGATGTTGACATAGGTAGTGGAAAGGCGCCTCGGTTCTAAAATTGGGGATGGGTCGTACGACGCACAATAGCTGCCAGCCATTAGAGATGAAAGAATTAAATAGTGGTTTGTTCATCAATTCAAAGTGTCTCAAACTTTCTGAAAATGGAAAACATGGGGGAGAAGCGCGCAACAAATATAGCGGATTGGTAGGATTGTTTCTGAGAGTGAGAACAATCGAAGTACGTGCAGGGCACAAAATCTGTAGGTGGCAGACAGCAAACATTGTAGGGAAGGACGGGCGTACTGCGGATTCTTATTCTAAATACTAAAGGTTAGAGAGACGTGGGTGTATTTATGGCATCTATTTAAGAAAATCCTACACAATCACTATTATGGTAATCCATGATATTTGACATAACGGGACAAATTTTTGAAGATATGTACATATGACTGCTCCATGTGTATATAAAAACAAGGATAGATACCTGAACCTGGTATGCAGGTTCGATCGTGTGAGGTATTTGGGTTAAATCAAGCTTTGATTGTAGTTAGATGGATAGTTTGCCTATAATGAGGTTTCCAACCTCGACGTACGGTCGAGTCGAGGTGATGTAAGTCGGTTTGGAGCATTCGGTTTGTGGTAAATGGGTACCGATCCCCCTGGTATAGATGTATTTTAAAAAATTGCAAAGCTAAAGTTGCCGTAGGAGGGAATGAGGAACGTGTAGAATTTTGCTCGGTAAGCTGTAGGGGGTGTCTTGGTAGCGACGGAGAAGATAATTTTATTTGTGGCGATTTGGAGGAGAAAAAATGAGGGCTAGGGGTATAGATGAATCGATCGTTTAGAACTCTTTTGATGGGAGTTGGAGTGATATGCAGAGGTGTCTTGTTTACCTATCTCAATTAGAGGGTGCACGTGCGCCTTACCGTACCAATTTGACGAAGGGGATCTGAATACGATGGGGGGCATGTCCGTTAATTGAAGGAAATTTGGGGTGAAATAACTGTTTGTGATCATCTGAATGACTACAATGCCCCAGTGGTGAGGAATATTTCTATCGAGTGCAACTCGCGCGCTTCTTTGCATCGTCTTCAGCAGGTTGAGCCTCGAATGGACACGTCATATGGGTAAAGGGTAATTAACTAAGAGTGTGATGAAGAAACCTCATAATCTTTTATTTAGACCTATAAAAAAGTAAGTATAAAAGCTTATAGAGGCTAATATTGATACGGTGCGAACTGATGATTTTTGTTGTAATAATTAAATTGTGCATAGCTGGTCCAAAGTCCTGAGTGGAGAGGGAAGATTTATGTTGGGACGGAAATTTGCGGAGGAAGAGGTTGAGCTCGAGTTTTTGTGGAAGGCTGGCCTTACCAGGAAGAGAGAAAATGAGGGAGTAAATCGAAAAAGGTTTAAAAATCTCCATCAACCCAGGCTGATGGGGGGCCGTTGATAATGGGAAGAAGATTGGAATCAGCGGTGGGGAGGAAGGCCGAACCAATGTGGCCCAGACCCTAGAATACATAGTTTCGGTTCAGCAGGAGTCTATTATGCCAAGAAATTAGCTCGAATGTTATCGAAGAAACAAAGTTGAAGCGTCCGGCGGCTTTTGGTACCACTGGAAGTGGTCTGAGGATGACAAAAAAGAAAAAGAGAAGGAGGGATTGAACCTTCAGGGAGGTCAAAGGAAAAGGTGCTTAAGAGTGACCTTCTTGCTGAGGATGATCTCAAAGCATGGAGGAAAGGGCTAGGTTGGCCCCTCTAGGTGAAGAGGACGTGAGCATGATGGTAAGTCTTTTGCTTTATCATGTGAAATATGTTTATGGCTCGATTTCTGCGCTCACGCTGAAGGTCAAAATGTGTTTTGCAGGTTGATCTTTTGATGAGGGGTGTTGGCTCGAATTGAGATAGGAAATTTGAGCTAAAGATGGGAAATAACGAGCATTGAAAGAGTTACTCGATCGAAGGTGGATGGTCTTAAGCAAATGAAGAAGCTAGAGGCCCTAAAGCTTCTATACAGTAGGATTGGCCATCTTCAACGAAGGTCAGGGTGACCCTGAGGAGGTGGAGGTAGAGCGAAAAAGGTTGGGGCGCCACTGATGCGAAAGGAGCATTTCAACGGACGAGGTAGATGCTATTAAGGCAGATGATAATTATGTCAGGAGGAAGATGAAGAAGAAGTGGATGAAATCGTGGGAGGGTCATGATGGTCTGGACAGGTCTTCCGTTTGAGATGGGGCTTGACAAATCAAGGGAGATGACGCGAGCTCCCGTGGTGATTATGAGAAGGTAGGGTAGAAACTGTACTTGTATGATAATATAAATTTTGGTTGTGTGTATGGAGTGGCCTTCTGTAGGTTGATTTTTTTAATAACACCTCTTGTAGTCACTAGGAATGTTTCTTAGAATAAAAGATTGAGGCGGGCTTGCGGGAAAGAGAGACCATTACAAACTTGCTGTCTTCGCAGAGAGCTGCAGTTAGACGGATAGGTCTTTCGACGTTATGTTATATCGAATATAAAGCTTACAAAGGTAAATAGGAGGTAGATGCAGGCTGAAAAAATTTTCTATTAGGTTGGGAAAATAACACTAAGTATAGTGCATTAGAAAAATTAGCGTTTTTTTATACCAAAGTAGATTATCTGAAAGAATGTACCTTAGGACTTTACAATATACCTCAGGACGTTTATGATATATCCCTGACCTTTTAGTCTAAAAGTAGTGCAACCGCAGTGCTAGAAATCAGATATATTATAATATATATATTATGCTATTGATGGTGATCTGAATCGAACTGTATTAATTCTACATTTATACAAGTCGAATGGGAGTTCGCTCGTCGTTGGGATGAATGTTCTCCAATGTAACCGGGAATTTACAGAGCAGGTTGGATAGGATGAGGGAGACGAATGAGAACAGAGAAAATCAACCGTAAAGGTACATTTTAAAAACTTGTCACACAGGCTATTTCCGGCCTCACTCATAAGGTCGAAGAGAAAGATACCAAATAAGTAAAGGGGCTAAAAAGAGCTAGCGGAGATAACAGAAACATGCCGCGAAGCTTCAAAGTTTTTGGTGTTGCTACTTAATGGTTCAGGGTAAGCAGGCTCTAAAAGGCTCATTACGTGATTCAGGCGGTTAGGAAAGATTCAGAGGGACCATTTTCGATTATACAACCTTCAGAATGGTAGAAATGAGCTGGATAGGACTAAAGAAAAAATATGGCGAAAAAGATAATAAACTGAGGGTAGTCGAGAAACATCATCAGCTTCAAAAAGCCGCAGCAGCTGAACACTTGCATATAGCCACCTACCAAGGATAGGATTTTTGTATAGCAACGAGGTGAATGAATTTAATGAGAGGATGGCACGATGAAGACCAACTGGCAAAGCCATCGGCGTGCCAAGAAAATCGGGCTAGTGAACGCGAAGGAGGAATTAGAAATGAGGTTTAAGGCTCCTATAGACCACGGGGTGTAGTTAGTCTCTCAGGCCGAATAGAGAGCTGGAGAGTGATGTGTCTCGCAATTCAAGGCATATTCAAAAGAGGAAATTACGAAACTTAAGAGATGCGTAAGTAGTAAAAGTTGGATAATGTTCTTATCAGGAGAAAGGTCCTAGAAGGGGCAAGGGAAGTCAAGGAAAAAAGGAATTGTTGAGGAAGAGGAAAGATGAATTATTAACTATAGATTCTGGCTTGGGAAGAGTTGAACGTATAAAAAATTAGGGAGACTTCGTTCCCATGTAGTGAAACTAGAGGCGAGACCCTGGCGGATCAACTAAATATGTTAAAAAATTGGAAGAGAAATAGCTTATGATGCTAGGGTCCATTTATGGAAATGAATTCATCAGAAGATTTGTATGCTAGATGAGCTGCCTCAAGAAGGGGAGAGCGTTAGGAATTTTCAAGATCATTGAGGTCATGAATCACGGTGAAGGACCTGTAAGTCGACAATCATATGTATAGAGAAATAAATTAGGGAAAAACTTTGGAGTTAGAATGAGATAACCTTGTTAA
>JACGCM010000733.1:0-83179 GCA_014058105.1 Kingdonia uniflora | reverse complement strand
TCTCATATTATAACGGTCTCGGGCTATCAGGTCAGAGTGATGGATTTTTGTGTTTCTTAAATCATGTCGTAAATGGTCTTAAAATTCCTCTGATCTTCTTCCAAAAAGGGGTTATGAATGTGTTACAGTGTTGCCCTGCCCAGTTGAATGAGAATGTTTATGAGATGATGAGGGTGTGTGAGGCATTGAATGAAAAATGGAGGAAGGGAGGGACTGCAAAGCAGTTCGAAGCCAAAAATGCGATGAAGTTTTATAAATAGAAATATCTCGAGGGTCGACGTAGTGGTTACCTGTATAGTGATTCGTCTAGGCCGAAGTTCTTGACTTTGAATCTGCGGGTATAGACATGGAACGACCACCTCGTATGGGTAGGTGGTAACTAACTGTACGAAGGTTCGGATGAATGATCCCTCAAACTAAACCATAAATACTATAACCTGAGTAAGTATTGTTGACCAATCTTCGAATAATCAATAAGATATCTTGTGTTGTATGAAAATGTTTTGTTCCTTATTGGCAGAGCCTAAACCTTCGTCTACACCTGATAAGGCCAGCCTGTTCGACTTTGTTGCTAAGATCTGGATGAGCTAAAGCAGGCACTGAGTGACTTAGGTATCCGTAGAGATAAGCGAGTAGATTCTTAGCCCCAAAGTTTAACAAGCTTAAGAGAAACGTGCTATGGTGAAGGTAAAGATGATCTGGCTGTGCTGATGTTCTTAGTCTTCCCCTCATGTACCTCAGATCACCAAATGGGGCAAATAGGTTGGGGGGGAAGCTAGCTCGACAGAGTACCCCTGTTGCTGGTGGATGGAGGCAACAGAACAAGAGGTCGCAAAAACTATCTCTGGGGATATTGGAGGAGAGGCAGGAAGTGGGGTGTGTGGCTGCTCTGCCGTGGCCGAGACGAGCTCGATGAAGATAAAATAGCATCATGAGGAGGGTAGTTCATGAACTAACCCTTATGCTGCGGCCAAGATGAAAGAGCCTGAGCTAAAATATTGTTTGTTGGCTGGGACGAATCCGTAGCAGCTCGAAGACGGGTATCTTGAACATACTTTTGTGGTATGTGTAGAAAATTGGTAATTATCATTGTCTTTAAAATATTGTTGAACTAGATTTATCTTGATGTGTTTTTTTTATACCGGCAGCTCTCCACGCTACTAAAGGGTGCAAGACAGTATCTGGAAAAGAGGAGCCAGGAGTTTAAGGCTCTAACGGAGAGATTTGAATATTAATCAGCTCTAATGAAGGATCTTGAGGTGAAGATCGAGCTGGTAAAGGTGAAGAGAGCTGAAGATGCTACAATGGCCGCAGAGCTCGCAAAAAAGCATAATGAGCTGGCAAAGCATGATGAGGTCATGTCACAGTCAGTTAAAGTTCTGTTAACGGAGATAGATCATTTTGTCCAATCTTACCATGACTTTGGATTAAGTCCAGCTGATGTGGAGTTAGGCCGGATGGGCCGGTATAAAGAAATAATCTTCCCTTCAGAGAACGTGAATGAAGAGTCACCTGATGTGGTTGTGTTGCCGGGAAAAACATCGGATTTCCCATCAGGGAATGATGAGCTAGTTCAATTTGTAGAGAAAATTTTGGACCCTCTATCAGATCGTGCTGAACCAGTTTTGCTTCCTGGGAAGATATTGGACCCTTCTTCTACTCCTGTTATTCCAGTTTGACCTGTTGGGGTGACGTTAGAGGCTCTATTTGAGGTAGAAATCAATAAGAATTTTTAAACCTTATGTAAAATTCTATTTTGATTTGATGCAGCTCGTGTGATATCGATGTGATTGTACTCTATATTTGTCAAACTTTGTTTAAGTTGGAGTGACTTGTTAAAATATGTTTGTTTTGACTGGTTGTATGATAACAATATATTTGTACTATGTATAGGAGATAGAGCGATTGAGAAAAACTAACTCTGATCTGGAGAGATCGTTGAGTAGAGCGAGGGATTTTGTGGCTCGTATTCAACAGGTACTTAAAAAAACTGAATATGAGATAAGGCAATTTAAATTAAATTTTAAGAAATCTTTTAAGGAGTTATGCGATCTCCAGTGTAGATATGCTAAGATAAAAATAGAGAGGGACGAGGTGTTAAGGAAGGAAGAGGAGAGGGGGGGTATTAGTTCGTAAACCAAAAGAGTTGATCTATTTTAATGACCCGAGTGATAAGGCTAGGTGTCAAAGTATGTTGATAGCTCTGACTCTGCATTTTGAGGTTGAAGTAGATAGTGAACAGGGTTTAAAAGAAGCTTATATAGATCTCTTAAAGGAAAAGGGTGTAGTTTCGGACCCAGCTCGAGTTATGTTTTTAGCTCAAGAGGCACGAAATCGTCATAGTTTAGAGGCGAGAAAGTATTCTGCTCGAGCTGGTGTGTCTGTTATATGGGGTGATGTAGAACCTTTATATGATGTGCTTGGCTTTATGTAAGATCGAAGGGCCATGAGAATTGCATTTTTCATGATAAGAAAGGAGCAGGTAGGGCTGCAACAACAATTAGAGGTGGAGTTAAAGGAGTTACAGGGTGTAATGTCACAACATGTCGAGCAAAAAATGTCTTTAGTAACGCGGTTGTCAAAAGAAGTGGTTGTTCGAATGAAGATAGAAGCTAATATGAGGGCATTAAGTGTAATACATAAGGAAACGTGCAGGCGGCTGTACCAAGCGCAAATACTATTAAATGAGCATTTGTGCCTGTCGTGAGCAAAAGTTGGAGGTCGAACGAAGCATGAGCGCCAGATAGAAGATATCATAGATCTTTATCGGGGGCAACTGTCGAGGGTAGAGAACGGGTTTTGAAAGTTTGTAACAGAGTGTGGGAAGGATTTTGATGTTGAGAATGCCAAGGCCGAAAATATGTGGTTTTCCCAAGATGAAAGAGAAGTTGTTGGTGAAGGACCTATTCCTAGGTTGAAGGGATTATCATCAGAAGAAGATGAGGAGGTCGAGTGTATGATACCTAGATCGCGGTGCAAACTACGCCAGCAGAAGGTCGTAACTTTTATAAATCTTGTAGGTGTTCCAGTAGTGAATAGACAGAGTTTGAAGGATAGAGGGCAATCATCGCATTCCTTGAAGATGCGAAAATAGGGTATTATGTATTTTACATCGGCCCTGCATATGTGATAAATCTTTGTATTCTATGTTGTATGGACGATAAATGCCATTTGTTTTCTGTGATTTATAATACATCGTTATTATTCAGATGCTGGATTTGTTTACTGCAATATATAATATGTTGTTGTAAACAACGCATTGTAAATATAATCTATTATAACAGGACGAACTGGCAGTCATTCAAAGTCAGTGTGGCGCGTTACGCATTCAAAATGAACAATTGAATGTTGAGCTAAGTTCGTATCAGGGAGCCCTGCTGGGTGCTACCGATTTAGAATAAAAAATGATAGCGGGACACAAAAAAGAATGTAGTGCAGTAATCCGGTTTATTGCAAAACTGCGGGAAAAGGAGGCCGAATTGTTGTATTCCCATACTCGGGTTACGATAATGTTGGCAGAATTAGAGGAGGAGGGGAATAATGTGAAGGACTTACAACTTCAAGTAAATATGTTGGGGATGGAGATAAACAAAATGTGAACTCGTACTCGCAAATACGAGATATTATGGTTAGCTGCGGATTTTTTGATAAAAAAGATGGATGGAGCTCACAAGCGTCAGGACGAAAATATAAATAAAGCCTGGATCAAAGTACATAGGCTAGAGCATGGCGCAGAATTGCTAGATTTAGATGTCTTAGAGTTGAAAGTTGAGAACTCGAGTTTATACGATGCAAATGTCAAGTTGGAGAGGAGTTGACCAAGGTTATCATTAATCTTGATAATTGTACGATGAATGGGACATGGAAGAATTTATGGTGGTTCTAGAAAGTCGGAACGACGAGATGGCAGGTAAGAATCAAGTTCTAACAAATCCTTGCACGAGTTTGGAAGCTGCATTAAAAGAGGCAAATAACAAGCTTGGCGAATTCATTCTTCAGGATAGTGTAAAGAGCGAGGTAGGTAATGCCTATGAGAGAGAGATGACGGCGATACTCTCCTTCATTATATCAGAATTCAGTAGATTAAAAGCAAAGAGTAAGACTGTATGTGACAGTTTAATCTCAAAAGGTATACAGTACGAGATGCAGTTGATACGATCAAAGTACATTGATCTTATGAAGGAAAAATTGGTATTTTAAAATAGAGGATGGTTAGGGAAGGGAGGCAGATTGTTATTGGGAGGATGCCAGACTTTATGCGCCAGCATTTGTACCGGCTGGGGGAAAGTTTGAGGGGTAAAGATGTGATTGAAAGCTTGAGTAAGAGCGATTGAATAGATATAAAGTTGTTTATAAGATAAAGTGTATGACTTTTGTATATGCATACTGACCTTTATTATGCCTTAACGATATTGCTGTTGCTGTAAGGAGTCATAAGGTAGCGATGTGGCTCTACCTTGCACAACAAGCGACCTGTAATATACTAGGGGGGTTAGTCGAATTGGGATGGACCAGTCTTCGTATGTAATGCATATTTTGTTTGGTCAAATTGGGCAAACCTATAACCGACCTGTAATATATTAGATGGGTTGGTCTAATTGGGATAAACCAATAAGCGACCTGTATAGATGATCGGTTTGGCTGAAGCAACAAACGATCTGTATAGATGAGCAACAAATAATTTCTATAGATGATCAGTTTAGCAATAACAACAAATGATATGTATAGATGATCAGTTTGGCTGTAACAACAAACAATTTGTAATCTGTATAGAGGTACTTGTTTGATATATTTGAAAAAAGTACTATAATGCAGGGTAATCAGATACAAGTATTTCATTGTGATAAGATTGCCGAATAAAAGAAATGCATGAAATAGTATAAAGTATTCAGTTGTATGGGAATCGAGCAGAAGTTTTTTATTAATGTAAGCTCAACGTGCAAGATGATAGAAAAAGTATACTGTCCTAGAGCATTATCTTTGATACATCTTCAATCTTCTCGTGTTCCAAGGATTAGGCACAGGGTCTCCATTTTTAGTGGCAAGGTCGTAAGAACCCAAACCACTTTTTACAACTACCACGAATGGACCTTCCTAATTTTTGACCAGTTTCCCGGTGTTGGTTTCTTTTATATACTTGGGGACTTCTCGTAGGATGAGGTCTTTGATTTTGAACTCACTATGACGAACCCATTTGTTATAAGATCGGGCGAGGGCTTGGTGGTATCTTCTTAAGTTCATGATTGCTCTGTCTCTTATTTCCTCGATCCAGTTCAAGTTACATGCCAACTGGAATTTGTTTTCTTCATCTGTTATAGTATGGTCGTGTAGGCGATGATGATATTGAGTGGGGATGATTACTTCGGTCCCATATGCTCAGAGGAACGACATACATCCAGCTGATACCCGAGGTATTGTGCGATATGCCCATAATATATGTGGTAATTCTTGAACCCAATTACCTTTCTTCTCTATTAGGCATTTTCTGATTCCATCTACAATAATACGGTTAGTGATCTCTGCTTGACCATTTCCTTGTGGATAATACGGATTGGAAGGAGAGTGGATGATGTTGTGCTGATTAAGGAACTCGACGACTCTGGAACCAACAAACTGGGGCCCATTATCGATTCTGATGAGATGGGGGAATCCAAACCGAATGATAATGGTTTCCCATATAAATTTGATGACTTTGCCTTCTCGTGTGCGGCACAGAGGGACTACTTCCACCCATTTAATGAAGTAATCCGCTGCTACAAGGAGGCGCTTCCTTTTGCCAGGTGCAGTGGGGAATTCTCCTGCGAGGTCAGGGGCCCATCGGCGGAATGGCCAGATAACTTTGTTGGAATGAAGTTCTAAAGTTAAAGCTCGTATTTGAGGTCCATGTCGCTGTCAGGCATCACATTTATGTGCAAGTTCAATAGCTTATGCTTTTATTTAAGGCCAAAAAACTCCTTGTGTGAGAGCATGGTTGGCGAGGGAATGCCCTACTATGTGAGAGCCACAAGTTCCTTCATGGAGCTCGTACAAAAAGTTTTGGGCCTCTTTGTTTGATAAGCACAGGAGATATGGCCCTGTGACCGAAATTTTGTAAAGGATACCGTTCTCTATGACGTATCATTTAACATTATCAAGTATGTGTCGTCTTTCAGTTGGATATGTCGGAAGTTCAATGTCGAACTTGCTTTGTGGTCCAAGATATGTGAGAAAAGGTCATCTCCAATCATCTTTGTCATCTTCAATGCCCCCAGTATTGATAGAATTTAAACTGATGATGTTAATGACAGTGTTTGATAATATCTCTATCTTGAGATATCGAGCTTCTGTTCCGAGGACTCCTGCTATATAAGCGAGAGAATCAGAATATTTATTCTCTTTGAGTGGTAGATGTTTAATACTGATCTTCTTGAATCTACGCATTTTGTCGGCTACTGCTGCTGTGTAATCAATCATCTTTCCATTCTTCTAGAATTTTTCTGTGTAATGGTTCATAATGAGTAAAAAGTCCGTGTACACAGACAACTCTGAGACACCGATCTCAAGAGCCATATCTAGACCGTGAATCATGGCCTCATATTTAGCCTCGTTGTTGGTAGCTTCGAAATTAAGTCTTATTGCTTTCTCAATCTTGTCATTGGATGGTGTGATAAGTACAATTCCAATACCTGATCCTCCAAGTTCATAAGATTCATCAGTTAAAAGGCGTCACCCCTTTTGAGTTATCTAGTCCAATTTATCTTCAAACTGTTCTTCAGTGGTATCGGAACTGTCTTCTTCCCAGTCAGGATTTTCTACGGGGAAGTCTATAAGGAAATCTGCGACTGCTTGCCCCTTTTCAAAATATCGTGGTTCAAAACGGATGTCATGTTCGCCAAGAACTACCGACCACTATTACACACTTCTAGATTTTTCTTATTTGGAGGAAATCTCTCGCAAAGGATAATTTGTCACTACTCAAACTGAATGGGATTAAAAATATTGTTTAAGATTTTATGATGTGTACACGGGAGCGAGGAGTAGTTTCTCAATCTTGGTATATCTTGATTCTGCTGGAGTAAGGGTTTTGTTGATGAAATAGACATGTTTTTCTATCATCTCATCAAGTCGAATGAGGACAGAACTTAATGACTCATCGGTGATTGTAAGGTATATAGTAAGTTCTTCCACTTCCTTTGGTGTGTTCATCACTGATGGTTCACCTAAATAGCGCTGGAGTTCCTTGAATGATGCTTCGCATTCTGTTGTCCATTCAATCTCAAGATTTTTTTTAGACTTCTTCCTTGTTGTTCCTTCACGTAACAGGTTGAATAACCATCGACATCAATCTAAGGATTTTGAGACGAAACGATTTATTATTGTAATCTTGCCTGCAAACTTTTGCACGTCTTTCTTCATTCTTAGAGAAGGCATAGATAGTAGAGCTCAAATACGATCTGGAACAGCTTCTATGCCTCGCTTACTGATCAAATGTCCCAAGAATTTGCCAAACTGGACTCCGAATTGGCATTTATCAGGGTTGAGTCTCATCTTGTAGAAATGGAGAATTTCGAATGTATTGTTTAAATCGGAGATATGTTTTACCTTTTGAAGTCTTTTATACAACATATCATCAATGCAGACTTCCATCATTTTTCAAAGGTGATTTTTGAACATCTGCGTCATTTGTCTTTAATACGTAGCGCTAGCATTCTTAAGACCAAAGGGCATGACCTTATAACAATATAAGCCATGCTCTGTTATGAAGGTTATTTTCTCTTGATCATCAGGTATTAGGGGTATCTAATTGTATCCTGATGCGGCATCCATCATGGATAAAAATTCGTGTCCCGCGGTAGAATCGAGTAGATGATTTATGATAAGAAGCAAAAAACTGTCTTTCAGAGTGTGTTTATTGAGGTTTGTGAAATCTACATACACTCTGATCTTGCCGTTCTTCTTGAAGACTGCTACAATGTTCGAGATCCATTTGGGGTAATTGGTTTTTCGGATGAAGCTAACTTCAATGAGTTTATCGATCTCTTTATTGACTTCTTCTCGGAGTCTTGGTACCAGAGCTCTCTGCGTTTGTTTGACTACTTCAACCTTTTCTTTCAAATTTAGCTTATGACAGGCCAAATTCTGATCAATTCCCAGCATTTCGTAAAATGTCCAAGCGAAAACATCGTTGTTTTCTTTAAGGAATTGGATGAGAGTATCACATTCTGTTGTGGGCAGAAGAGTGTCGATGTACGTTCTTTGTTTGTCTCCGCTAATTTTGACGTACTCTGTGGTTTCTGCATTTGGCAGATTGTTTTATGTAAAATCTATTGTATAGTTCTCTATAATGTTTCCTGTTGTCCACTGTAATTTCTATGCGAGTTGTGGCTATGACGGTTTTGGTATGATGGCAACAGAGTTTTCACATGCTCGAGCTAATTTCTAACTGCCTTTGATTTTGGAGATCCCACTGTTCCATTCAAAACGTAGTGTCAAATGATAAGTGGACGCAATAGCTCGCATATTGTGTAGCCAACATTGTCCCATTATCCCCAGATATTGGGACTTTATAATGATGACATAAAATACCACATCCACTGTGGCTGGTCTTGCGGTGATAGGAAGTATAATCTTCCCTACTCATTCTTCTCTCGAGCCATTGAATCCACAAATATTAATGTCGCTGGGTTAGACCTTGTCAATAAGTCCCATCTAATCAATCGTGCTTTGAAAAAGTAGTTCGATACTACTACCAGTATCTATCATCATTGTGTGAAGTACCACGTTTCTCATCTTTAGCATGATCACCAAAACGTCATGGTGAGGAAAGTCGACATGTTGGACATCACAATCGTCGAAAGAAATTCTTGTTCGTTGGGAGCTCGATACAGGAAGTAATCGGGCTTCTTTATCCTTCATAAATAGGTCGTGGCATTGGCCGACGCATCGTCTTTTGCTTCTGCTTGATTGGTTGAGCATCTGGGTCTCAATGAAGTGGCTGAGGAAGATATGGTATAAATGTTTTTCTCCTTCTGGTTCTTCGATCTGTACGGCTTCTGTAGGGAGTTTGTAACTCCCATTTTTGTAACTCTCAATATCTGCAATATATTCATGCATTTGTCCGTCCTCAAAAATATGTTTCTACAGACGCTGTAAAGCAAAATAGATTCTATCTCGTGATGTCGGACTTTGTGGTGAATATAATAAGGTTTGTTCTCGATGAGCTGGAGATACTGAGCATTCCAGAAAATCTATCTTTCTGAAGTATTAGATTAATGTCGACTATTGTGACATTCATCTTGGGGAGACAAGATTTCGGCAAGTTACTGCCTTTTCGAGGTCGTTCGTCATTGGATTTAGTTATTTTCCTATCTCCTCTTTGATCAGCAGCACGATTGAAGTCTTGGTCGGTAGATTGATCTTGAGCAATCAATGTTGACTTCTGAGGTTTCTGCCTGTCGGACACCATTCTTTCCAGGTCGATATATCCTTTGACCTTTTCGATTATATCTTCCAGAGTTGTTGGTTTGTTCAGGACGAGGTACTCTTTTGCATTTCCATCGTCGAGCAACGCGTTGATGAAAGCTAAAATAGTAATCTTTTGGTCGAGTCGATCTATTTTTTGAGCTAACTCCAAGAACTTTTAAGTAAATGCCTCGAGCTTCCCCCCTGACATCTGTTTGAGGCTGAAAAGAGAATATTGATTCTCCTATTTATCTCTGTTGTGCGAGTAATTCTTGACGAACAGCTCTTGCAGTTATTCAAAAGTGGTGATGGATCCTTCAGGCAGGGTGTAGAACCATAGAATGGTTGGACGTGGAATACAGGCCTAATACGTCCTGAAACTCTTGGACGTGCTCCACTGGATCAGTTCCTTTGTATTTGTGGATCTTCAAAGTATAAAATCCTGTTGGGACCTCAACATCCAACAGCTCTTGTGCGATCGAGCTCTTGAGTAAACTATTGTTGATTCCTTTAGTTGGAGTATGTGCCTCGAGCAGCTCTTTGATTCGCTTCTCAACATGTTCCTGATTTACGTATTATCAGGTTGTGGTGGCTAGGCGTGTGACACGTTCTTATCCAAGATTGTGCTCTCCACTTCCTTCACTCAACCGCTCTTTTGCTGGGACTCGAACTCTTCGAGGTAGGTTTTCAATCTGTCAGACCCCCGCCAAGTCGCCATCCACTTCCTGGTGGCCATCTTGGATCGGGATGAGATACACTTCTTACTGGTGATGGTTAGACCAAAGTGCACCTCCTGTGTGATTGCCTCTCGGGAGGGGTCTTATTTTGTCATGAACGGAGATTCGTGAGCCTTCTGGTTATACGGCTTTGTTCTTCTGGACGGCGATCTGCTGACCCTGTAGATCTTTCAGTGCATCATGTACAGTCGCTAGTTGTTATTCCAACACAACACATCTTTCTATTTCGAAATTTAAAGTGGCCCACTGATCCGCTGGCGCGGCATTCTCTTCTGCCTGAACGCTCCGTGCGCTATGACCTGGTTGTGACATTCTGAAAGGAGACAATCAATGGTGTTTGAGACAATGGGTTTGAGAACTTTGTTCCCACCGACGGCGCCAAATGTAATAGCCTAATTCCGGGATTCTGACTTTGCCTTTACACCAAATGATAACCAGAGCGATTGCGAACAAAAGTAACTACTAGCAAAAGTTTAGCGTGGAAAACCTTTTAATAAGTTAAAAACCATGACCTTTCTTGAGGATTTAGAAAGAGAGAAGTTTATTTATTGTTGCTAGCTATTACAAAGAAAGCTCTGAGTAGCTCTTGATAGATTTTCTTGATAGGAAAAGTCTGTCTAAGATAGGGTATTTTTATAGGGAGAATTCTTCTATTAGGTTTTCCAGGGTTATGTCTATGTCCTCAACTTGAATCCCTCTGGTCTTATTTATAGGCCTTATAATATGACCGTTTGACGACTATTAAGATTCTTAATGATGGACGTTACAAAATATATGTTTGATGATTATTTAACCAGATTGTGTAACGTTATGATCTTTGTAGCTATATAACAGCTATATGGATTATTGTACATCTATTGAGCTCAAATTGTTAATGTAGAGGTCGTAAGTAATATCTTGAATGTGTTGGATTCAAACTATTAATATAGAGGTCGTAAGTGATGTTTTAGACTTGCTGTATTCAAACTTTTGATATAGAGGTCATAAATGATGTCTTGGATTTGTTGGATTCAAACTGTTGATATAGAGGTCGTAAGTGATATCTTGGATTTGTTGGATTCGAACTGTTGATGTAAAGGTCGTAAGTGATGTCTTGGACTTGCTGTATTCGAACTGTTGATATAGAGGTCATAAGTGATGTCTTGGATTTGCTTGATTCGAACTGTTGATGTAAAGGTCGTAAGTGATGTATTGGACTTATAGGATTCTGCTTGTCTTTAGTAGAGCTTTCTGTATGCTGATGAGTTCGAGGATGAAGCATGAGTCTAAGATACGAAATAAGCTATTACAAGATGGCTCTCAACCAAGAGTACGAAGAACATCAAGGGTGAGTAGTATTGGTTGAGAAACTCGTGTTGCATTCAGTTCTTGGTGTTGTTGTCTTGATTCTGCTTATGCCACGTGCTCAGCTGCTGAGGTCAGAAAGGTCGCATGTAACTCGAGGATGAATCATGAGTCCGAGATACGGAATAGGCCATTACAGGGACATATTCCAAAGTGATGGTTTATCTCATGATGCGTACTTTGTTGATGACCTAATTGAGAGTTTATAAATATAGAGTGTGAGTTTAAAACTTCTATACAGTGTATAAGTTAAAAAGCCTATGTATGAGAAACTTGAATTCTAGAAGAGATGTTGCCTCTATGATAGACCTTGTAAAAAGTTGGTATTTACAAGGAAAAAGGTGGAGGGTGTTCTCTTGGAATTTGATGGTTGGAGGGGAAGTACATCTTAGTTGCTGATATGAGAAATCAATGAAGAGAGAAGATTGAAAGGTTTCAAGAATAAAGTATGCAACATGGTTTTTGTTAAGGTAATCTTTGGAATCTTGATGGATCTCTTATTTTCTTCTTCTCTTGTAAATCTATGTGAGGGTATTACGAGATTAGAGAATTCCATGTTCACTGGAATCTCTTGAGGGCTTGTAATTGAACTTAGATACATAGTAGATTTTTAACTTGGTGGTGGGGAGTAGCCTTATGGTGAACCTCCGGTAAATATTATGTTTTGTGTGCATATTAATTGTGTTTCTATGTTTCTTGATTAATTATTTGTATAACATGAGGATAACGGATAATAGCCAAACTGCGAGAGGGTGATGTATTATGCACGTTCACCCCCAACAATTGGTGTCAGAGTGAGGTTAAGACCTTGGGATTATAGTTCTTAAATATTCTTGAGTTCGATAGATAAGTCGAATATTTGCTTTTTTCAAGATAAATTTGGTTTCGGTTATTTTGGCTACATGATTTTCTCATGCGGTGGTGTTTGGGAGGAAGAGATTTAAATGAAAAGAATGTTGTACACAAGCATGAAAACATAGTTTATGTTTTGAGAAAGGCTTAAACATGATACTTTGTTCAAGGTGGAGTGATTCCAGCAAAAACTTCAATAGTTCAGTAAGGGGGATGATTTTTCTCAAGAACTGATGTTCGTTAAATTTGGTAATCGTGGTGACACCTCAAGTTATTTACCATGGTAGATTACTAAATTGGCGAGTCGCAATTTTTTTATGAATCATGGTCGCAAGTTATGGTTCGTGTGGTGGCAAAGTGTGTCGATATGTGAAGACTCTAGGTTTGCGACATAGAGTCAGATTTTGTAGATTTATTCGACATGGCCGGGTTATTGTGTAGTGTTTAATTTTTTCCTTTCTATATTAAACATACACTGGTTCTGATTTTGCTGGTGTAGGAAAAATTGTGTAATTTCATTGGTATAGATAAAATTACTGTTTCAGAGGCTCTTTTCTGTGATGGAGTTTAGGGGTGGACTTGATGGTGCTTATGGAGATGTGTTCAAAATGGAAGTTGGAGCGGTATAGTTTTATGGCTGTAAGTGAAACAAGCTCAGAAGCATGGTTTATCATGGAGAGAAAAGAAGCTAATGGATGTTCGTCGGTTTTGACGAAGGTATCCGATTTTAGGTACAAAAATGATTTGATCGTGGGCAGCGGATACGAAGTAAACAAGTTTAGCGGTTTTGTTGATGGGTTTGTTCGTGCTATGGATGGTCAATGAAGACATGAATCGTAGTTTTTTCCCGAGGTGGAGATTGTTAGGCTACAGCTCAAAAATAGACAAAGTCATTCAAACGAGTCATATAGTCGTTCAAACAAAAAAGCTTTTGTTGAAGTCGTTCGAACGAGACTTAGGTCATTTGAACGAAAACGCTTTATTTGTTTTTTAAGTTTGTTATGAAAGTGACATATTCCAAAGCGATGGTTTGTCTCATGATGTATACTTTGTTGATGACCTAATAGAAAGTCTATAAATATAAAGTATGAGTTCAAAGCCTCTATATAGTGTGTAAGTTAAAAAGCCTCTGTGATAGAAACTTGAAATCTAGAAGAGATGTAGCCTCTGTGATAGAAACTTGAAATCTAGAAGAGATGTAGCCTCTATGATAGACCTTGTAAAGAGTTGGTCTTTATAAGGAAGAAGGTAGAGGGTGTTCTCTTGGGATTTGATAGTGAGAGGGGAAGTACATCTTGGTTGATAAGATGAGAAATCAACGAAGAGAGAAGATTGAAAGGTTTTAAGAATAAGGTATTCAACATGGTCTTTGTTGAGGTAATCTTTAGATTCTTGATGGATCTCTTGTTTTCTTCTTCTCTTGTAAATCTATGTGAGGGTATTATGAGATTAGAGAATTTCATGTTCGTTGGAATCTCTTGAGGGCTTGTAATTGAACTTGGATACGTGGTGAATTTCTAAATTGGCGGTGGGGAGTAGCCTTATGGTGAACCTCCAGTAAATATTGTGTTTTGTGCGCATGTTAATTGTGTTTTTATGTTTCTTGGTTGATTATTTGTATGCCATGAGGATAACGGATAATAGCCAAACTGCATGAGGATGATGTATTCCACACATTCACCACTAACAAAAATGTCCATCATATATCATTCAATTTACGACATGCATTGTCCGTCATAATTTTGTGACAGTTTGAATCCATCCTAATTTTGTTCGACCCTAGTATTATTGAATAATTTTTTTTACAAAGATCCTTGGTAGTAGAAAAATCCATCGTTCATTTGCATCGATTGTGAATCATGTCGAGTTCGCAATGATTCTAGGACTTCCTGTTTTCAAACCAATAAATAGACACAGAACTCTATATTGTTGAGTCGCAAGTCCGGAAGCCATAAACTCCAAGTCAATTTGGGTTAGTCACAAACAAGTACAAACAAAGAAACACACAACACCAAGTTTATAGTGGTTTGGCAAATTGTCTACGTCCACTTTCAAGAGAGAGAGAAAGAGAGAGAAAAAGTTTATTCAAGATTCTAATTACAATCACTCAAGACCTATTAGAGGTTCTCACTTAAGAATCCTCTCCAATTTGTTCTCACTCAAGGATTGTCTAAAGAATTTTCAAGGAAGCTCTAAAAGAACCTAAGTTTCATTTATATAGTTAGGGAACTTTTTACAATCGCTCAAATCTCGAGGCAAGTCAAGGGTTCCAACAAAATCTCTAAAAAAGATTTTTTCCAATGTCTGTTCAAACAGACCCATTCTTATTCGAGCAAAGCTCTTTTTTTATTCGAACAAACATCCTTCTGGGCGTTCTTATTCGAACAACCTATTTTCTATTCGAACAAACATTCTCCTGGGTGTTCTGTTCGAATAGACCCAAAGTTTGAACATTAATGGAACTCCGCAATTAATGTTTGAACATGTGTTATGCTATTTCATATACATGAACAAGAAAAGAATACTAAGATCTATACCATACATATATGATTGGCTAGAAGTAATGTACCAAATCAGTTTAGGGATGGATTTTGAGTTAAGATTTTCGTAATGATCCTATAAAATAAACCAAATTACAGAAATGATTAATGAATTGCAAAGGAAAAACTTAAATGGGGATGACTTATTTTGTAGGGCATTATGTATCAAGTACATATTTTTGTCCCTATGGGAGAGAAAGTAGGGATCATTACTATATTCCAGAAAAAGGAATTAGAAAAATGCAAGTATACCTTTATTAGCCTAAGTGCAACAGTTGATTTGTAATGCCATGAAGTTGGGAGGTTGGCCATCAGGTAATTACTCTAGGAAATTCGCTTCCTACTCAGAAACTATAGCTCTTAAGTACTAATATCTGGGGATTATAATCCTCAACAGGATCCATAAAACTCGATTGGTCCCTACAACAATGATAAGTTTGAGCATTAGTAATATCATTTTAATTAATTTATCAATGCATGTTAAGGAATTTTCTAGGTAATTTCACATATATTGAACTGTGTATTAGGAAAACCAAAGTCAGATTGAGATGAATGTTTGTTTTTTTTTTATCGGTAAACCATAAATAACTTAACCAAAGGGCATTACAAAAGTGGCTTTATATCCCGTGAGGGCAGCCTGAAGCCAGCCGGGGGGAGAACTACACCAAGACATACAAAAATTGTCACCCATGGGCCTAGTGGTGATCGCATGGGCAGCTGAGTTCGCACTGCGCGGAGCATAAGTTATACATATATCGACAAAATAACATAATAGTGTTAGACAATTCTGAAGGATTGCTTTGGTAGTCCAAGACACAGCTACATAACCATTTTCACAAAATGCGCTGATCGCTTCGGCATCCGTTTCAATGTTCACTCTCTGTACACCGTGTTCCTTGGCCCAGAGAACGCCTTCCAACACTGCTAACGCTTCTCCCTCTTTAACAATTGTAAATCTACAGGTAGAACCTTGGGCTACACCAAAAACATTAAGATTATCCTGGATGACTAAACCAAGACCATTTAATAATTTATCTTTGCTAAAAGAGGCATCAACGTTAATCTTTTCCCATCCAACGAATGGGATACTCCAAGGAACTTTGATAGAAGATCGTTCAAAGCGGCTGGTCGGTGCATTAAAAATCATTTTGCTAATGGCAGAAGAAATGCATAAAGGGTTTTGATTTTCATTATTAAAAACGAGGTCACAACAGTGGGGCTGTTTGAACAGAAGCTGTTAACAAGTCGTTCGAACGAGATTTATTTTTGTTCGAACAAAATTAGGTCTGTTCGAATAAACCACCCCGAGTATTTTTTGTTCGAATAGAAATAGGGTCTGTTCGAATAGACTTCGGAAAAACTCAATTTTGAGATTTGTTTAAGATCCAGGAGGATCTGAGCATTAATAAACTTTAAAAAAAAAGCCTAATAATGCTCAGATACACCCCTTCCTGTTCGAATAGAATTTTATTCCTATTCGAAGAAACAGGTTTCTGAGTGTTCTGTTCGAACAGACTTTTTAGTCTGTTTGAATACACTTCTTTTCTATTTGAATAAAATTTTATTTTTATTAGAATAAATACCTGTCTGAGTGTTCTGTTCGAACAAACTTTTTGTCTGTTTGAATACACTTTTTCTGTTCAAACAGAGGCTTATTCTATTTAAACAGAGGTGCGATTCAGCCTATAGTTTTAGATGTTTAAGGGCATATTTGTCTTATTTTGTAACTAGGAACTTGTAACCCTTATAAAAGGCAAGGCTAGGCGAGAGAAGAAGGATGTTAGATCAATCAAAGTTATGAGAGAGAAGCTTAGGGATTCAGAGAAATTAGATTATAATTGATTATTGATTAAGCAATTAAAGCTCTAAAGGGAATTCTCCCACCAAATTTGTGTGTTCTTCGTACAATTATTCTTTTTAGAGTTTCTCAATTTTTATTGTAGATTAGTTTAGTGCCTCGAGATCTGAGAGATTATAAATAGTTTCCCAAGTATATAAGGGGGACATAGGTTCCTTTAGAGCTTAACCCTTGATGAGATAAAATTAAGAAGAAATCCTTTAGAGAACCTCTAATTGGTTTTGAGTGATTGTAACAGAGATCTTGAATAAATTCTCTCTCTTTCTCTCTTTCTCTCTCTCTATTTGTGGACGTAGGCAATTGCCGAACCACCTTAAACTTGGTGCATTGTGTATTTATTTGATTGTTGCTTGTTTGTGGCTAACTAAATTGACTTGGAGTTTCAAATTTTAGGCTTGCGACTCAACAACAGTACGCCTTCCAAATCATTCAGGAGAGGAAAAATGACACAAGGGTCCAGATATCTCGATCGACAGACCAGTCCGGGGGAGGCGAGATCCACTTGGAGATCCATTCCTAAACGAAAAGATGGGAGAAGTAATGGACCAAACCCCCGAAGGCTGTGCTAAACCAAACCTCCCTCGTAAAGGGATAGCCAAGGAGAATATGGTGTTAGGTTTCCGAGGGGGCCTTACACATGAGGCAGAAGGAATCAGAAAGGGCCAAACGGCCTGCCAGTTTGGCTCTACACGGGACCATATCCCAGAAATATTTCCATACAAACAACTGTGCCCTTGGGGTGGCTCTATTATGCTAGATTTTGTGCAGGAGGTGTAGGAGCAACTCCAGAACCTTCATTAGGGAGCCCGACATAAGTACACAGTAAGACGATTTAATAAAAACATTCCCATCTTTGGGGGGGGCCTACTTAAGTTCATCAATACCGCCCATGCTGGGAAGGAAAATGGGGGAGATAAGGTCGACCGAGTCATCATCACACCACTAGTAAAGTTCCCCAAGACGCCAAGAGTATTATAAGGGGTCAATAAAGTGACTTACCAAATAGATACGCAAATCATCATGGCTACCCACCCGAGGGGTCGACTTTCTCCCCAAGGCCGAGGGGAGCCAATTGTCGTGCTAGAAATTGATAAGGTTCCTGGAACGAACTTGCCACATGAGTTGGCCTGGACCGTACTGATAGCAGACTGGACACTACGCCACATCCAAGAGGCATCAGCTTTCTTCCTGGCCTGAAGGATGCCATAATCAGGGAAGTATTTAGCTTTCAGGATCTATCCCCATAAGTCATTAGGGTTCTGATGATGGCGCTAGACAAGTTTGGACGGATGGGCTTTGCTCGTGGCCTTCACCACGCGAATTCCCATGCCCCCTTCCCGTTTAGGCCGACAAACCTCCTATTTTTTCAGGTACAAAGGTTTACTCTTATCCTCCCGTTTACTCTACCAGAAGTTATGTTGGAGGCTATTAATGGTATTACAAGTAGACTGGGGGAGGGTGAAATAGGACATCTGATACGCCAGGATCGCAGAAGTGGCAGATTTAATAAGGATGGCGGGACCAGCCTGGGAAAGGAGTTTGCCCCGCCAGAACTGCAACTGATTAAAAATCTTCTCTTCAATTCGCTGGAAAGTCTAAGCTTTAGAGCGGTTAAAAAAAAATTGGTCCCAAGGTACCGCTCTTAAGGCTGCATGACCTTGACTTTGAGGAGTCGAGCAATGAGGCAACCAAGACAGTATAAAAAGTTATTACCAAAGAAAATGCCCGATTTGGCTAGATTAAGTTGTTGACTAGTCGCGATACAAAAACTATCGAGAATAGTTTTCATCTCATGAGCTTCCTCAAGGTCGGCACATCCAAAAAGGAGACAGCCGTCAACAAACAACGAATAGAAGACGGGGGGGTGCTCTCTGAGGCGCTTTAAAACCATGAATCTTATGCGCCAACTCCTTCACCCACAGTACTCTAGAGAGACCTTCCACCAAGATAATTAAGAGAAAGGGGAAGAAGGGGTCCCCCTGCCGGAGGCCCCTGGTGGGGTTGAGAAACCCATAGGAGGACCCATTGAGGAGGATAAAATAACAAACCGTAGAAATACACTGTTCAATCCAATGACACCATTTCGAATCAAAACCCAGTTTTTCCATGGTTTGAATCAGCGTACTTCATTCAATTAGGTCATAGGCTTTAGACATATCCAGTTTGACTCCCATCAGGCTGAACCAACCTTTCTTCCTCTTTATCGTATGAATAAGTTCATGCGTCACTAGCACATTATCAGAGATTTGACACCCACTGACAAATTCCCCCTGGAACGGTAAAATAATTCTCACCAGAAGAGGCTTATGGCGGGTAGAAAGAATCTTGGAGATAATCTTATAAGTCGCATTGCACAAGCTGATCGGGCGGAAATCACTGGGTCGCGCCTTAGATGTATTCCTTGGGATCATTACCACATGTGTAGCATTGATATGTTTGGGCATGAAACCAGAGGCAAAGAAACTAGTGACTAGATTACAGATATCAGGGCCCATAACGTCTTAAAATTTCAAGAAGAAAATTGTGGGGAAACCATCCGGACCAGGAACTTTCTAAGGGCCAATGCTATTGAGGGGCGCCAGAATCTCCTCCGAGGTTACCTCTGCCAGCATAGGCTGATTATCCTCCACAATAATGCAAGGGCTGAAATTAGCAAGGAACTCTGGGATGCCAGTCGGGTCAGAAGTTTCGTAATTACGAGCCATGTCCCCCAAGAAAATTTGTACATTCCTCGTAGCCTCCAAAGTCCAGCCACCATTCTCCCGCTTAAGCTAATCGATGGAATTCTTTTTCCGTTGAGAAAGGGTTTGCATATGGAATAACTTGGTGTTTCGATCCCCTTCTGACAGCCAATTGATACGAGATTTTTGACGCTAGAATATCTCTTCCCTAAATTGTAACTCGTTCAGAACCCTCAAGAGCTCCAACTCCTGCTGGGAATTCGCCGCACATAGGGGAAGGGCCTGGATGATATTGATTTTGTCTTTGAGCACTAAAATTATACTAGGGACATGTCCAATTTCTTTTATTCCAGATCCTAAGGCACGCTTTAGTATTTAAAAGTTTGCTTTTAACCAGCTGGGCTGGGGAACCCCGTTCTGAAATGTGCCAAAGATTCTAGATCAAATGGGAGAACTGGGGCTCTCTAGTCTACATGGTCTGGAAATGAAAAACTTTTACCGATAATACAAAATTGTAGGGTTGTATCAAGGAATAAAAGAGTATGGTCCGAACCAAGGGCGGGTAAATGAAAAACCTTAGTCGTAGGAAAGATAAACATCCAATCCGCATTGGTTAGACTCCGATCAAGTCTTTCCTTGATATTGGCTCATCCACAATGTTTGTTATTCCAAGTGAAGAGGTTTCCAGAAAACCCAAGGTCGATGAGACCCGCTTGTTGTGTAACCACCTTGGCATAAATACTTTTAGCTTCTTTATAAGGTCCCCCCCCTCCCCATTTTGTCAGCCCGGTCAAAAACTGTATTAAAGTCCTCCATGATCATACACGGGCAAGTATACCCATTGGATGTGGCTTCCACAAGCCGCCAGCTCTCATTTCTATCTCGTTGATAAGGGCTACCGTAAAAGAAAGAGATCATCCAAGGGGCTTCGGAAAGATCCAATTTCACCATAACATTAATAATATATTTATTACAAAAGACCACTTCAATATCAATATTGTCCTTCTACAGGACACAAATACCGTCGGCGCGTCTATGAGCGCCCGACGCTGGAACATCCACCCAGTGAGGGTAGTTAAGATTACGTACCAAAACCTGTATTTTTGTAAAAGATTGTTTGGTTTGGGCCAAAAAAATAATATCTCCTTGCGAAGACTAAATAAGCTCACGAAGATGACGAATTGCCGCCGGTCGACCCAAACCCCGACAATTCCAAGCAATAAGTATCATAATGGCCCGAGTAGTCTCCCTGGGGCCACTCAAACGTTAGCATAATGTCCAAACAAGTGATATGTGCGTCAAATTCATGAAATAGATAGAGAAAAGGGACTGCGCACCTGAGAGTGAGATAGTCTACAGAAGCTGGCCTGGTGAGACTGGGATGGTATATTCAACTCCCTACTCGCATATCAGCTTGCATATGTCGGCAGACCACCCATGACGAAGCCTAAGGATAGTATAAGGATTGAAAAAAATATTATCGGTGCTGGATCGGCTCCTAGAACCTAGGACCCCTAGTAGAGGAACTCATAGTGCTAGCTGAGCTATCCGCGTATCGCAAAGCCTGGGAAAATGACGGTACAATCTGGAACTCCCTCGAGCTACTAAGGATATGTAACAACGGTTCCTCCTATACAGGGTCACCCCCACCCCCAGAATTATGAAGACCCAAAAACTGTTCACCCTCACCACGGCCTTGATGCCCCGGCATATCTACGACAACCAAAAAAGTCATAAGCTCCACCTCAATAATCAAATGACCCATCTGACCCCCACCGACCAAGCCCTCTAAAGTGTCCCGACATTCTGCCACCGCCCACCGTGAAGGCTGTCTACTACCTGTGAAGTCCAAAGCCAAGTCTGGGAGACCCCCAAAATCTGTAAAGGTAACCTCCCCGACGGGATTACATTCCTAAAATCTGTCTTGATCGGCCAATGCCATAGGTGTTACTGAGGACACATGTACCCCATTCCAACCGGTCATTTCCCTTTATCCCTCCGTCTGTACAGGTTCGAGTCGGAGAAAGGGAGGGAGGGAGATGTCCGTCCCTGATCCCCGCCCTCCTCTAGAGTTAAAGGTCGTGGCCGCAAAGAAGCATGTACAGAAGCCTTTATGTACCCACTCGAGTTCTGTACGTCGTGCCTACAGGTGAATGACTCAACCCCGTTCCTCCCGAACTGTCCTCTTCATGTATCATAGGTACATATTGATGAGAGGTGCCCCATCTTAAAATATAGACTGCAAAAATTAACCGAGGCACCTTCATATTTAGTCCCAATCAGAAGCGGCCCACTGGCCAGGTCAGCCAAGACCGCCAGCGGGAAAATACTGTAAATATCCATCACCACCCGGGCACGATCGCCATTCTTAGTCACCCGCCAATTTTCCACATTGGGTTCGATGACTAGTACCTGACTGAGACTTTGCCTAAACTCATAAAGGAAGTCTGGCATTCCAAAAAATGGGTCAGATCTCTCAAATTTGACCCAGAAGGGGACATAGATAAAGATCAGAGGTTCAATCAAAGTACGTGCCTTATACGGTAATAGAATCATCGTGTGGCTATAAGGGTTCCTGGGTTGATAAAGCATGACATAATTTTGGTCAAAGGCAGTGCGAAATTTAAATAGGAAATATGTCTTACCCGCTACTTTTCATTCAAACACTTGCAGATTCTCTGACTCCTCCATATTCCAAAAACTTTTTAGGGCAGACACAATTTTTGTAAAGCCCTATCCCGTCTCAAAAGACATCTTACCAATCAACGGATAATACCACCGAGATTCCTCCGCAACAATCCTTTTCGTGGGCAAGTGAACCACCGTGGCTCCCCGGGGTTTCGTAACTGTCATTCGTTCCATACTACTCACGAACTCTTGTGTTACTGAGATGGAGATTATTCTAGCACAAGGAATCGCACCGCGTATTGATATCAGCACCAACTTCAGAAATAGAGGCCCACCTCCCAAACACCACCCCACAGACTACCGTAAGAAAACCCCCACTCGCACTACCCCATGCCACAACAAACAGCCCCCACCAAAATTGAAACACCCAAAGCACCCAAACGCCCCACACCTCAATCACCTTTCCCTCTGTGATTACCAGACCAAACAACCCAATCTGAAGCACTTGCTCTTCGCGGTACTAAACTGTACTCACCCACCAGAACAAATACCGAGTAACACAAATTACAGTCCACGTTGTAAACCGAGGAGTATCTATGAGTCAAAACAGGTGAGAAAGAAACCCAAGAAAGGGAAAAATGAGATCACCCAGGCAAAACAAAAATTAAGACGGAGAACAAACCAATTATATGTAATTAGCAAGGGAGACGGGTAGGAGGGATTAATAACTCTCCCTGCTCAAAGGAAAAAAAATCAACCATACCTTCCACTATTCTTCTTAAACACTAGTTAAAACAGTAAGGGAAACGTAGCCCCTCAAGCCGAATGATAGACCGAGAGAGAGAGAGAGAGAGAGAGAGAGAGAAAGTTACTCATTGAGGCCTCGAGAGGCCATCAAGGCCCAAATCCAGAACTAAGTAAGCAGATTGGGTTCAAAATCAAAACCACCCCTCAGGCCTAAATTTTAAATACCAGACCCATCCAAACAGGCGCACAGCCCAGCCCAAAACCACTCCCAAGCCCAACTGCCAGCAATCTGAGGATATGCTTAACCACTTTTTTCCATTTTTTTGGATGGACGAAAATGCCCTTTAAACCCTCGATGTTCTTCTTCGGCCCACCTGTAGTAGTCGGGCTTCCACTATACCATCCCAACCATCAGGAACCGGTCAAAAGCTGCATGCATCCTCACCTACAAACACACAAACAAAAACATGAAATAGACAACCACTAGGGGATAAAATCATAAACAAAATCAAGGAAAGAAAAACCAGGAGCAGGGAAAGTGGGCCCGCAACCCAGACAAACCAACCAAAACCAAACCACCACAACCTAGCCACCCCCGATCGGTAGGGGGAAAGCTCCAGAAATTGCCAAGCAGAAGTCACTCACAACAAGGGAGATCGTACTAAAAAAAAAGAGGGGGGGGGGGGGGTAGCACACTCAAAAGTGGGGTGGGGGCGTAAATCGGCGGTAATGAAGCAAGGACAAGCAACCAAAACCTAAGCTCTCTCTCTCTCTCGTATTCCAGAGCTCACGTTTCTATTTTTAGTTATAATTCCAGATTGAGATGAATGTTTATGCCCAACATCATTGCTTAAATGTGAATATCTATGCATCCTTGAAGACATCATGAATACAAAGGGGAGTTTGTTAGATGTGATGGAAGAAATATTACGGACATAAGAGTGTAATCATGATTTTTAAAGTTAGGTGTATACTCCAAAACAACACCACATGATTTTTAAAGTTAGGTTTCATCCCCACCGCATTTAGAATCATTGTGCATCACAAAATGATGCAAACCACATGAATTTTTTTTGCATTTTGTAAATCCACCACCATCGGCTTTGACGATCATCTAGTTGCGTATTGAGTGATACTAGAAACCAGCAGCCGTGAAAAATATCTAGGAACCAAAAACTCTGGAAAAGCAAATCAAAACAAATCTATCATATACTTAAAATTAATAGCTCTTAGCGATTTTTTCTTGAACATAAAGTAATCAATGCTCGAATCTACTTCACAATAGCAAGACCACTACAAATATCAATAACAACACATAGAAATCTCTAAAAATTAGAGAAAAACCTCTAAAAAGCATGAAAAATAAAATAACTTTTCTTCGAAGCGAGACATTAAGAACTATTTCTGCACTCGGAGGATCAGTGACGATACAAAAAAGATGTCAAGTCCTCAAGAATGTAACTTCAAATTACAGTAATTATATAGTAATTACTGCTATTTTAGAGAGTTTCTATTTAACTAAAATAAAATTGTTAGGAGTTGGGTCCGGCCCAAGGAACCCAACTAGTTTGGGGTGTTCTCCGGGGCTTCTAACAAGCCCATGTAAGATAGGGTTTATGGGGAGAGTTTATAGAGAATATATATAACCCAAAAGGGTTCAGTATTGTAACCATAAGAAGAACCTATCAATAAAATCAAGTTCTCTCTTTCTCTTATATGTTTAATGTTAATCTATTATATCTAATTATTTGAGTAGATTAGCTTGATATCCAACACGTTATCAGCACTGCGAAGAGCTAGTGGATCAAAGGACGAAAAAAAACTCTCTAAGGAACTTTTTTTGAATTTTTTGCGTTGCGAAGAGGTATACTATTTTTTGTAAAAAAAATTTTGAGTATTAATTGCATGATCTATAACATATAGGATATGTAAATCCGAGTTTATGGATTAATACTTATATTTTTAAGAATTTTTAGACCTATTTTTAGTGTTTTCTCACCCTTGCGAGGGGTTGTCTTCAAACTAAAATAGGATCGTTTCTAGTAATCAGATTAAGGTGTTTGTAATTTCATTGCGAAACCTATTCTATAACAATCACATTGATATATCACACTCCATCGGGAGATATCCCTGTCGCCGACAAATTGGCGTTGAACATGGGCAATTCACTGCTAAAAACCCAAGTTTTGGTGGCATATTAGATCAGGGGGACGTCACCAAGCCTTTAGGGTTTTAATTTTTTTTAATATGTCATGCTGACGCCATTTAGGTTAAGACTCGATCCAGACCTATTTTAAGAAAATTTGGCCTAGATTAGACCTAATCAGCCAAAATCAAATCGAATCAGGTTCGGTGATGTGGCATGGAACTGGGCCCACAGTGACACGTGGTAGCAGATACGTGGCATGTGGAATCCATACGTGCTAATGTGGTAGATACGTAACATGTGGGACCCACATGTGCTGACGTGGCAGGACACATGGCATGTGAGAGTGACATATGACTCATTATATCAGTGACGCGTGGCTCATTATAGCAGTGACACGTGTTATCACATGATATGTGGTGAAATAAATAATTACTTGAGATTAACCGATTTCTATTAATTTAGGTCAAAATCCATAGGTCTGAATTCCTTTGAATTAATGATCTAACCTTAACCTAAATGAAATTGATTCAATTATCTAATGTCAACAAGCAAAGGTAAATTAAACACAAAAACAAACAATTTTAACCCTGTGGGAAACCATTCTCAAGAGAAAAATCTACAGGTCACTACCGAATTGCCAGACAATTAAACAATCCAATATTAAAACTAATTACAAGAATTCAATTACTTACAGACTCGATAAGCGCATCCCGTGGTTACATTTCTTCTAATTGAACTCTTCGCAATCAATTTCATGTTCTCGCAACGTTCTTCATTCTCGCAACGCCTCGCCTCGGATAACGCAAAAAAGCTTCATAGTTTGAATCGCTCAAACTCACAAAATCAAAAAATGGACTTAGGTCTCTAAATCTTCGATTGATTCAATTTGAGTTTTACTTCGCATTGAATCACTCGTTGAAATCTCGCTTCTCTCTAAATATCAAGTTCTAAAAAAATTAAGTTTTGAAAGAGATGAGTTATGAGAAAAGAAAAGATGTCTTAAATAGGAAAACTGAAAATTCTAACACTGTTCGAACAGAGACAAAGTCTATTCGAATAGAACAATTTTATTCGAATAGGACCAAGATCCTATTTGAACAAATGAAGTTCTAAGGCAATTTGTTTGAATAGAAAAATAGTCTATTCGAACAAAATAAGTTTTATTCGAACATAACAAAAACCTATTCGAACAACTAAGTTCACAGGTAATGTATTCGAACAGAGAAATTGTATATTCGAATAGAACAAGTTTTATTTGAGCAAGACCAAAATCCTATTCGAACAAACATAGTTCTGAGTACTCTCTTCTCTTTAAATATCAAGCTCTGAGAAAATTAGGTTATGAAAGAGATGAATTATGAGAAAAGAAATGATGTCTTAAATAGGAAAACTGAAAACCCTACCTCTATTCGAATAGAGACAAAGTTTATTCGAATAGAACAATTTTTATTCGAAGAGGACCAAGATCCTATTCGAGCAAATAAAGTTTTCAGGCAATTTGTTCGAATAGAGAAAGAGTTTATTCGAATAAAAAAAGTTTTATTCAAACAGAACAAAAACCTATTCGTACAGCTAAGTTCTCAGGTAATGTATTCAAACAAAGAAATAGTTTATTCGAATAGGATAAGTATGATTCGAACAAGACCAAAATTATATTGAAACAAACATAGTCATGAGTGAAAAATGTTCGAATAGATACTACCTCTTATTCGAACAAGATCTTATTCGAATTGAACAAAAGCCTATTCGAACAGAGACCTATTTTTCACAAAAGACATATCACTTTCTTTTCATACTCTACAAAATACTAAGGGCTTGACATTTAGAGCAAGGAGATGCAAACCCACTTACCTGCTCAGTGTCAGTCCAGCTGTAGTCGCTCCATATGCAATCTCTGACGATGAGTAACCACGAGGAAGTGTTGACACTTATACTAGACACGAAATGAAACAAACTCCAAATATGGATGTTTCAATCTCCCCCTTTGGTTCATTTCGTGTCAAAACTAGAACTTCAAGAAATAAAAATACAACTCGGTGGACTGACTCAATCACTGAACATCCACGCTCAAAGCTCCACTTTTATTCTATAGCATATATTTTGGAATCTCTACACACTAAAGAAGATACATCACATAACTGTTCAAATAAAATAAGGGATCCAGAAAAAAAAAAAAAAAAAAAACATAACTTACCTGGCTTACCTGTCAGGATCATCTCTCCCCCTTTTTTATACAGATGAACAAAGGGTAAATATCAAATAAAAGGAGAAGCAAACCAGTAGAACAAAATATATAATAGTCACTGAATGAGTTAAACACATAATAAATGATAAATATATACCAGCAAATGTCCGAGCAAATATTCTAAAAAAATAGACTGTTAGGATACTCAAAAGGTCAAACTAAACCAAACGAACATGTAGTCAGGAAAACACTAAACACCAATACCCTAAAATAAGATGCATCTCCCCCTCAAAATAATGGTAACCCCCTGAAAATGAAATAAAAGCAAAACACACATGGGGAGTGTCAATTAAATAATTAAGCAAAAGAAGACCACACTCCCCCTAAACACAAGGCATGATAGAAAGACTATGAATCTAAAATATTTTTTAAAGACCAAGGCATCGCCCATATGTTATAAGACAATCACTAAATGAATTACTTGGTGTGTATATGTGCATAGTCAAATGAATACCCAGTTTTCAACGTATTACTCAGCCACAGATTGAATACTATATTGGAAAGTTGATTCAACTTAGGCCTCACTAGGGTGATAACTCAAAAATCACTGAGAATTGACTAGTAAACACTCTATGTAAAATATGAATATGAGTATATGAATATAAAATTTTAAATTTTATCAAATAAACTGCGCACTGTAAAGTAAAAGATCTCACAGACAGGAAATCAAATGTCATAGATGGTGTCAAGTTAACTAACATAGAATTCATATCTCTCATCTCCACTAAACAAACTACGTTAAACTCAAGATCAAACATGTCTTGAAAAGGTTATAATATAGGCAAGGGAAAGGACATGACGGAGTAGTGTTTTACTAGCATTCTGAGACTGCAGTTTATACTTTCTCCCCCTCTTTCTTTAAATTGAGTTCTCCTCCCGTTCTTCTTTCTCTTTATTGAGTACACATTGAAAATAATACATCTTCTCTTCTTCTTCTTTTTATTTTTTATTGGGGATACTCAATTCTTATATTCATCTCTCCCCCAAAAATTACTTTTTTTCCTTCTTTTTTTCACTAAACGGGTAAACTAATAAAGGATTTGGGTAGAAAAATGAACGATATATTTTAAGGCACAAGGGGCTGCAAGTAGATAAAACTTTGGTTATGAATAACGAAGGCCAAAAAAGATGTAACAATAAAAACCCTATTATCATATCTTCGGTCTTACATAGTATCTTTTTCGCCTCGAATCAAGTATAGGGACTGTTCTATTAGACTAACTTAAACTTGAAATTACTATCGACAATTAATTATTAAAAAATGAGATCATGAAAAAAAAATACTGAATCTGGAAAGAATTTATGAAATAATACTCGAAGCTTGTAAAAGGCTAGATCCTCATATAGCATTAGGTACGAAGTCTTTACAGTTATCCTCACGCGTTTCTAATCACGATGAGCTTTTAGTTTAAACAAGAGAATCAATGACTATTGTGAAATGTAATTTTACCAAATAATTATCACATGAATGAATATAACACAAAAACACAGTCCAAGTCTAGCAAGAATATTCTACATACAAAAGCTCTTAAAGCTCAAAGTGCAAAGTGCAAATAAAATAAAAATAGTACCTTAATGTCCTAAAAAATAAAAATAAAAACAAACTGAGATAGGGTAAGAAACATACCTAATCAATGAAGCATATTGATAACCCGTCTCAATTGATATTCATTACCTTATATGTGGCAACATGTCATCCTATCGCACCCAAACCGCCCGATTAACATTCCGAGGTAATGTTTTTTAAGCAAACCACCAACTTATATTCTCACTTTTCACATTAGTAGTAATCACATTTGAGTTATATCTTTGCCCATAGAATGGTCGAGCATATGATTGATAGGATCCAACAAATCTACAATAAGACGCAATATGACCCTTTCAACCATATATTCTACAATAATAAATATGAGAGTAAAATAACTTTTTGGCTTGATTATGAGTGGAAGATACTATATTATGTTTGGGCAATGATGTAGTAGCAGTTGCTTTCACAAATTTTATAACTTAAGGAGTCTTGGCATTAGAGAGAAGTTCCTCATATCCTAGAACCCTTTTATCAGCATCTATTTTTCTAATACATAACATCTTATCAATGTTTTTAGCCCCATAACAGAATTTTTCAAGTTTCTGCTGAGATAAAACTACATCAAGCTTGGCCGAATGAAGTTCATCTAAAGTTGATTTTATTTTCTCCTTCGCATCATGAACTTCTTTTTCTAACATCATAAGCTTGTCATGAAGACCTTGTTTCTCATTTTTAAGTACTTCTATCTCGTGGCTTGTATTATCAATTTTTTCTTAAAGTTTCCACGTGAGTGTATTAATTTAGCCTTTCAAGACTTTGTTAAGTTTACCAAGTTTAATACACTTTGCAAAAGTCTGAGCATACAAGTCTTTAAGATTCAGGTCCTCAAACTTATTTTGGTCATGATCACTCAAATTTCTACTAGAATTTTCAAGTTCAAAAGCATCAGAGTTATTATTACCACAATTTAGAAAAGCAGGATATGCGCAATATTGTCTATTATTAACTACTTGGGGATAATCCTTATTATTATTATTTTCATCATCACTATTATCCCAAGTAACACTAATGTTCATAGCTCTGTGATTAGTTCCAAAATCCTTGTTGGGACAACTGTGAGCATAATGACCAAACTTGTGACACTTATAACATTCAACTTGATTTAGGTTAGTGTCAAGTTTGGTCTGCCGGTTATTCGATTTAAGTTGATCATGAGTTCGCGACTTATAATTCACAGATTGCCCTTCTTTTTAAAATTAATGTTTTTTCATAAGGTTTTTAACTGGTTGCTTATAGAGGCAATCTGTGAATCTATATCAGACCCATCATCATTACCTGAATCAGATGAGTTGTCAGCTTCTTTGGTACCCTTAGAAGAAGAAGAGTATGATGAATATTTAAAAGAAACAATCTTGTTCTTCTCAGGGTTTCCATTTTCATCTCGAGTTTAAAAGTTCACAATTTTCTAGCTAATGTATCTGGTTTTATTTTCTTAAGATCCTGAGCTTCCTCGATAGTATTACGTTTGGATCTAAAGCTCTTAGGAAGAGATCTTAGAACTTTGGGAACAATTTGAACATCTAAGTAAGTTGTACCTAATATGGCACTAGTGTTGACAATGTCATTTAGTCTCGTATATAACTTATCAAAGGGTTCATTCTCATTCATTCGAATATTCTCAAATTGTGAGGTAAGTATTTACAATTTACTTTCCTTAACAATATTATCGACTTTGTGAGTTCGAACTAATATGTCTCAAGCTTCTTTCGAAGTGGTACAAGTAGATATGTGACGAAACTCACTTGAGCTTACAGTCATAAAAATAACATTACGACCCTTATTATTATAACCAACAGTTTCCTTTTCATCCTTAGACCATTAATTCCTAGGCTTAAGGACCGCTTCAGATTCATCACCCATTTCTTTCATCATGGTAGGGTGCGTCCATCCATCCTTGATTGCAATCCAGACATCTTCTCTGAGTGATTGTAAGAATGCAACAATTCAGACCTTCCAAAAAGGACAGTATTTTCCATCGAAGAGGGGCAAACAATTTATGAGACCTCCAAATCATTCAGAATTTATTAATATCTAATAATCGAGTTTGGATTCACTCTCAGGTTGTTAAGCCTCGGAGTACAACCGCTCTGATACCAATTGAAATAAATAATTTCTTGAGATTAACCGATTTTGATTAATTTAGGTCAGAATCAATAGGTCAAAATTCCTTTGAATTAATGATCTAACATTAACCTAAATTAAATTGATTTAATTATCTAGTGTCAATAAGAAAAGGAAAATTAAACACAATAACAAACAATTTCAACCTTGTGGGAAACCTTTCTCAGGCAAAAAACCCACAGGTCGCTGCCGAATCGCCCGACAGCTAAACAATCCAATATTAAAATAAAATTACAAGAATTCAATTACTTATAGACTCGATAAGCACATCCTGTGATTATAGCTTTCTTCTAATTAAACTCATCGCAATCAATTTTATGTTCTCACAACGTCCTTCATTCTCGCAACGCCTCGTCTCGGATAACGTTCCAAAGCTTTAAAGCCTGAATCCCGCAAACTCATAAAATTTGAAATTGGAGTTAGGTTTCTTAATCTTCGATTGATTCAATTTGAGTTTTACTTCGCATTGAATCGCTTATTAAAATCTCTTCTCTCTAAATATCAAGCTCTGAAAAAATTAGGTTTTGGAAGAGATGAGTTATGAGAAAAGAAATGATGTCTTAAATAGGAAAATTGAAAACCCGACCTCTGTTCGAATAGAGACAAAGTCTATTCAAATAGAATAAGTATTATTTGAATAAGACCAAAATCCTATTCGAACAAACATTGTTATGAGTGAAAATGTTTGAATAGATACTACATCTTATTCGAACAAGATCTTATTCGAACAGAACAAAAGCCTTTTCGAACAGAGACCTATTTTTCTCAAAAAGACATATCACTTTCTTTTCATACTCTGTAAAATACTAAGGGTTTGACATTTAGAGCAAGGAGATACAAACCCACTTACCTGCTCAGTGTCAGTCCAGCTGTAGTTGCTCCATATGCAATCTCTGACGACAAGTAACCACGAGGAAGTGTTGATACCTATTCTAGACACGGAATGAAACAAACTCCAAATATGGATGTTTTACATGGCAGTCACTTTTACAGGATACGTGTGAGCACTGTAGCTTGACATATGTTAGACCAAGTCAGACCGGTTCCATTTGATCCAGGCCTTGACCCAGGCCAAGTCAGACCGATTCAGACACTGAAATTGGCTTTTAAAGCCTAATTTTTGGTTAAATTTAATCCTTTTTTTAATCCCTATTAATTGGACATACTCCTGGGGGGCCCATTTTTAAATTTTTTTAGGAATGGGTGCCATGTACAAGAAAATTAACTAATTTATATATGATATAAGAATACAGATTAATACCTACTTAAGTATCTTACGATAACTTTTAAGATATTAATGGTATGCCCCTAAGATACTAATTATCTTGACTATGGATCAGAGATAATATAAAAACCAAGACTAATTTAAAATATGGTTGGGAGTCATATCTAAATCACAATTAAATGTCAAGAAGAATAATTAGAGAATAATCGGGAATCGACTAAGTATTATTTTCTAAGAACTTGGTATCTGAGGAGCCAATTTTACGTATCTAGGTGCAATTAGATGTTATTTAATAAAATTTAGAGATATATATGCACTAATATAAACCTATAGTACCCTATAATATTAGTTTAAAGATAAGACTAATTTACCTATCTTGTGAACTCAACAGACTTTAGGGTGGGACCACTTGTCAACTAAATATCTAATACCCCTCATATTCATAGTAAATATGGTCATTTGGCTAGAATATGCAAATTTTATATAACTTTAGAGATTAAAACACCCTAGTTGTTAGAATAAGGAACGCAACATCTAGTGGTTTTGAAAGCTGTATTGGCTAAACTCTATTAAAACAAACTTTAGGATTAAGATCACTATTTTATGGGGTAAAGCTAGGATTTGACGCTTAATAGGATATCATCAGTATAAAGTTATGAACAGGGTTCACTTACAAGTAATAATTGGGAATAATGTACTTCATTGCGCTATATACTATGAACCATAAGTAATGATTGAAAATTATGTACTTAAATAGGAATTTATGAGTAATAAGACATGAACAAGGTTCACCTACAAGTAGTGATTGGGAATCACTGACTTGAATACTATAAATTGTCATTATGCAAGAAATATTTATCAAGTACTGCTATTAGTATTGATCTACATGCATAATAGATGTTGACGACACATAGAATATTAAGTACCTCCTATACTGTAACTCTATTTTAGTACCAATAAACTTGACATGTATAAATACTGAAATCCATCTGCTATTGCAGAATTTGAAAAAGACTATTGTTGAAAATAATAATTCTCTAAATAACAACGTAGGAGCTTTCTTTGCACCCTTGCCTCCATATACAGGAAGACCTGATAATGGATTACCATATATTATTCTATTACTTTATGAGTGCAGCAGAATTTTTATTTGGCAGTACAACTCCAATATGATGTTATGTGGAGAAATAACTGAGATAAATAGAGATATTATGAATATTCTATTAAACTTTCTACGCTTAAAATATTGTACTTTTGAGGCAATATTTGATAGATTATTGTACGCAAGCCTAATTCAAGTTTTCCTTATTTCTAAGCAAAACAATGAGCTACTAGTTAGGAACCTCAAGCTTATACCTACTAAGAGTAAGCATGTGTCAGGGTCACACAATGTCGGGTCTAGTGACAGGAGAAGTTACAGACAAGGTCACAACCAAATGAATAGATGAGAGGTGGTAACAACGGCATGATTAAAATTCTAACCATGGGTAATTTGAGGCTTGGGGAACAAGAAGTTCACCAATAGACTAAAATGGAATATTAGAAGAATTCTTAAAAGGATACTAGATACCCAGACACAAGATTATTAGGGACCCCTAATGATCAAATAAAATCACCCCCAAACTTATCACGTGATCACAGCTGGCGCAGACCTCGCAATGGCAGAGTCTGTGGCCGTAGATTTTTCCCATGATACCAATGCAACTTTGGATCAAGTTCTAAGAACGAACAGTAGCAAATTCTCAATAGATGAATGATGTCACCTAAAGAGTATTGCCAAGTAGTAACTTTACTTATTGCATAGTAGTTGTTTTGTTATCATTGACTGAGTTGGGAACTCTTTACTGGTTAGTTTAATAGAATCCTCGTGACATACACTAGTTCAATATCACATTTATGAGATTGTTCTTTGATTATGAAAATTTATTACTTAGGAAGTAGTTAAATTCTATACATGATAGTTGATATACTATATACAACCCGCCTTATGGAACTATCTGCTCATTGAGCATTAATCGATAATCGGATGAATGACGACACATGTCGAAGAGACATTAGTACCATACACTCGATCCTTTTGAGATATGGACATATTTATTGTCTCTAACCTTGTGCATTGGGGATGTTACAAATATCATTGGCATGGCCAACATGATAGAAAATACTGGGAGTATCAGGTTATTACTCCCTAACGATACAATACTGGGTATCTAGTCTGCCTTATACACTAGTAAATCTAGCCAGATTTTATAGAGTATTAGGGAGATACATGATAATGGTTATCAAGTAAAGACGATAAAAGAAAATGACAGGCAAGTTCTGTGCATTCCCTCCATGTCTAAAGGTTAGAACACGGTTTTAATACACTCCACCGGGCTAGGATAATGAGGAGGATTATTGGGAATATATTTCTACTTTCCTTAAATGGAGAAAAGGTTCAGAGAATGTACGTCTAACGGTTACTTTTAATAAAATTCTATTACTCATCCTAGTATGACCATGGTAGAGTGAGATCTCCAGCCTTTGCTCCAAACGTATCCATGAAGACACATGTAGAACTATCCATCCACATAGTGCCCTACTTGAGTATTTATGGTCATAATAGATGCATCTTGGATATGGTCTTACGTTTGCATGCTATTAACAACTAGGAATACAACGTTAGCACGATTTCTAACTTGGATCATTTGATTATAGGCTCAGTTCCTGGATTAACCGATTAAGTTGATCGATGCAACTTAACGGGGATTGCGAGTTCGAGTCACAGGATTTTGATGATTATCTTACTACTAAATGGAATAGATGATCATTGAGCATCGTGAGTACCCCATACTATACCCAAATCGGGATTAACAGATAACTTAATCAAATGATTTAAGATAGTCGTTAGGCAATTGTTATTATGATCACAGCTTTCGGCTAGTATACAGGTTATGCACTTTTGCTCCCGCGACACTGATTAGGATTTGTCTCATAGTAAATTATCAAATCTTTCCCAAAGTAACTAATAGCTGGGCCAGAGTCTGTTGTCACCCATCGACGAATATTTGGATATTTCGTATAGGTGCCAATCGAACTACCACAACGTACGAGATATTTGAAACCCACTGGCAACGTATATACTGCAGGGTAAATTGACACTTTGATAAGACAATATTCCCAGCATTGGAAGAAATATGACAGTCAATGCTGAGGATATTTTAAAGATTAGTTGGAAAACACCATCGTTATCTCATCTAGATCCATTTACATAAGTTAAGAGACAATAAAGTTCAACGGATTCTAAACTTGCAATAAGTCACAATTAAATTGATAAACACATTCATAGACATTATTGAAGTATCATAGGTTTATGTACTTGCAAGTAATGTACTTACACAACTAAATGTTCCGAAGGAATTAGTATGTATCCCGCAAACGAATCTGAGGCTCGCGTTTAGTGCGGAGCACCATTGGAAGAAAGTATTCTAAGCCGGGAGCTACAGAATAAGGGACAAATATGACTAATGATGTAGTTGATTCATCGGGGATGGAACTAATCATCGACGAGGCAATAATAGTTACGCAACCAGTTGATGCATTACGAGACAAGCCGGGGGTGGCACATACGTATGATAATAAGGAGACAACGTTTATTACATCTTCAAACCTCGAGGACATCTTGCATTTTATGAAGCTGGCAGAGAATGATAATTGCACTCCAAGATACATCACATCAACTAAATTGCGGCATGTTTTATCCTAGATAGAACATCGACTATGTATGAAAATAACCCAGCTTGTATCATTAAATTCAAAGAGATTTTATCAATGGTGACATAACGAAATATATTTACCAGAAGTCATTTCATACTTTAGAATTACAGAAGGCGAATGAGATTGACGTTATTCAAGACATTTCAGAAGATAACTTTGCAAACTTATTCACGAAGACTTTTGCACCACTTACGTTCAAGCAACTGGTACACGGAATCGACATGTAAAAGTTTTTATTCATTATTATCTCGGGAAGATACATCTTAGGGAGATAGATCTCGGGGAAGATCGACGTTAGGGGAAGTAGTCCCGACCTGACATGGACACATGCGTGTTGTACTCTTTTTCTTGATAGTGCACAATTTTTGCCTCAAGGGGTTTTAATGACTAAAGGTTTTGATGAGGTAACGCATATGTGTCCACAACCCATACAGGGTATAGGATTGTACTATTTACTTGCACAGTTTTTTTCCCAATGGGGTTTTGCTAGGCGGAGGTTTTGACGAGACAAGTCATCTAGATGTGGGACCCCCAAAAGGAGTATTAGGAACCCGTCGGCTAGAGACCTACCCGAAGTGGGTTTGGGGTGTCCCAGAGACTCCTAGTCCAAGCCCATAAACTTAACGCTTGTGGGATAGAGTTTAAGAGAGATTTCTATATATATCTTTGAGGATATTAACCTGTAACAGAATCTGTTGGTCTACATCCAATAAAAAGGTGCCCTCTCTCTTTTCTTTATATACGAGTAACATGGCACACGCTAGCGCGTGCAAGCACATTATTTGTAAGAATTAAATTGGGTTTGAGTATAATTTTGTGATATATTAAGTTTTACCTTTTCTTTGCTAAGGGAATTAAAAATATTAATCCCATAAATCAGAAGTTCAAAATTTTTTCACAGTCATCGATGTCTCGTCAGGTAGGAAGGCTTTGAAGATTGAAGTAGAGCCACCACTACGAAACTTGTCTCTGAAACTGTTGGGTGTCGACTTCTGCATTTGAGTTTTTTGTGATAAGATTTTAAGAACGATATTTGAGACTAACACCAAAAGACACACATGTTAAGTAAATAAGTGGCCTAAGGAATTTATGCGGAGGTTATATTTACATTTTTTTGTGTATTAAGAGTGAGTGTATAAGTTATGATGTTTATCCTCTTTATAACCTCTCCTTGTCTCATGAAGTCGTTTAGGTCCCTGGAATTTTGGCAACTCGATTTTAACATTGGATATATCTATCAATCCTTCCAGTTTTAATGCTATAATGTCTACAGTGAATGCCTTGACTAAATTTGCAAATATGTACTAAATATAGATGGATATGAAAACTGTTATAAATTTTAGCATGACAATATGACTAACAGGCAGAAGTTTTGAATGTATTTAGTATATTTTGCATAGAGTACAGTATGTAGTATGATAGTTTGCAAGTACATACAAAAGTCAGAAGAAATTGAATATATTAATCTAATAAGTGGTAGATAATGTATTTATTAGACGTAATAAATAAAAACAAAAATTAATAAAATGATATTATGACTCAAAATAAGATGTTTTTGGGACTTCTAAATAAGTGCCTGATATGCTATTCTTTTGTTTTCTTGATTTCATCACCTTCCATAAGATCAATTGATTTAGCTTCAACTTCCAAAGTATCATTGTGACATGTTGTAGTACTATTGTTTGTTGTTGGAGTTTTAAAATGCAATTTGCAACATACAGATCTGGTAGTATTCTTCTTCTTTTTTTCATCAGCCATATGGATTTCGTTGTCCTGTCAAATAAAAATAGGTAAAAATTGATAAATATGCAGAATGTTGGAAATTATGAACTTGGCTAAAATCATATGATTTCCAGATAGCCTAATCACCTTTGAATGTGGTACGTAGCTAGGCGGTGTCGTGGTTGAAATCGTTGTTGGATCTTCGGTTATTTTCTGATTGTGTTCATTACACATGAGTATCATCTCTACTGTCAAATTCATGAACATTTGTGTCATTTTTTTTTTGTAGAGTTGATATGGCAGTTGTTTGAAGAATTTTGAATAGCCAATCACCTTTACCGTCCCAGAAGTGATCTCCAATACTGAGCGATGACTTGCTTTGGCACACTTCTTTTAGAAGATTGATGATTTTCACACGACCACAATTGCACAATATATTCCAGAAATTTAAATCAATAGATTGAATTGTTGTTATCTCCTCATTTGTAGAGATCACATCATTTGTCTAGCTATGAATGAATTGATGCATTTCAATTACATTAAGTTGAATGGATGCCTTCGTGATAGCCATATCTTTCAATCGTTCCTCAGAAATAGTTGAATAGGCATTTCTTATCTTGATTATGGGCATTATAACTGAATAAACAACATAAATTGGACTTAATCGATATTGTTATGTTTACTATAAAATAGATATATTCTAAGATGTAAATTAATAGGCTGATCGCTAGAACTGCTAGGTATATACAGTTGATGGCTATCACTTTGTTAAATTAAATTTGAGTTGGATTTATGGTTTCCAAAAAATGTATCTTTGGGCATATTCAAGATACTCTACTCAAATTAAGAAGAAAAAAAAACAGTTTATCTTCTAGTGCTGCCAAATTTTCCTTACTGTCCCAAAATAGTAAATTTAAATCTGCCTAAGTCTGAGTTTGTAAAGATCTTTTTTTCTTTCAGTAATACTCAAAACGATATTATAATTTATACCAAAAGAACCAAACATCTGCCAATTACTATTTAGATGTGCATAGACAAAAGCTATAAGTAGAATCAATTTTATGAACCTATTTTTGCACAACTTAAATAGAGAGACAAGTTTGTTAATCACTATGTAATGCTAATATTGATAGCATAAGTTGGCAAGAGAATCTTGTAACAAGAAAGATAAAGAGGTAATCTCTATTATATATATAATTCAAACATATCTTATGTAGAAGAAATTAATAATTGTGAAGTTTGTTCTACTTACGAGAGAATTTTTGAGGGGCAAAAGCACTCTGAACCCTAATAGGGTTTACTATATATAGATAATGTTAGATTAATACTATAATTTAGATACATTCGAAGAAGTAAACTCTAGATTTTTAAATTTGGTAAATTTTATTTAATAATAACCTACAGGAAACAAACCCTTAATAGGCTTTGTTCTAGGCTTGGCCATTACCCAGGGCCTACTAATAGGCTTAACCTTGATTTTAATTCATGGTTTCTGGGTATATGCTTATTAGCAATGAGTAAGAAGTTAAGTTATTTAGTGATCATGATGCCAGTACTTGTAATCTCAAACTTTCTTGATGGAATTCAATGTGTTCTCTCATGTATGCGTCACATTCTATGATCAAGTTGTTAACCCTGTTAATTGACATGTGACTGGTTTCAAAAAGTAAACAAAGTAAATAAGTATCCAGGCAATACTAGAAGATGTGAGTGGCAAAAGATTGGTGCCTTTGTCCATCTGGGCGCTTATTACTTTATAGGTATTTCTTCTTCCCTTCGATTTGCTTTTGTCTCCCATGGTGATCAGGGCCACTAGGAAACGTGAACTCTGGGTAAATGTTTGGTGCTCATACTTGTTGCTATTGTAGTTTCCAACAATCTAGACTTTACTATAATTAGGCATTTCTAGTTTAGAGGTGTCAGGGATGGTCATTCGTATGTAGTAAATCAACAGTTGGATGCAATCATGCATGACCTTACATAGAGATGCATAGGATTTGAGGCAATTTTTTATTGTTTATTTGATAAAATGCCTGAATGACTTGACAAATAGGGAGTGGACCTAACATGAGATTTTGAGAAGGACATATTGTTTAAACCCTTCTTGTTTGTGTAACTGAAACAGGAAAAACTTTTGAAACAATAGATCCAAGAACGGTAGAGGTGATAATAAGGGTAGCAGAAGGAGATAAAGAAGAGATTGACTTGGCTGATATCAACCTCCAATTCAAATGTTCATGTACATGCAAGAGTAATTTCTAAGTGTTAATTAGTTCTTCGACATTGGTCAAAGAAATTATGTAGATAGTTGTGCTTAGATTAGTCGTTGCATAGACCTCCCTCCACTAGTCTTTTTCTAACAATTTCTTACGTTCTTATTAAAAATGGGAAGTTTTGCTCGACCTGATAAGTATCACAAGTATTAGACCTAGAAGGAATACAAAACCCAATTCTATTAAAAAAAATTAGACATCTCACATATAACACAGGAATGTAAGGATATGTCGATTATACTAAAAATAAGCACGTGATAGATAAAGTCGTTTACTAGGAGCCTAAGAATAAGGTGTTCATCAGGATTGTGTTATCTGAATTTCTTGTTCTTGCTATTTCTTTTGAATAAGTATAAACTTCATTCACCCAGGGACTACTTCCACATAACCATGAAATTTTTAAAGAAAACCTCCTCATTTTAGTAGCTGCCTTGGCCCAGCTAATTAAAAAAAAATCTCATGCACCATTTGGGTAAGAGTTTACATAAGGAGCAATGTGTTTATGCAAAATATCAATGGTGAGAGTTTTGTTTGAAAAAAAAAAGTCCAAGCAAATATAGCTATGACAACCTGGTATCCAAAAAAGAATTCGCGAAAAGAAATAAGGTTATTAGAATCTGAGTTTTTCAATTCCTATTCCTTGTTATCAATTTTTCCCATATGTTATATCTATAGCCTATAGGTAATCCTAGATTCGCCTACTCAAAGTTTTATCTCAAGATTTGCTCTCCTTGACAGACTATGTTTCTTGTTGTATGGTTAACAAACCAAATTACTATAGTCTATAGCCCTTTTCGAAGGAAGGGCTATTGGGATATCACTTATAATCGGTAATAAGATACACCATCTTGGCTTTTTTAATTCAAATAACTGGTTTTTTGTTCTCGCGTGAATGTATGGTTTCAGGAGAGAGGGCAGATAATGATGAAATTTGTAGACTTAGTAGACAAACATACAGATGAGATAGTTTCTTTGGATGTTCTAGATGCTGGCAAGTTGCTCAGTTGGGGAATGATGTTGGGCATTTCACAATCTGCAAATGTGCTAAGATATTATGCAGGAGATGCAGATAAAATCCACAGAGAGATGTTAAAAATGTCTCTTGAGCTTTTTGGGTAGACTTAGTTGAAGCCCGTAGGTGTTCTAGGACACATTATCCCATGTAACTTTTCATGTATAATGTTCTTCACAAAGGTTTCCCTGCCTTAGTTGTTGGGTGCACAATTATAGTCAAACCTGCTGAACGAATGACACTTTCGGCTCTTTATTGCGCCCATCTTGCTAAGTTGGTAATGTTTAATTTATATTACTTTTATATGCTCTTAATGTTTCTACTACTTCTTATATTTGTTACTTATTTTTAAATGAGAAGATCGTGATATTTGTTTGATCCTATTTTTCTTTACTTGTTCTTTTCTCAAGCATATCAGGCTGGTATCCCGGATGGCGTGCTAAATGTTGTTTATGGATTTGGTCAGAAAGCTGGTGCAGCCATAAGTTCTCATATGGACATTAATAAGGTGAATCTCTAGCCCATTTTCCGTTCTTCCCATACATACACATTGATACATATGTCAAGATTTGTTCTTGCATATTTTCTCTTTACAGAGGTTCTCTCTCTGCAGATTGTATTTATCATTTTTAATTGTTATATTAAAATATAGGTGGAGTTTTGTGTATCTATCATTCAAGAATTTTAGCCTGGCAATTTATAATCCTCTCATCTGTTATTTTCAGTAAGTTCCAGATCAACATTTATGTATTTACTCTTCTTTGTTGAATGTTTCTTTCAAGTAAGAGATGAATGTATGTTGTTTCCTTTACATCCCTCGACACCACAGTCAGTAAAAGAACAAATCATTCTGAGAGTTCAAGAACATCATGGCACAACTTGTTTGGGTAAAGCTTACACTGCTAATGTGTTGCATATAAAATGCTAGGGACTAAGAGTTATATCTGCAGGATTTGAAAAAAACTTGCTTAATTCAGAGTGTAACAAAAATACTGCACATTTTCATTGATACATATAGAGTGCAAGATTGACAAGTACATAAGCACATAATGTATAGGCATAATGATGAAAATTTTATGAACATGGACATAGGCTTGGAATTATTTGTGTCTTGATGGTGCAAGTGGTATCTCTTCTAATCATAACTTTACGCACTAATTGGTATCTAGAAGTAAGAATGGCTTTCCTTTTTGTTTCAATTCGATAATGCTTACAGTTCCAATATAGTTGTACTTCATTTCTTATTTTTTATTGTATTCAAGATAAAAAGGCTAGCGAAAGAGTCTACGACTCCACTATTCCTATCAAAATTGGCTCGTGTAGCTAAGTTGTTGCTTAGGATAATTTGATAGAGAAGGCAATCTAGGTCAGATTCCTGTCGTAGATTTTGGACTTTTGTATGTATTGGATATATGTTGCATTTTTTTCTAGCATCAACCAAATATGGAAGGGATTATAGTTCTTGATTACTAACATACATTATGGCCAACAATTTATGAAGTTTGCATTTCTCCCTTAAAAGTACTTTATTGATATGTTGCATTTGTTGTTGCAGTGTTTGCTGATTTGTTAATGCGTTTAATAGATCGAGGGAGTGGGAGAAATAATAGATTCCAAGACATGTATTTGAGAGCTACCAAAGATGATACTTTTGAATGCTGCGTTGAGGACAGAGTTAGATATAAGACCCAAAAAAGTTTGTTAATAGATCGTTGTAATCTGTATTTCTAAGTTGATTCTTATATAACTTTATCCTTAATGATTCTGGTTTGCCTTGTAGTCTACACTATTGTGCTTTTGAAATGAGATTAAGCCTCAACATTCATTAGTATTTAACATTTTAAATTGGGAGATGCATACCTATTTTTAGTCATCAAATAATATATCTTCAGCAATAATGGATATTAGAGTTTTTTGTCAGTTCTTCCAAAAAAGTGTAGAACCTCTCGTTGGTAGGCCTATCATGCAGAGAGGCAAGATAGTTTTGGTCCTTGGTAAAGATGGAAAAGCCATAATATATTGCTTGAATTAAAAATGCGGTTTCAAGAGCCATTCTAATGTAGTTTGCACTAGTTATTATACCAAATTGGCCTAAACTACCAAGAGTCCCATTGAACAGCTCTGAATTTTGCTCTTTTGAGTATGTTATGAGTTCTCATTTCCCTGTTACGATATCGAGGTATCTATTTATACCAGAATAACCCAATTATGCGATAATATGGACAGTATTATTTTTTTTAATAAAATTTTAAATATAATAGACTTTTCCAGCGATAGTTTCGGAGCTTCTCAAAATTTTCAAAAAGATCGAATAAACTTCTTTGAATTTTCAAACAGGTCTCGGTGTCCTTGGGTACTGAGTTTACCGAAGTTGTGTTTGATGTTGTATCTGCAAAAAATTTATTGCATTTTCATTTCTAATTTATAATTCAATCCCAAAGCAATAGTAACCTCCCAAACAAATTGGCTTTCATATGTCTTCATTATTGTCTACATGATTTAAGACATTTTCTTGCATTATCATAAGATTTATTATTACTTGATAAGTGAAGAAACAATAATTCAGTTCAAAACTAAGAAGAATGCAAACTTTTATTTGCCAGATTTTGGGTTTATTAGTGTTTATGAAACAAAATTATTGAGGCAAAAAAATTATGACGAAGTTTATAGAGGAAAAATAAATACACATGTAATAGACCATGAATATATGGTTGTAGGAAATAACTTATAATTTGATAGAAAACAAAAGTGACAATTTAAATATAAAAATGACATAATAAATAACTACATTTTTATTAGAATTCCTAATTGCATAATCAGTAGGTTTCTAACCCAAATCTGCAACTTGGGCAACTGTTTGCTCTTTCAAACCAAAAATGTAAACACTGACTATGGAATTGGTGATTACAAGGCATTGTAGTTCGACAAAGGTTCTTTGACAGCAAGCACACTCCAATGTATTGTCATTTCCTCCTGTCCCATATTTTTGTTGTTCCAACATGAGAATTGCTATAAATTGTGGTGGCTGCATAATATGTTCGTACCTTCGTACCCCATCTTCGGTATAAGTTCGGCAAATTCCAAGTTTTAAATAAATAGTCAATGCTGATTTCTCTTTGTTAAGTGTTTCTAAGACTTGGAACTTGATATTTGTTAGAAACCAGTTATAATTCCTGTCCCAAAAATTATCACCGATGATTATTCCCGGATCTTTTCGGCAAGCATTCTTCAATAGCTCTAAAGTCCTCTGGCGGCTAGCTTGGGAAAGGATCGACCATAAATTTAACTCAATTATTTTAACAATGGGTGAATCTACTTTTGTTGTTAGCAAAACCTAATCTCTAGCTTGAATAGTTTCATTAGTTATTACTAACGATATTTGCAAATAGAGCTTAGTATGAATAACACAAGGTGGGGAGACATTTGAGAAAGCCTTGTCAACATTTTCAATCTCAATGATATCCATGTGTATCTGTTAATTAAAGGTGAAGACTAAAATTATAAATAAAACTAGAATAATGCTAGGAATAAAAGCAAGTCTTGTAATAGGTAATAATTAATTGTTGGTGAATATTTGATAGTGCACAACAGTTCTTTTGTGTTCATATTACTTCTCTAGAATTATTGCTCGATATCTTACTCTCTAGTACGTTTATTGTGGCTAGATATGCAATCCCTGCATCTATGATCTCTAAATTTTCTTAAAATATAAATTTGCAAACATGCAACATGTAGAAATAAATTGCATCTTTAAATATACTATACAAGAATCAGTATTAATGATAGTATTTAAAAGTTGAAGATGATCAACTGTTAGTAAACTAAGGTTTTAGATTAATTATAAGTGTTGTAGATGCTCCATAAGAACCAAAACGTTCAAAGTTTAGAGAAATTATGAAATAACTATATAAAACTTATATAAGGAGGGGCAATTACCTGTTATAGAAAAAAAAAAATATACTGCCATAGGAAACCTATGCTGAGAATTACTAGTCTAGGTTATTTATAGTGCTAAGGTTAGAGTTTAATTATAGCTAAAGTCTATATAAATAAGATAAGTATTAAGAGTTTTGATAGATGAGAAGTGTAACATTGCACAGCCTTCCGCTTTCATTGGGTCTGAAGTGATCAATTTCTACATATAAAGGAAATTCAAAGATAACCAATTTAGAGATGAAATTGAAAGAATTATTTTCACATACTGTGGGGAGCTAACTCCGTTTGGACGAGGAGTCAATTCTTACAAAGTAAACTCGACCCTCAATCAAAGGGAACAAGTAATCGGCCAATGATAAGATGAAACTAAAGGCTAATACTTGCATAGATGCCCGAATGTGACTCTCTACGACCTCTGATGAGGATTTTTAAGACAGATTATATTACTGAAGAGTAAATTAGAGGGTTCGAGTACAGATTTTCTGGGTGGTCAAAGGTAAAAATACGAAGACCGGAGGAGATCCTTTCAACCCCTTTCTGGGTTCCCCTTTCCTCTATTTATAGAAGCATAGGGAGCTGAGTCACCAGGTGTGGGTCCGGTTTACATGATTATGTTGTCAGAAAATCCCGGCGAGTGACGGACGTCGGTCTTGTCGGTACTGTTACTGCTGTATTGATTGGTGATGGTTCTAAACGGTACGGTAGTTGAACTTGTCACTGTAGATGCACAGGCCAATCAATGCGTTGTCTTGTCTGATGAGGTAGTTGTCTGTCTTATCTTGCTTTGACCGCGTGATAGTGAGGTCGAAGGATATCTGCTGCTGGGATGTTAATTCATTCTCGAATTCTGTCCGGTGAGATGGTTGTCTGTCTTTTCGTACTTCGACCGTATGTAAATATGATTGAAGGATGTCCACTGCAATGTACTAATCCGTTCTCGAAGTTCTGTCCGGTGTCGAAGGTTCGTCTCTGGGGGGATTCTGAGGAGCCTTTTTTAGGGGTCGAGAGGGCTTCAATGTATTCGAGTAGGCTATGAAGTAGGCTTCGGCTGTCTGTCCGAAGGCTACGAGTAGGCTACTACACATACGTTTCTATGAACACATTCTATACAAAAAGAAGACCTCTTTATAATAAGATAAATTCCTCACAATTTGAACAGAAGAACTTTCGAATTCATTCTAAAAGAGAGGATTTATAGTCCTCGAGAGTTGGAACAGAATCTTATAAGAAGTCCCTGAGTTGGACATAAAACTAACACAACACAAATCAAGAAGCTAAAATCTGTATAACAAAACAATAACAACAAATAATAAGGCAAAAGAGAACTTACCACACTTGTCATAAAAAGTTCTCTGCTCACAAAGTAACTGCATGGCATTGTTTATAATGCCCTTTTCTTTAAAAGCATGATAAGAATATATAATAAAAAAGCCTCGCCTAATGGTGGGGTACAAGAGAGTATACAAAAGCAGTAGCCATAGAAGGCTCTGAACAAACAAAAGAGGGAGCAACTGCCCCTCTGGCTGCGAGAAAAATTGCTTTGTAATTACAGACACGATCAATAAAGTGCAAGAGTGAGAGCCCCCCAGGAGAGATCCTCAGACCGGTCACGGAAAGCTCTAACAAGTCGTTGGCAGTTGGTAAGAAGGAAAACTCTGTCAAGCCCTAGTCTTAAAGCTTGCTTCATTCCTCTGATCATCGCGAGCGCCTCCGCCTCTTCGGCGTCTCTTGCCCTTGCTGAATCATGACCTGCTAAAATAATAAAATTGTTGTGAGATTTAACAATGAAACCTGTTCCACCCAGGTTTTCTGGTTTGGTCCAGGCGGTGTCCACAAAAACGGTGTGCCACCTGGAACTAGCTTGAGGTGGCATCTTGCGAGGGGTTAAGGACGGTTGGGTGGGAAATTTCAGGGGTAAGAGAAAGCTCTTCTCTCTCTTGATTTCTTCAGTATGGCACGTGCGTTAATTTTCAAACACTAACTCGTTCCTGGATGTCCAAATGACATACATAATAGAGCTGAGCATGCTACAAAAGGTAGCCAAACTCGTAGATCCCCCAAGCAGCTGGTAGCACTTCAAGATGGTCAGACCAACTGAGTCAGGGAAGGTGTGAGTGCTAAAGTTCAGAGAGAGGTCAGAAAGGGCCCAAAAGTTATGAATATTTGGACAAAGAAAGAGGGCATGCGCGACCGTCTCCATTTCGATACCACATCTGGGGCAGTTTGTGTCCCAGTCGTCGTTTCCGAACCAGAGGCAAAATTTTGTTGGAACACCTTCGAGGATTGTTTTCCAGAGGAACAGTTGAATGCAAAAGGGGACAGTCGTCAGCCAAATAGTTTCCCAAGAGAACTCCACTAGGGTTCCCAGGGCGGGGGGAGCCGCAGGGGTGGCTTGGTCCTGAGATGCAGCTTTATAGACAGATCTCACAGTGAGCAGACCGTTCTTCTCCGGCTTCCACCCGAGGACGTCAGAGGCCGGATGTCTACTGAGGGGGATGGTCAGGATGTGTTCGGCGATATCTGGGTGGAAAATAGATTGAATCACTTGGGCTTTCTAAGTACGGCTTTGCTGGCAAATAAGATCTGCCACTTTAGAAAAAGGGCGATTGAGGGGGGTCGGCCCGGCTGGCCGTCCAAATCGGATGCCTGGAATCCAGGGTTCAAGCCAAAGATCAATTTTCTCGCCGTTTCCAATATGCCAGTAGAGGTCGTGCCAGATGCGATTACGGGCTTTGAGTATCCCTTTTCAGATCCACGAGTCAGAGGGCTGAGCTGTGGCAATCATAGGGGAGTTTTTGGGCGAGTATTTGGTGAGCATGTTGAGAGCCCATAGCTTATCCGGTTCTTTGATAAGATGCCAAAAGAGTTTGGCCAGCAGGGCTTGGTTGTGGTGAGTGGCAGTGCGGATACCCAAGCCCCCAAGTTTAATGGGTCGACAGATATGCTTCCATTTAATCAGGTGAGTCTTGTACTTTCCGTCCTTGTTTACTCCCCACAGGAAACGGGCATTGAGCGAGTCAAGTTTGTTGCACACTTTCTGAGGGAAGGGAAAAACAACCATCTAGAACGATGGAATTGCTGAGTTAACATCTTTAATAAGGGTAAGTCTTCCGGCTTGGGAGAGGTTTTTTGCTTTCCAGCCCTCGATACGGTTTGCCACTCTGGAGATAATGTCTTGAACATTCAGGCTCTTAGAGCGATCAAAGGTGAGGGGGGCTCCGAGGTATTTATCCCCCGAGGTATCCTTTTTGATTTTTTGGATGAGCCTGTGGTACTTATAATGGCAGTTCTTACTAAAGAGAATACAAGATTTGTGCCAGTTGATCTCTTAGCCGGAAACTTGTTTAAAGGTGTTTAAGGCTTCTTTAAGAGCCCCAGCTTCTTCCAGGTTTACCTTGCAGAAGATGAAGCTGTCATCCGCGAAGAGCAGATGAGTGATTAGAGTACTGCCTCTGGCCGGTTTGATACCATGGATTGTGCTGTTGTTTTCTTTTTGCAAGATAATTCGAGAGAGGACTTCAGAACAGATGAGGAAAAGGGATGGAGATAGGGGATCGCCTTATCTGAGCCCCCTGCCGGGTTTAAGAAAACTGAAGGGGGTGCCATTAAGATTGAACGAAAGCGCAGTGGTTGAGATACATTGGTGTATCCAAGAACACCACTTTTCACAGAACCCCATAGATGACAGGGTTTCACGGAGGAAGTCTCATTCAACTCTGTCGAAGGCTTTGCTCAGATCAAGTTTAACTGCCATACAGCTAGAAGCCCCTTTCTTCTTTCTGAGGGTAGAGAGAATTTCCTGAGCCATGATAATATTGTCAAAATTTTGGCGCCCGGGAATGAAAGCATTTTGAGCCGGGGAGATGATCTTGTTAATGAGGGGTCAAAGTCTGGCAGCAAGGATTTTGGTGATAAGTTTGAATTTGACATTACAAAGGCTGATGGGGCGGTAGTGGTCAGGGGAGTCTGGGTTTTTTTCTTGGGGATAAGGGTGATGTTAGTATGGTTGAATTCTTGAAGTAGGTTGCTATTTTGGAAAAAACCGAGGACAGCTTTGTACAAATCATGTTGGACGGTAACTCACAATTTTTTATAGAAGAGGGGCGTGAAACCGTCTGGTCCAGGGGATTTATGAGGGTTCATCGAGAAAAGAGCTTATTTCAGCTCCTTCATAGTGGGATCCCGAGTAAGGAGGACGTTGTCCTCATCTGTGATAAGTTTCTCCATGATGCCCAGGTCCTGGATCTTGATAGAGGGCTGAGAGGGGGTGAAAAGGTCACGGTAGAAGTCTATAAAAGTTTCCCCAATCTCGGTTCTAGTTTGACCCCACGTGCCATTCAGTTTTTGAATATGTTTGAACGTGTTGTATCTTCTCCGGCAAATGGTAAAGACGTGGAAAAATTTAGTATTCCGCTCGCCCTCTTTAAGCATAGCTCTCTGGATTTGTCTCGCCAGGTCCGCTCTTCCTGGTCCTGGAGGGAGGAGAGTTTGAGCTAAAGCTCTTGATCCCGATTGGCCGAATCCATCGTTGTTTCCTACTTCTGAGCCTCACAGATCTAGTGCCTAATAACCTTCATGGTGGAGGGATTGAAGTTCATCTCCATCTCATTCCAGGCCAGAAACTCCTACTTTGTGTGCCTCAGCTTCTTACAAAGTCTCAGCTGGCGGGATCCTTCATGTTCTTTGCCTCAGGCAATGTTAATGATCTCCTTGCAGGTTGCATTATTCAGCCAGGCAGATTGGAACATGAATTGCTTCGGCAGGTTGGGTTGAGTAGGTTCGGAATTCAGGATGATAGGTTCGTGATCCAAACCAATAATGGGGAGATTCTGGATAGTGGCTTCAGGGAAAGTGGTACTCCAGGTGATAGAGGCCAATGCCCGGTCCAGCCGCTGTTTGACCAGGTCACTACCTTTTCTTTTGTTGGACCAAGTAAACGGGACCCCAGAGAAGCCCAGGTCAATCATAGAAGCATCGAAGATGAAATCCGCCAGGGGGTTAGCAGCTGTTAGGTCGAGGGGAATTTTGCCATGCTTCTCGTCTCTACTGGTGATACCGTTCAAGTCGCCTATGATCAGCCAAGGGATACTCACAGAGGGAGCCATCTGGGCGATGGCGGACCAGTAGTTGGCGTGTTGGTTCGTGTCGGGGGGACCATAAGTAAAAGAGCAGAGCCAGGGAACCGGCTCTGTGCTGGGGAGATGCAACGGGGGGTGAGAATAAATGAGGGTGTTTATGCCATTGAGGTTAGAGGCGAGGATGGTGATATTGATATTGTCATTCCAGGCAAGCCAGAGTCCTCCCGCGTGCTGAGAAGAAACTGGAACACTATGGCTTTGAGCCAGGCCGAGAACGTTAAGCTTCCTGAGAGCATCAGGTTGATTCGCTTTGGTCAATGAAAGAAAGATAATATTCGGATAAAATATGGAATTATGGGTCAGGAGCTCCCTCAGAGTGGACCGTTTTGCGGTCCCCCTACAGTTCCATGAAAGTATGATCATGGAAACCAAAGGGCCGGTGTCGGGCCCGCTTTCGAAGAGATGGTGGACGAGGAGTTGGCGTGATTGAGGAGCAGGCTTGGAGGCCTAGTCTGAGCCTTCAGCGAGTATGATAGAGGCTTGAAAAGGTGCAGTGTGACATGGCCTAGGTTTGAAATGAGGGCACGTGCGGCAGAGACAAACCTATGCCATAAGTGGGAGGGCTCTAGAGGCACGTCCCTCGGAGTACGGTTTCTGAGGTTGGGTGGCAGCAACGAGGTGCATCTCTTTCCCCAGAGCTTTCGAATCTGGTTCCGTATGTCGTTCTGGGAGGTAGGTCTGCCAATGTTTAAAAGAGTTGGGTGCGAACGACCCGAGAATAATTTTGGTTGAGGCCGAGTGATTAAGTGTGTGCCGTAAGGCCAAGTCTCTCGACCTAAGTGTGAAGGACATTTATAATCCATTTTTACATCTAGTTTAAGGGGTCCACGTTTTTTTCGATTATAGTACCGCCGTTGTTCACAACAGGGTGCTATATGGAGGGTGCATGAAAAAAATAAAAGGAGGACAAAGTTTGTAGGCATAGTAAAACAAATTATCGAGGTGAGTGTGTGTTAACCGTGGGTATTTAAAGGTGCATACCTCGGCTGGTCCTGCCGAGTCTTCGCTTGATTCTCCGACCTCTATGTAGCTCCGTTTACATTTTCTGGAATTTACGTGTGTCAATGGAGCGGTGGTGCTTGCATGCCCAAAGCTTGTTGTTTGATCGAAGAGGTCGGTACTATCCAGTGCGCGCCATGTATCACTTTCCGAGGAATGGAGACCAAGTTCTTCGAGCTCGGATTGTCGGGTCGAAGCCGAGGATGAGCTAAGAAGAATAACTACCGGGGGTGGCTGAACCAGGATCGATGTGACGAGTGGGAGGTAAGAGTCCGGACCGGGGCTGAGATGAATTGTATGAGAGTAGTGGGTTTGAGTATTCGGCCTGATTTTAGTGGGTGATGGGCTGAGCGTTAGGACAACGACCGATGGGCCGGGTCCACAATCCAATTTCGATGGGCTGACTTCGATTTCGAAATCCAAAAGTCTCGGTCCAGTAGACCCGAATTTGTAAGGGAGTTGGGGTTTAGTTAAGGCTGAGTTGGGCTTTCTATAACAGCGTAATTTGAGGTCCAAACAGTGGTTAGAGTGTTTTGTGGGGCTTTGAGTGGGGCCTGGAGAGAGGGGGAGTTGCTCACTAGCCGTTGCCAACAACTTCCTTGCGAACTGTTGCTTGACGTGTGTTGATGGATGGGCGGGTCCCAAAGTCTGACTGTCATAAATGTTAGGATTTGAAAATGTCTCCCCGAATCTGAAAGCTGATTTCTCAGGGCTCGAATAGTACCAACTCTGCATGGCCACAAAATTGCCTGCCTTAGAGAGAGCTTGAGATTCGGCGTTGTTTTGATGGGTTGTGTGCATGCAACTGTTTGTCATATGGTGAACTGCCGGACCGTTACTCCGGGCTGTAATGGTTCGGCGTTCCGTCGATTTGGTTGCCGAAGCAGAATCTCTATCCGTAACCAGTTGTTGACGGTTGTACCACGTACTAAGGTGAGCCATTGCTTGCTGCAAGAGACTCCCCATGCCGTTGGGGTCTTGGTAGCTGTGTTTGATTGGGATAACTGCCGATTCTGCCGAGAGGTTATGCGTATTCTCAAAGTCTTTCTCGTCGGTTGTGCCTACCGGAGGATGCTCTCCTCTCCCCGACGAGGAGACGGGGTGGCTATGGTGAAACTTGGTTGGCTGAACTTGGACTTGTTTCCCGAATGGGAAGTCGTAGGGCTCGAGAATATTTTGCCGTGCTCGTTCCCGTTTAATGTCGCTGAAAATAGTGCATTGAGCGAGCGAGTGCGCTAAAACTCCGCATTGCTGGCAAAAACCTTTGAGCCTCTCGTATTTGATAGGGAGGTGAATAACGCCATATCCACCCGGCCGATGGATCGGGAGAGAGAGCACAAGTGGTTTATCAGTGAATAAATTCACTTGCAGTCGAACGAAACTTGTTTTAGTGAGTTCGGTTTTTTGTGGGTGGAAATCGTCTTTGATAAATTCGCCTAGCTTGTTTCCGATCATACGAAGCATACTTTTGTTTAGCATACACACCGGGAGGCCGTAAACTTGAGTCCAACATAAATACCTAGGGAACAAGAGCTCGGACGGAGTAAATAACGGGTCACAGGGCTACTGTAAAATCGAGTATCCAAAGATATTCACCGGTGGGGTTTTTAGATTCGCTTGAAAGTCTTGTTGATTTGAGAATTTGGCGGTAAAAACTCTCGTATCTTGGTCATAGGAGAGTGGCGGGATAGATGTGAGGAGTTTTTCCCATTCTCGTCAGATTCCATCCGTTATCGCATGCTCTTTTAGAGTATCGGAGATGGACTTAAAACCGATGGCGTATTGCCATTCCTTCTGCAGGGCTGTCCACTTTATGTTATCCAGGCGGACTGCCGGGTCAGGATCATGTGTGAAACAGTTGCTAAACATTTCAGTAAGTTCAGCTTCTTGTGAGGCAGCTCCAGTGTCGTCCATGGTCTCGAGGAACTCAACGGGAGAGTAGTGAGGGCAAAAACAGGGGGCTGTGGAGGAGTAGAAAAAAATTAGAATGACTTTAAGAGAGAAGGGTGCTAAGGTTAAGGAGAAAGAGTGTGGTGTGTGGAGTGACTTTAAGAGGGAGAGGGAGGGTCCCAAAAAAAAATTGCCTAAGGTTAGAAGTAAAAAATAAATTTATTTTGTTAGAAATATATATAATGAAGACCTAGCTTAGTTGGTTGGTATTTTGTCTCTTGAGTAAGAGGTCAAGTGTTCAAGCCTCTAGGAAAACAAACAAAAAATATATTTTTGTACAGGGCCTTAGCGATACTTAGGGAGGGTAGGAGAGGGAGAGGGTAGGAGTAGTAGAAAGGTGGAAGGTACGAGAGTAGTAGAAAGGTGGAAGGTACGAAAGAGATTAGGGTTGAAGACAGAGTATGCTCTCATAATAATAATGAAAGGTTTTTGAAATGAAAAAAGCCATCGCACTCTTAATGAGCCCAAGAGAACCACACTTGGCAAGCAATATATTCAAGACACTATCGTACTCTTGATCCGCATGGTCCAATGATGTTAGAAGCGTGAGTTCGTTATGGTTATTATTGGGTGCTACACAAGCTATATTTTTTATTGGGAGCAGGAACCACCATAAAATATATTCAAGAAGATTTGAATTTTATTGTCCGGATGCAGGGGAGCCACTATCAATCATTGCACAACATGAGTTCTATAAAGATTGGTACCACACAACCTGTTCCATTACCTCTATTCATCGATTCCTATATGATACTGCTGGTAACAAACATCTAAAATATAGGGGTCCTTGCATCACCATTGCATTTGGATCGCCTTTTTTAATTTAATATAGTAAAGTCACATTTATATAAACTTCTAAGGTTATCCAAGATTGAACACAAATTTTCAAATAGTTAACCGTTTGCTACCCTCAGCAATAGACAGCAGTTAGTGAGCAACGAACATCTTGAGTTATTTGGTTAGGTTTTTCGATTCATTTGAACCGTTTGATATCAATCATTTTTTTACCTACTGAGTCAATTGATTGGGAGGAAAATGATCATTTAGGAGGAAGTGCATTGCAGGGTGGAATGGAGGGTGAGAGTGGACAACGGGCTATCCTAGATCTTAGTGCCATAAATAGGACAGTTCCGTTAGATTTGGTTGTGGATAATAAGTGCGATACTAGAGCTAAAATAGAAGATTTTGAAGTTTCTAAACAGGGCATGGGTGTAGGACTAGATGGCCCCAGAAAGTGTATCCATTGTATAAAGAGGTGTTGGAGGGAATGCTATGTGGGCAGTTTTCATCGTAGTCGTAGCCTGAGTTCAATGTGGGTAAATACTCTCAATATTCCACTTACAATTTTATGTATTTATATTTAATAGGATAGTCTCCAGTTTAAGTAAAATCAGTAATTACTTGTAATTATTTCATAGCAAGTATATAAGCATAATCAAAATATAGCAGTGGTTAAAGAAAATGTTAACAAGTAGCAAACAAATAACTTAAGTTCTTAAGCTGAATAAATTGTCCTTTATATTTTTTTTTCAGGTGCAACACTTTATAAAAGCTTTAACCGAGCAACCGGAACTTTTCTTGCTGGAGCTGCTGCTCTTGGTGTGCATTGCTATTGGCAGCGAGTGAGTAGCTCTTCTTCCTGATGATTTCGTGTTCTTAGTTCTTAGTCTTGCTGGCTTCAAGCATTGAGCTATGTTGCAAAATCGTAGCTATTAGTTTAGGTTCTCAAGTTTCCATTGTCCTTTTGTGATCCTGTTACATAAATAACAGTAAGTATATCATAACTCTATTTAGAATTAATTAGATAAATGGATATAGAGAAGAATAATAGGACTGAACAAACCATGTAAGATAATTATTCGTAAAAACAATTATCATGATATCTTCACAAGGGTAGCCCTGGTGAAAGACTAGTTCTGGAGGACCTGTAAAAATAAGGATAATTAATCTGTTATTAACATAAAAACCCAGTAATTTATCAGCCCACTCTTATCATCTCTTACCATAAAAATAAATGGATGGTCAGCCACAAAGTCCACTTTCGATAATGGAGCGGGACACATTTCGATACCACCAGAAGCAGTAACAGCAGCTGCCTTCGCTCCTTGCTCATTGACCTCGATAAATGATCGGCGATGAACTTATGATACTTTGACTTTACCCACTGCCATTCCATCAAGTTCAGCATCATAAAAAAAATGTAAATCTAGTTCACTTTCTTTAAGGGCTTCATAAGTTTCAAACCCAAATGATATCTTGAATATGGGGATCCTAAACTTCCCCACATCATAGCAGTCACTATTTTTAGAGAGTTCATAAGTATACTTTTTCCAGAATTCTGAATCAGAGCGAACCTTCTTCAGAAGATCCCATAGCCCATCTCTATTGTTCGGAAGCAAAATATACATTGCCAAGTTGCTGCTATCCTCATATTGCTTGTAAGGCAGTCGAAGCCCTTTGAAATCTTCGAAACAATGGCAAGATGGATCATCTACTGTAAGGAGTTGTAAGATCCATGAAGATTTGTTGTCCAACACGGAAAGATTTGAAGGACTGAACAAACTCAGCAATAAAGACATACGTGTATGGCTGGTTCTTGTTGTACCAGTACTGTGATTGGTCCTTTCTGGATGTTACCTCTTGCAGAAAGTTCGCAACTCCTTTTCTGTTCGGGCATTTAAACCCCATGATTTCAAAAAACTCAAGAACGTTCTCATGTGGACCTTGATAAGACAACTTGACCTTCTAAAAGTAGAATAACATCATCAAAAAGATCAAACGTCTCAGGGGGAGGTTGAAGGAGAGAAATGATCATGGTTACATCCATAATATGAACCATTTGTTTCATGAACTTCACAATCTGAAAGGTCGTGGAACTGTCCAATTCAGTTGATATCTGATATGAATAGAGCTTTTGCAGGTCCAACTAACATCTCTCCTGAACCAAGACAAATCAAATATCATTAGACTGTTGGCACTTCAGTCACTTCTATATGAGTGACTGAACAGTAAATTCAGTTAAATTCAAAAACATCAGACAAACAGGAAAACTGTCTACCAAAAGAAAATGCACTTGCAATTGTTTGTTTAAGTTAATACGGCATTTATTTGAGCAGAAATCGTTAATCTAAATAGTGAAATTATTTGGCAGTTAATATGGTGTTACATATCATCGAAGAATGCAGAGAATTTTGTGATAACTGATAAAAGTCCCACTTACCAGTTGTAACACGTTTTTTTGCCCACCGGATATGCCCCTTCTCATGTCATATGTCACCATAATAACCGCACAGATATCCAACCCAAGGATCTGTTACAAAATTATTAGAAGTCTAGACTTTTGAACAATTCTTGTAAAACAACAATATCCACCGATAATAACTTGAAAAGAGGAAACAAACCTTAAGAATATTCAGGTTCTGTCAGTGGTAGTTTCACGGTGAAATCGGCGTAGCAGTTCTGGAGAGATAATGCAGAAGTACTACACCGGATGGACTGGATTTGGTTTAAAATTCTTCCCACAAAAATTCAGGTTTTCAGCTGGAAAATATGGAAGAATATCATCACGGTAGACGCTTTTATTCAACACTGGATACCATTTGCATCCAGATGCAGCTGTTGCTGCTCGGGTAACATCGAAACATTGAACCATTTACTCGTTAACGGCGAAATAGCACAACAAGTTTGGCAGTTTTTTGTGCTAGCATGTGGAGTACGCAATGTTCAAGCTGAAAATTTTTGGGCAAGACAAGGGGTTTGGTTATTGGCAGCAAACAAAAGTCCACAAATGAGCATTATTAAGGGGGTTCTTCCGGCCATAATAAGCTGGGAAATATGGAACGCATGATGCAAACAGCGATTCGATGACATACCCATGAACGCGCAATCAATTGTCAACAAAACTTGCAAATGGCTCCAAAAGCTCATGATTAAAACGTCAATAACTCACGGCTGCAACTTTGGAGATCAGTTGTCTCTCTAAGTACTCCGAGTACACAAGCTTCGAATCAAACATAAAGCAAGCACATGGGTCAAATGGCAAGCACCATCGCCAGGGTGGTTTAAACTGAACACCGATGGATCGTCTCTGCGAAATGGTCTCTCTAGGGTTGGAGGTATCGTTCGGGACTCACAAGGAAGAATGAAACTCGGTTACAGTGTGGCACTAGGAAATGGCACAAACATGGCAGCTGAACTATATGGCTCCTGCATGGCCTCCGTCTTTGCAAAGAATATGGTTGGTTTCCACTTGTGGTAAAGATGGATGGATACCGATGTCATAGTTAACTGGTTCAAGCAGTCAAGTCTATGCCCTGGCAAGTTTCAAGCCATCTGGAAGATGGTCTTCCAACTCAGCCAGGAACTACAAATCACCATGGTACATACGTATAGAGAAGGAAATGGGTCCGCTGATGGTCTCTCCAAATTGGGAAGTGCACAACATAACATCTTCTTCTAGTCTGCTAACACTCTACCTCGTCATATAAGAGCCTCATATTTTCTCGAGAAATTAGGGGTTGCTGCGATTAGACACTGATGCATTTGTATTTTTTGGAGGTCAGGCTTTAAGCCCCCCTCTTTGTTTTTGTTTCTTACCTACATAAATAAAACAAAAATCTATTTGCGCAAAAAAAAAAAAAGACCTTAAGAATATAATCGGTAACCAAACTGGTTTCCTGGCCTGCCAACGCTGTAGCTTTCATGAAGGCATCAATCTCAGGATCTGGTTTGATTCCAGCACCCTTCTCATGTCTTGAAAGCTCTGTCAACATTTAATATATGGTTCCAACTCCTAAGCAACGTCCAGAAAAGTCTAAATTCTCTCACACCGTCATTTCACCATAATGAAGATCATGTTGGCTTATATAAGTGCAAGTTTTTTAAGGGACAAATTCATTTAACTCGTGACCACAATAGATAATTTTTCTGCTTACCTGCAAATCAGTTCAAGTTCTTTACTCAGATTATATTATGCGTATGCGTAAAATAACATACATATTCAAGAAATACACGCATTAACTAAATGTAGAGAAAGTATGAGGAAATACCCTAATATTACTATCAAGCTTTCCTGCAAGCCCCTTCAACAACGTTGTTTTCCCTGAACCCGGAGGTCCAAGTACGAGTGCCATCCTGGAATTAATGATAAAAATAGAGTGTTAGAATGTCGTAAATATCCCATTTCGGTACTTTTGGCCAGAACATGTTTTTGATAAATTAAGTATACAATTCACAACAACAAAAATTCTAAATTGTTAACATACCTTGAAGGTCTCACTATCCCATTCACATCACGAAGGTTCTTGTTAATTGTTTTCTTGCTTGGAGAAAGTCGAATTACTCCTAAAAGCGCCTATTCAAAAACAAAATAGAGAAATAGTCCATTAAGCAGTCCAAAAAGACTCTTTTCTCATTTCACAAGAGATCAAAATATATATAAAAACTTATGTTTCAATTTTCGTAAAATCGTTAATCAATATATATCAAAAAAATTGCAAGAACATTTTGTAGAAAAATTTCACCCAAAACAACCAAACACAGATAACAAAAACATACCTAATCTTCATATTAGTCTCATTTATAACAATAATTTGATACTTAGAAAACACTATAAATATATGCTCCAGCTATGTGAAATAAACTACAACACTTATCTTTTGCACCCTCCCAAATACTAAAAATGAATCCCCTATAGAAACATAGAGATCTGTGGGCACCAGGATTCACATATATTCTCTCTCATCACGTAGGGCCTAGAAAAAGTATCCTAACACAATAAACAGATTATGAAGCGAGCCAGAGTTGAAATTTATGCCTCTCACAACTTATCATTATGTAAATATGAAATTTTTATAACTTAGATGCTTTAAGTTAGTTGTTTTCCTATTTAAATTCATAAGTTTTAAATTATTTTGGTAATTGAGAGAAAACTTCCTTGAAGAAGGTTTTCAATTCTAGAAGTCTAGGTTAGTTTTCTTTTAAGTTTATGTTTGGTACTTTTTCCTATAAATACAATGTATGCAGATTTAACAAGATTTATATAATAAATATAAACCCAATCTAACCAGAAACCGCCCTTGCAAATTCTGTCTACCCTCATGGTGTAGTCAAGAGGAGCCCTTGCATATAAAGAAGCCTCCTTCCAATCGGGACTATATACCCAACATAACAATGCAGTGATAGGCTATGTATGAATATGTTGATCAGATGTCAAACATCGCTCGTATATATTAACTTAAAATTAAAATCATACCATCTGAAATAGAATCTTAGTCGCTTGCATCATACTTCGTGAGTGGGACCAATTAGCCATGCCTGGATATGGCTGGCTCAACTGCTCAAGTGTAGGACCTTTGGCACTGTAACGCTTCAGTGGACAATTCTTAGTGTATTGACCTTCTTTGCATTAGCACATAATACTACCAACATCCAACTTTATTCTATCATCCATTACAGCACCTGATGCGCTAGCGTCCTTCTCCATGAGTGTGGACAGTCCGCATTGTTTTGTTGTGGTTGCCTCAAGTGTAAAAATTTTGGTGCCACGGCGAATTTGTGGACAATCCTAGGTGAAGTAAGCATCTGAAACAGATAGATGCACAAGTGTCTTGCTCTTGCCCAACACCTGCTCTGAGATTGCCAAATCAACAAATGAAAAAAAATCTTGAGAATAGAGTTGATCTAGTCATTATACTTAAATAGTTAATAACTGATAGCGTATTCTTATGTCATTAAGAGAAACGTTATTGACCCTTTAATTTCCTAAAAAATGCTCTTAAATAACTCTCCTATACCAATTCATTTTCGAATTCTAAAGATATCTAAGCTATAGAAGATAAACCTAGTCTAGTAAAGTGGTTGGTTTTGACTGAAAAGATATTCACTCTAGCATCTTACAACCTAAATCATACATTGTAAAACCTAAATCCTACATCTTATTAAGTTCTAGTATATTGACTTGATATCTAGTACACAACGAAGAAATTCCCTAAGACCAATTTGGCCATAAAATCTGACAAATCAAAAGGGCGTATAATAACTTCCTATTAGGTCTCAGGAGACATCCCGATTACATTCTAAACTCAAAGGTCATATGATGAAAAATATTTGTCTCCGTCCAAAAATACAACATCGAAAAGGGCTGAGAAAATGTAAAACAAAAACGTAAACATTCAGGGTCCCGCTTAATTCCGTTAATTAAGCAATTATTACATGATTATATCACCATTATGAGAATCAGATAATTAATTGTCACTAATTATTCTTCTAGATGCAATTAAATGAATACGTCACATACGAAAAGAAAATAAAAACTAAAGCAATATTCATATTTGAAAATCCATTAGACCTTTTTTTACTATATTATCCTTTGCAATTAATATGTTAAACTTTTTTCAAAACAAATGTAGAGGTCAATGGCGATCTAGTGACTTATACTGATACTGTAAATACCACTTCCCTCGTTCAAAAATAATAACATAATAAATGGATGTGAAGAGGAATTCGGCATCTTACTGTTGAAACTGAAGATTCTGGATGTGCTGATAGCCTGATACGGTCGCTCGGATCTGAGAGGAAGCCATAGTAATGTGGACGCTGCTGGTTAAGTTGAGTTCCAAATCCGTCTGCTTCAACCTAGCCATATCTTCTTTAGCAATAGCAATTTCCCCAAGTTATTCTATTGTTTTAATTATCCATAAAATTATGGTCAACGATGAATATGTCTTCAGAGATGCAAAACGCGAAAGCTCTATGTTTTCAATCATCTTCCTTTAGATGCCAAACTTGGATTTCATATGTTCACCTAATTGTGGCTCTACTGCCACCACCAACAGTACATTGACTGTATGTTCTCAAAATCCCTACATACAGTGAAAATATACATATCAATATCCAATCCAATAAACAATGAAATTCTAAAAGGTACATCCAGTACGTACATTAAAACCCGTACCTCCAATGCAGCTATTACATGTATCTCCATTTGATACATAATATCTCTTATGTATCAATCGCAACAAAAATTGTATCGAAGACATACTTAGAGACTTGGACTAACCCCCAATGTAACTCTAAGATCAATTGCTCTTGTACTCTTGAAACCTGTAATAGAAGAAAATACGACATAATGCATCTTATAGAAAGAGTCTATTAAGTACGAACAGTTTCTCCTTAGCTGATCCAAAATTTGTGACTGCTATATTGCATCGTTTATCAAAACCTTAGCTGATAGATATAGAAGTAGCTATAGTACATATCAGATACATGAAATAGAGACAATGGATCGCCTGCAACATCAAAAAATATGATGCAAGAAAATATCTTACATAAATTATTTCATTACATCAATCAAACAACGAAACTGATGTTCTAGACCTTTTTGTTTAGGTCGAATCTGTTCCGGAAAAAGTAGTCTCTGAACCACAAAGGAGACCAATAAAGCAATCCAAACAAAGTCGTCATATGCCCGAAAACTATCTCTCTGGGAGGTGAAGAACTCAATACTTTCTTAGCAACATGTTTTGCAAACAAGGTGGCCTCAGTCGATTTATCTGTCTGAGAAGCGTTGGCTCTTTCAGCTATAGCTTCCTTAAATTCACTATAGAGTTTCCATTCTTTATCTGCCACTTTCATCAGGCCTGCATTTCCGATATTCGAGCGAACAACTCCAGGGATGACTAGTAGAACTTGGATCCCAAAAGGTCTCAGCTCCAATCGTAGAGTATTCGTCATTGAGTGTACTGAAGCCTTACTTGTAGAATAAGACCCTGCCCAAGGTGTGGCAACCTTCCCCACAACACTCCCTGTAGTCAAGAATCAAAATATTATATTCAGTGGAAATATTGGTCAGACAATAACTGGTTATTTGTAAAAATGTCGAATGAAATCAGACGAGTGATATCTTCAATTTATCTGGAAAAAAATTAGAAAACCAAAAAATACTATATCACTAATCTAACTTATATGGATCCACCAATATTTGGAGATATATGTCCAATATAACGTATCAAGAGTTTTTGAAACCATGCCTATGTTCACTATACGGCCGCTGCGTTGTTCTGCCATGTAGGGCACGACATTTTGGATTACCCTCAGTTGTCCCAATGCATTCACCTCCCAAGTCTTCCTAACTTCGTCTAGCGAAAGCTCTACAAGAGGTCCGGGGCATCCCACACCCGCATTGTTGATTACAATGTCAATTTTACCGCACTTTGCTATAACACTTGATACAGCTGATGCTACACTCTCATCAGAAGAGACATCTAGCTCGAGTCCCTCGATATTCGACTCCGTTGGGAGCTCATGTGTACGGCTTCCAATATCTGAGGCAAAAACATGGCAATTTTTCTCAGCAAAAGCCTTACAGTACTCGTAGCCGATCCCTCCCTTGGCACAACCAGTGATTAGTACCACCTTCTTGTCACTCATTGTTTTCAGCAAAGGCTTAAGAGTAATTATAAGTGATCCCTCCTTTCTTTAGCCTTACGCTTTTTGCTTATCTGTAGGTTTATGTTAGATCTGTATATAGTGTTTTCTTGTTTCTATAGTTTAAGGTATATATATGAGAATATGTGTTCAAGCATATCTGTGATCAAACCAAAGAAAGAAACCGACCATGTTTAGGATTATTCACTCAATCACATCCCTTCGTTTGCATGTGACATATCTGTATGACTGTATATTATTCCTTTTAAATGCAGTCCTTTATTGCTTTTATATTTGGAGAGCTACCTAAATGAACTCGAAGAAATGAAGAGCGTGAGCAAAGAAGATTGGATTGTTCAGTATCTAATATGATTTCATGTGTTCAGTACTCATTTTTTTCTAAAATTTGTGATATGTATATTTTCTTTAGACACCGTGATAATGGAAGATGGCAAGCTCGAATTGGCAGGATCCCCGGGATCAAAGCCCTCTATCTTGGAACATTTGGTAAGCTTGAATTTCTTTATCTAGACTATACCTTAATTTTTTACACAATTAATTTAATTTATTCTTCACTTAATATTCAGAACTAAGTTCCAGCTGGGTAAAATTTTCTGCTCCCAAAACTCCCCCAGAAATGCATTTTCACCCAGCAGTTGAGGTGTTTGGATATAGATTTCGAGAGGCGCATAACTGTTCATTATTCAATACACTGAAAAGGATCCCCTAGCTAGACGGCTAGAATGAGACTAGGAAGATTCTCATGTGGTCATGCCAGTCACGCATATTCCTGCTTTTGCCTTACATCACTCGAGAAGATATACAGTTTCTGGGCTCGTCCCTCCACCTAGAGGAAGTTAAGGAACTTCGAAAATAGAAAAGGAAAAATCTATAGAACAAGTCACTAAATAAAAAACTGCATTAGACACAACCAAATATTTTGCTACATACAAGACATATACGGTTATTTTCAAACAGAGTCATGGGCACATCTAGATACCCGATGCCCTTAGAAAAACTTTATTCTAGAACCAAATGGTTATGTTAGAAAAATGACCATTGACATGCCAAGCATTAGTAAAGAGGGACTCCTAAAAGCACTTCATAATACGTGTAAGATATTTTATGGAAATACTCATCTACGAAAAATGCTGATTGTGATGGATACTCTTATATAGATTATACGAAATACTCTTATATATTCAACTATAAAACAATTATCTTCGAAAAGCATCCGTCAGGCATGTTCATTCATTTGACCCTTACATAGGGCTTTAGGCATTGATGATGCACGACTTAAAAAAAAATCTAATGAGCAAGTAGAATGTTTCAATTCAATGGACTTACAAGGTTAGGCATTGCTAGTTCAGCGGTCCCGTGCTTTTCTCTGTCTAGACTTGGCTTTCAGCCACTTCTTTCTTGAGACAAGTTTGCTTTTTGGCTTCAGTTTCAGCTCCGGTGAGAATCTGAAATTTGGATCTCTCATACGTGCTTGTATATCCTTGATGAATTGCATATTTAACTTCTTGGGACCTCCTTCTCTAAACTCGGTATACTCAGGCCCTGACATAATATTTTCAAAAGCACCTATCAAAATGGCTATATCACTTATCACCTCCCAAACATTAATATAACGCCTGTCTGGACCTTTCTTTAACTTTTTCAAAGCGTTCTCTACAGCGACTTTTCTAGCTTGTTTTCCAGGGGATAATTCTTCTCGTTCCTCATCTTTATAGATTTCTGCAATTGTTCGATATTTTGGTGTTTCCTCAAACTCGAACAATTTTTCCATATATGCATCACTTTGTTCATTTGGAAATGGTTTAGTAGGAATATCATCGTCGTCATTACATTCAGGACCGCTCCATAGTGTCTTATCTTCGTCACTTCCAGACCAAACACTTCTTAGCTCATCACTGTCATCCGCGTCAATAAGTTGTGCTCGCTTTTCGGCCTCTTGTTTAGTTTTTCTGATCTCTTCTTTTAGATGACTTTGATTCTTCTTAGCAGTATCTTCATCTTCGTCACTTCCGGTCCATAAACCAGTATCTTCATCCGTCTCCTCCCAAGCTCTAAATTTCCCATCGCCTTGTTTTCCACTACCGTTTCTAATATTTTCTTCTAGATGATTTTGATTCTTCTTAGTAGTACCTTCATCTTCATCACTTCCTGTCCATAAACCTGTATCTTCACCCGTACTTTCCCTAGTATTCCTAAATTTCTTGTCGCCAGGTTTTCCATTTCCAAAGAGATCATAGTATGAACTTCCAGAATAGGCATATGAGCGAACAGCTGGAGAATTGAATTCAAGAAAAACTAATATTTTAGTATGACATAATACACACTTACACAGGAGGCGCAAAACTAATAAAGAGGAATCATTAAAATTATAAGTTCTGATGTACGTAAAAGAATGGTGGCAAACACCATCGTCTTTAAAGAAAACGGTAACTAAACTATTCATGGATTAAACATAATAACTATCTCAAGTAACCACACTATGCAAAATACCATAAATAAATGTGGGATCGAAAGTAGAAGAGCAGTTACCCTTTAATAGATGGAGATACAAGAGAATACACAATTTAAATTAACATAAAAATACTCGTTCTCCTAAACATATCAAAATATTGTGACCAAAACGTACCCTGTACAGTTGGGCAATATTGCCAACTAAAGTGATTTTTACAGCAACTACCAATTGAATTGCGGCGAGTCTTCAACCTATGAACAAGGATTAGAGTTAAGTAGAACATAATTGGTATAACTACAACAGCAAGGCTAAGCCAAAAATTTCTTATAGTAATCGCTAAATTACAGCTATCAGAGCAAGTAACACATAAACATATGAAGGAATACCATAATAGGAGAGTCCGTTTATAACTATAGTAAGTGTAAAGTAAATGTTTAATCCATGTTTATCCGTGACTTATTTCAATTTCCTTCATTTTATGGAGGAGCTGAGAAACCACCTTTTAACAATCTCTTGTGAAGATATTTTCAGCTTCTGAGCATTGTGGTTAGAGAAGTGTACTTACACAACTAAAACCTATTAGTTACTATGAAGAACCAAAGATGTTCATGTGTCTAATCTGCTCATGGCTTGTGAGAAATCTGATGTTTCCATTGTGTTGAGGGCTTTGCGGAACTTATTTCACAAAGGATACTTCATTATTTTAGTTTTATAGAAATGTGTTTGCTGGAAATAATGGCAAATATAGAGCTTTTTAAAAATCATATAAATGATGCACAGACTTTTTGCAAATGTGAAGAAAAAAATAAACATCGGATTCACCAAGTATCTCCACACTTTCATTCCACACCCAATTTTCAGATACAAGATTCTCACTTACCCTTTAAAAAAAATGTGTAGTTGTCAATGTAACTGTAATAAGTACAAAGTAATCTAACCTACTCAGAGGATTCTGGTGTGACAGAAAAGTTTCTCCCAATGTAAAATTGTGGGTTTCGCGCGCATATAATGTTCCAGTTCTTAGAATCTGCACATTAAGAAAGTTCAGGTTATACAAGAACAATTAAACTAGAATATAGTGAATATTACAACTAACATAAAGAATATACAAATAACTAGTAACGTTTTCCACAAACACGCAATATGACTTATGATTTTGTGGTCCTCACGGAATTTAAGGAGTAACTTAACAATATATGCCATCCTCACATGTTCACTGATGTGCGATCTAGTACAATAGAGAGAAAGTATTCGACAAAAGATATAAGTATAAATTACTAAATCAACAAAACTTCAATAAATAAGGCATACGACCTTAGAAACTTTTGCTTCTATATTTCGCTAATCATACATCAACTGTTGCAGCAATCCATATACTGACTCTGTGATGCATATTAAGGTACAAATTGACCAACACAAATACGACATAATGCATCTTATAGAAAGAGTCTATTAAGTACGAACAGTTTCTCCTTTACTATTTAGCATGATCCAAAATTTGTGACTGTTATATTGGGTCGTTTATCAAAACCTTAGCTGATAGATATAGAAGTAGCTATAATACATATCAGATACATGATTATTTAAAGAAAATGGTCAAAATTTGGTGATATATCAGTTCAATTTCCAATGTTATTTGACATATCTTGTCGTCATTATTTATCATAATATATCATGATAAATTCCTTTTGGGACTTCTTCTTCCTAATCTTCAATTATATACAATCTGGAAGAACCTCGAACACAACCCAAAAGATAGGATGACAACTAAAGTTCTTCATAACCTCACTGAAGTAAACATTATAGCTCTTGATTAAGTTATAAAACATTGCATGATAGCTCTTTAGTAGTCATAAAGAAATTGGGTGGTCAATATTACTTGTTTTAGCTCGTGGGGTGATTGATTTTGGAGTTAAAAGGACTTGGGGGTTTCTAAATTATGAACATCCATTCTACCTCTGACCCTTGACTGCTTAAGTTTGTAAACCATAATACCCTTATTAAACCAAATACCTCCCTCCCATGTGCTCGATCTCGCTCTCTTCCTCTATAGTACCATCAACAGTATAAACACAAGTTATAGAAAATCAAGTTTCAGAGCATAAACAACATAAGCAAACATATTGGGAGAGAAAATCAAAAATTTGAATAGAGAATTGAGGATACCTTGATCGCAATGTAAATTAATAAATAGAGGGTATATAATTTAAGGCATAGATAAAAGTACTTTATATTCAAAAACTAATTGAATATGCATTCTAACCAAGGATGATCATGACACTGCCATGTTTAATTATTCAATACTAAGATCAAATAAAGATCTTACATGTTTATTTAAACAGACTAGTATAAAATTTAATTGAGAAAAAAATATTAAATTTGAATGAGTTAAGCTCATTTTATGGCAGAAACTATTGAAGTTGTCGCATTGTACTCACTGTAGGTTATTTCACAGTCAGAGTAACTTCCCATATTTTGATTATATCATTGTTATTTTCCTTTTGTTCTTCTCCAATGTTTTTTTCATCTTCAACTTCTTTATCTTCTTCTCCAATGTTGTCATCATCTTCTATTTCTTAATCTTTGGTTTCGTTTGCTTCTTCTATTCCATTGATTGTCCCTTTCTTCCTTTTCTACTCCATCTTTTTGCTCTTCATGTTGCTATTCATTAAATTGTTTTCCTTTATTTTTTTATCAAACAATTTTCTTTCCTGTGACGTTATAAGAATAAAGTCATATACATACTTTGAGTACGTGTTTTAAGAAGATGACAACAAGAAAAGTGTCAGTTTCAGCAAGCGCAAGCACCTGAGAGGTCATATGCCATCGGCCTCGTTGATCAGAGACATCAAGAAATCCTTTGATGTGAGCGGTTGTGAGCCCACAGTACTAAGACTCTTTCGAACATAATAAGCAGCAAAACCTTCACTAACGCTCTGTGTCTCGACCAATGTTGGTAATGCATTTCTATACAAGCTAATACATTGTGACATGACCGTGGAGTCCACACCCTGTGAAGCAACTTCAGGTGTAACTAAAACCTGGAATAAACAACACACTTAAATCAATATGCGGTTCAACTTTCAGTGAAGGATACAATTAGAGTAACTTACGTTATATTGGAGATCCTTATCTGGTAATTCTGTAAAGAAGTCTTCAACGAGGCACCTAAATCCATTTTTACCCATGTCAGGGCAGAGATGGGATCTCAAGGATTTACTCAAACACCCTGCATGTTGAAGTGTCTCGCTAGGAGCCTCGGTGGAAACTAAGAGCTGTTGGCGTTGTCCTGAAACATTGAAGTATATGTCTGAGGTAACTGATATAAATAACTGCCTTCCAGATACGACTCTGTTACATAGATGAGTTCTTGATCAAGTTGCGAAGACGCCTCTGCCAGGGTCTGCGCATGTTGATATGGAGCCTGGATTGTTTGCTACAGCTCGAAAAGTGGTGGTCTCGAGGGCCTACCAGACCTAGAGGCATCACCAGTCAGATTGGGAGCACCTAGTCGTTGATGCTCGATTCCTTAGTTCACATATTGGGTTGGACTACCGCCATAATGCTAAAGTGTTGCACCAGCATGTGGTTGAGAAGCTCCATGTTCCTGAGGGTATTCCCTTCCAGCACCAACATATCCTCTACCACTATATCCTTGTTGAAAATAGGGCTCCATGTCCTGAATACCCACCTCCTTTAACTCTCTGTTGAACTAGTGGGGCGACCCCTTTTGTTTGGGGCTGAGCATGAAGGTTACCACTGAGTTTTTCATGATCCGAGCTTTCACAACCACCAGATAATCCACTTGCCCTCCGATTGGGCATCTTTTAATCTGTTCCAGCAAAGAAATATCCTGCCAACCTGAAACATACAAAATTTGCACAAAATGAACAACCTACAGACAACAATTATAGTTTATCACTGAAGTTATCGAAGATGCATAAAGCTTAGAAAGGGAACATTAACAGTGTGCATCACAACAAAGCACAAGAAGCAGCAACTGCAGAGTAATAAGTAAAGTTTCGTAGCCACACAAAAAATGTAATTGCATTAAAAAAAGACAGATAAAACATTTATATGTTTCAAGGTTATAGTTTTGGTTAAACTCGGCACAAAACTAAGCATAAACACCAAACTAACCCTCTCCATTTTACAAAAAAAAACACATCAGGTTACAATTTTGGTTAAACTCAACACAAAACTAAGCCTCTCACTTTTTGCCACAAATCAAAGATCAAGGTATAGATTTAAATCCTAATCCTCTCCCTTTTTGCCACAAATCAAAGATCAGGGTATAGATTGAAATCCTAATCCTCTCCCTTTTTGCCACAAATCAAAGATCAGGCTACATATTTAAATCCTAATCCTCTCCCTTTTTGCCACAAATCAAAATCAGGGTACAGATCTAAATCCTAAACATAGTATTTGACCTATGAAATAAGTTTGAGATCAACATATTGTGGTAATTTATAATCAAAGGACAGTTTTGGAACTGATCTAGTAATACCAGATCCTCAATCAATTTAAATTAAGTAAATACAGAAAAGGGATACAGATTTACCTTTGGGAGATTGCTAAGATCTTTAAAAGAAAAAAGTTCAATTACGGTGTTAACAAGCTCCAGCACATTTCACATACCAGATATTACTTGAGAAAAACTCCAATCTCCTAGCTAAATATCTAGCTTTACAACAAAAGCAAAGTTCCCGTGAATAGATAGCATTTTTTGGGTAGCCAAATTCAGAAAGCATGAACCTTCTCTCAAGGAGGATACTTGTATGAATGTGAGGGCATTCATTTGAAAGGTTTATGCTTTAATAACTCAAAAGTGCAAATGCCTTGAAGAAAATTCTTATACTAAGTCCAAGTGAAATTGAGTACTAGAGGCCCGGCGCCAGCTCTTTCAAATGAGCATGGGTATCATAATATATATAAACTAGATAGTTTATATTGCCTTTGGTGAATAATTCTGAAAGCTTGGATGGAGTACACACAACTATTTCATTCAATAACCCAGTTTAGTTAAAACAAGTAGATTGATATTCTTACTTTGATCCTAAGAAACCTTAAACAACACAGCCATAGCTAATATTAACGAAAAGCTTTACAGTAGTGCATTGTCTAACAATGTAACACTAAAACCTCAACGGATATCGCAAACAACAAGAATACAACTTGGCTATCTAGATCACATCAAAGCAATACAAAAAAAGAAAAGAAAACATAATGGTTGTAGAAATTACCAATCGAGTCTCATAAGTTTAAATTTCTGCAAGAAATAGGTTGCTAGTTGAAGCTTGTTCTCCGATGCCATGGTTTTGATCCCCGAAGAGTTCATTAAGCAAACATACAACAACCTAGGAAACGGAAGAAGAACTCCTCTAAATTGGCGATAGGTAGAGCATTTTCTTCTCACCTCCTCTACAACTCTTGATCTTCAACCATTCAACTTAATTAAACACCTCCAATTCATAAACAAACAGAGATCCAATTCAACCTAAAGAGAGAATCGAAATAATTAGAGATGATAATCTTCTGAAATCGAAAGTCTTCTCTCAGTTTGGGAAGGGAGAAAGATAGTATGGTATGCGTAGAGATATAGTAGGATGAGTCGAGGGTTTAGAAGAGAACCTCGAGAATGAATCGAGTAACATCGAGATCGCCTTTTGAAATGAACGGTTGGGATGCAGTTTTTCGGACAATTGTTTGGATCCGACGGCTCAGACCTATTTTTTCACCCAAATTCGCTTACGACTCCCAAATCTGACGGCCGAAACGCAATAAAAAAAAACACCTATTCCTTTCTTATTATATAGATAGGAACTTCATTACAATAATTTACTACAAGCTTCAATTGCCACCCCATCTTCGCTTCACTCATCCAGTGTTCCATGCCAGTGCCCTAAAGCCTTACCACCAAGACAAGGAAGATCCAAGCAGAAGTACCGTCAGACCTCAGGTTCCTCTCAAGCCAGTCAACCCAGGCCAAGTTTCAGAGAGTGTTCTTGCTCACAGAGTGACCCATGTTGACCCGGACACCAAGGAGGAAGTCTACGAGTACCTAGTGAAGTGGAAGGATCTGCCAGATACATAAGCCAGCTAGGAGCACCAAGATTTTCATCCCCTTCTGGTCCGACTCAGGAAGATTGAGGCCAAGCAAGAGATACAATCAACAGCTTCCTAATCTCTGATAGCCCACAACATGCTTGTTACACTTCGCATTGCATCCCAGGCGACATGTTTAGTTTGCAAACTTAAAGCTTACTAAAAAAAATACGGGAATGTGGTAATGTGGGGTTATTTATGATTTCCATCATCCCTTGGTAGACATTACAGAAGACGATCTCGGCATCTGCTAATTCAGGGTTTCTCAGAGAGCATTGTGTTGTACTGTAAGACATCCTTGTTAATCTTGTCGACACAAGTCCCGTCCCTGGACTCGTTGTCCGACCGGAAGACTCCCATAGTGTTTAAGGTGCACACCCCGATGGGCCTATTCCCATGCAAACAATCTTCCTCACATCTCGAATGGTTGTAACTGTTGATTTAGTGCTTGAAACCCCAAGGTCATGATGGTGGTGGGATCATTAGCAGGCCCATCTCCGCTTCAACGAAACATGCAACAGTTAGACAGAATGTCATTATTATATAATCAAAATCATGAACTGGGGTTGCTTGTGTGTTGGAACTGAAAGATGGTGTTCCAGTTCTCATAAGAAGAAACACTAAAACCATGAGTCTACATGTATAACGTACAAGCAGGGGCGGAACTAGGATTTGAAGTTGAGGGGGGCTAATATATTACGGGGGTTCGGGGGCTTGCCCCCGGAAAAAAAAATGAGGGTATATTAGTAATTTTATAGGGTAAATCCAAGTAACTTCAGTCTTCATTGAGACCTGAATATATTAGCAACATAATGAAAAACTTGTAGAGTTCAAGCACTGCATACCAATGTTAATTGAACATTATATGGTAAATCTACAACATTAAGAGGCGAGACACTCACCATCTCTAGAGCTCCTCTGATAACTCCACTTAAGATGTTGCAGTAGTAAAGCCCTTGACATGTATCAGGAAGCTCAACAAAGTCAACTAAGGGATTATCCTCCAAAACAAAACTAAAACTTGTTCCATCAGCTGCCCAGTTGGTCACAGATGCAGTAACCGCCAAGAACATTTTGAAACCAACCTGGTTCAAGTGTAGCATCAGAGTAAGCAACATATTCATTTGAACCTTAGAAACAAAATAAATAAATACGTGCTCTATTTTGAACCCTCTACAAAAGGGTTAACAATGTGCTTTCACTATACTCTCTACAATTAGTCAAGAGTCTCTAGACTCAAGATAGTAAGAAAAAAACTAAATACATGTTTTACTTTAAACTCTCTACAGAAGGGTTAACAATGTGTTTTCACTATAATCTCTACAATTAGTCAAGAGTCTCAAATTCAAGATAGTAAAAAAACAAAATGTTCTCACTATATCCTCTGCCCTGCGCTTCTCTGGGGCTTTCCCAGTACTACTGCTTGCAAACATCCCCCCACCAAATCTCCCTAGGAGCATACCCTGGTTCACAGCAAAATCAGATCTCGGAATCTTTTAGAGAAAATACACCAGATACATATCAGTTCTAGAATTAACATAAGGAGATCGCGGGATGACATTAATATATGTATGGCCATAGACCAAATCTCTTTTGGTTTCGCACTAGGAGCTTATACATCAATTTGAGTGGTTTTTGCACGAGCCAGCTTAAAAAACAATGAGAAAAACAATCAATTACCTCCTGCAGATTTTTCTGATCTCTTTCCTTATATTTTTTCATGGTTACTCTTGCCACACTTAGCGGAATTTTTTTGTGAAAAGGTGAAGAAAGGCAGAGAAGAAAGGCAGGAAGAGAAGAAAGGCAAAGAGAGGAAGAGAGGTGAAGAGGTGGGTCTAAAATTTTTTTATTTTTTTTGTGACAATTTTACCCCGGGCTATAGCCCGAGTGAGTCTACCTTTGGTTCCGCCCCTGCGTACAAGTGCGGTCTATAAGTAAGGCCCAATAGACATTTCATATATTTGGCCCAAAGGCGACAGTTACAGTGGGGCATAGGATCCATCAACCTTAGTACCCATTGGTAGGGGTCTTACCTGTATGGGACAAACGTCTATGGCTGCAGACGTTTGTCCTATATGGCGAAAACTAGATTGCATTCCAGAGTGTATGTGAGAGGAAACATTCCACGTCTGGTATTGGGAGATGATCCCTATTGGAAACATATAGATAGTATAGTACTCACCGTGTGTAAAGCAAATCTTAGCCCTTTGAAGATTACTGACAAGTAACAATTGTGTTCCTTCTTATCCATATGTAAAGCAAATCTTAGATTACATCTTCTTATCTTATTTTTCTTTCTTACTCACTGTAAGTATAAATGCATATAAGAGATATGGAGCACATCATGTGCAGAGTGTAATAGTAGTAAGTAGTAAGTAGTGGAGAGTTGCAGAGGGAGATATGAAAACATCTCATCTACTACCATTGCTCTTTTTCTTGATTACTACTAGTAGCACTGTCGTTGAGATTTACAAACCAGGATGAACCCAAAGATGACATCAACAGAAGGAATCTACTTGCTAATGGACCCATCACACCTCCTATGGGGTATACTACTACTCTTATCTATCTATCTCTGGATATTAAGATAAGATAATATTTTAAGAATGTGAGAATTGTATGTGCATGGGTTTCAGGTGGAATAGCTGGAATCACTTCAGTCGCAATATTGATGAGAAAATGACCAGTTGTTAAAAGTTACAGCATCGCCCAATTCAATATGAAAAGATAAGGAAAAATCAATATCAACCACAACCACAACCGATCACCAAACACATACTGTTTGGTTCGTCGCTCGTCTAATGAGTAATTGGTGCAAGCTTGAATCACTCACAGAAACATCCTTATCAAACACCTGAGCTTCATCTGCTATTTCAAACAAATAATTAAAACCCTAATCAAACTTAACCTAATTTTAAAGCTTGAAACACTAATTTGAGGGGGGGAGAGAGAGAGAGAGAGCACCTTCGAAGGAGAAGACCGTTAGATGATTTGAGTGAGGAGAGAGTGTTGAGTAAAGTTACAGCCATGGCTGATGATGTGTGAGTTTGGGAGAGAGACCTCGCCAAGGGAATTGTCGAGTGCTCTCTCTCTCTTTGACAACAAACCTCGAGATAGAATTGGGCCAGAAAATCGGAATTGGAGAGGCGGATTTTCGATGGTTAACCATAGACGATGAGAAATCTGAAATCTAAGATGGGTTTTTGGTTGCCATTCAACTTTGTTTGTTTGTTTTCAAGGATTGCCATTTAATTTGGCTTAATAGAGTAATATTAGCCCCTCGAGATCGACTTGATAAATGAACGGCTGAGATGCATTTTTTTCGAAATCATTTTTTCGGCCAAATTCGCTTACAGAAACAGACCACTGAAACCATATAAACAAAACAAAAAAAACTATTCCTTTCTTATTATAGAAGAAATATAGATTATTGTGATTGTGATTGTGATTGTGATTGCTACATTAGGTTAAACGGATTTGTTCTTTACAATATTATTATTTAGTGGCGGTTGAATAATTAAGTAACCAACTTTCTGTATCAACAACAGCTAACCTGATTAAAACTCCCTTTGAAAATGGCTTCTATGAATCCTCCAGGTATCTTTCCGAGATTCAACTTAGCAAGTTTGATGTCATCAAACAAAAATATTCAATTCATATATATATATAACTTGTCATAATTGTCAAGTTTTCAGCTACCTTATTGTGCGTTTCGTTCTTCCAAATGTAATGAAACCGTAACCTGAATAAAATTTAGATATACAAGTATTGGATTAAAAACTTCTAATTGGTTGTAAGTTAGCGCATCTCGAACTACAAGGTACTTTACTTACAATTCACAAGTTTTTGGGTACATATTCCCATAACAAGTTGCTAATCAGAGGGACTTATTGATTTCCACTCGGGATTCCGAAGTCAGATAGGAAAGCTTGCAACTGTGCTCGATAAAGTAAATACAAAATTAACTCTTTATCATCGATTGTCTCGTGGGGAGGACATGTAATCTTGCTATTTTTCGCGTTGTCTATCCAGTTTTATAAGCTACAAAATATGCAAAAGTGACACTGATGGACCACCTACATCTTTTCTTTTGCACCTTTGTATGCGTAAATGGTAATCCTACAGTTATAATTAAATAATACAATTTAATCTTTTATTATTTAATAAAAGCCCTTGTCATTGATTTAGTTTTAAGGATTAATTCTTCAGTGAGCATAGACTGTACGGCAACCAACGCTGGAGCTTGTAAATCTTTAGTCTGATATTTGTTAGATACAAATCTGTATATTGATATTATAATTTAGTGGCGGTCGAATAATTAAGTAACCACCTATATGTATCAACAACAACTAACCTGATTAAAACTCTCTTTCAAAATGGCTTCCAATGAATCCTCCAAATATCTTTCAGAGATTCAACTCGACAAGTTTTGATGTCATCAAGCAAAAATATTAAAGAAATATATACATGTATATATACATCACTTGTTATCGTTGTCAGTTTTATTAATTAATGATTGGATATTAGTTTTTGGTTGTAAAATGAACTAGTAATGCAAATAATTGTATTTATGTTCTGACTTATTGTATTGGTGATGTGAGCTCAAGAATTTGGGAACCACAATGACAGGGAACATTTAATTTACGCTAACTCTGATGAAATATATAAACTTGGTCTAAGTATACAATTAGGACATACTAAATAACAATTTTGAGATCTCACATCACGTCTCTCACGTACAATATGCTCTCTCACGTACAAGATGCTCAATTTCCCGCCTAATTTTCCTTCTGTCATCCCTAATGTTAATAAGTTTATTGTCAAGCCAACGTGTAGAAGCGTGGTTTGAAAATGACAGAAAACGTCATCCTGCTTATACTTCAACGATACTAGCTTATATACAATTATGTTAATTATATGATGAGTTTCGATTATTATTTTGCATAAAGTTCAAGTAAGTAGAAGTTGTTGATCTTTGGTGTCTCCCCATAAGCAACATCATATGGAGCACGTCTTCTAATCTAGTTTTGAAGAAAGTAAGTCTTATGCAAGCATAGACTGTACGACATTTATGTATATGTATATTTTGATTTATAATCTAGTGAGAGTCGAATAATTAATTAAGTAACCTAGTTAAATCTCTCTTTCAAAATGGCTTCTGTGAATCCTTCAAGTATCTTTCAGAGATTCAACTTGGCAAGTTTGATGTAGACATCATACAAAATTATTCAAGATATCCATCACTTGTAATTGTTATCAAGTTTGTTTAATGAATTTCTATATTAGTTTTGGTTTTAAAATATGAACTAGTCGTGCATATAATTGTACTTAACTTTGACTTATTACATTGCGAAGATAGTGTGTGGTTTAGGCACCATACGAAATCGGCTGTGGGATATAAACTTGGTTTAAAATACACAAGTAAGTGATATTCAATAGTTGTTTTGAGATCCTACAACAGGTTTATCTCATGCAGGACACTCTATTTTCCTGCCTAACTTTCTATCAATTATCAGCAATTCTAATAAGTATTCAATAACTTGTGTAGCACTTAAAGGCCAGGTTTGAAGATGACTTAAAACCGCATCCTGCTTAGATTTTGACAGATCTTGAGAGTAAGCCTACATTTATAATTATGTTTATTACATGATGTTAATTCATAATTATACAACATAATTTTTTTATTAATTGTATTGGGTTGAAGGTGTTGATCTTCGTTGTCTCCCCCATACACAACAATACAACATCAAATGGAGTTTGCCTTCTTAATATAGTATGAGATGCACATAATGGCTTATCATACAAGTTGAGAAAACCCAGCTTGCCTAGCAAAAATAAAGGAGTTTTCTGTCAATAAAGTGTTTTTGTGGTCTTCTATATTTACTCTGTGAATTATGAGCAAAGGTGAGAGCTTCAGTCTTTGGAAAACTCTCATGCAAACTCCCATTCAATCGCATATTTATCCTCCTCACTACCTCCATCTCCAAGCTCTTCAGCTCCTCATTAGGGCAGTAGGAGTTCGGGTGCCAAGCGAAACTCCAAACTGATGCCCTTTTATATATATGAATAAATTTTCCTAGCTGGTCATGCCCCAGCTTAATGTTAAAAACAAAACAAAACATTTTCCTTTTCTTGGGCTTTTATGCCTCTTTTTTAGTGGCATTTAGTTTCATATATGCGTCCAAAGCACTTTTCGAACACCCATTAGGACTATGCGGCCTTTCGCCTCCAATGAACTTGTTCCCTCTTTGAGGAGGTTGTTAGAGCTAATTTGTGTGTGTGTGTGTGTGTGCCCTGGGAGTACTGAGTCCAGGTGCCAGTAAATCAAACATCCTTTAGATGACTAGTCCGCCTTTTGCATCCAGTGTGAAACATGCCTTGTCTGCCGTGATAGATTCAACGGTCAAGATAATGACACGTGTTAGGATTCCCTGTAGAATCCTATAGAGAGATTATAGGATTGATAAGTCCAACTTAAACTTATCTTATCAAGTTGTTATCGATAGTTATATATCCCATCTTATGAGGGATCTCTAAATATGAAAAAGCTTATTTAAAGGCAAACAATTCTTAGAGAATAAACATCAAGATTTCTTTTCTTCAACCCTTACTTTCTCCTAGTACTTCTCATATCTAGAACTTTACATGGTATCAGAGCAATTCACCTTCAACTTCAGCCTCCATTACAAAACACCTTTAACCCATGGCTATAGACTCCAATAGCCCACTATATCTTCACCATTCAGATAACCCTGGCTTGGCACTTGTCTCTCAAGATCTTTCTGGTAAAAATTATGCGACTTGGAGTCGTGCTATAACCATTGCACTTAGTGCCAAGAATAAAATAGGCTTTGTTGATGGGATGATCGCCACTCCTACGTCAACTTCCACTGATCTTCATCATTGGAAAAGATGTGACAATATGGTCAAATCTTGGTTGCTCAATTCGGTGTCTAGTGACATATCTGACAGTGTCATTTATGCTTCTGCCTCTAAAGACATATGGATTGAGCTCAAAGAACGATATGCGCAGAACAACTCCCCACGTATCTATCAACTTCGACGCGATATTGCGTTGTGTACTCAAGATCATCTCTCAATTGATGGTTATTTCACCAAATTAAAAAGTTTATGGGATGAATTATCATCCTTAGTGGTAATCCCCACTTTCCCGTGTGGTAGCGCTAAGGAGATACAAAAATATGAACAACAATTCTACCTCACCGATTTTCTAATGGGGTTTCATGAATCCCATAATGCCTTTCGAGGGAAAATCCTCGCGATGGACCCGTTACCGTCAGTAAGTAAAACTTACTCCCTCCTTCTCCAAGAAGAGAAGCAACGCTCTCTTACAACTCTACCCCCGAGTTTAACAAAATCTGCAGCCTTGGCGACCTTCTCCAATAATTGAAATCAATACCGTCATCTCATGATTCAGACAACTTTGCCAAACAGTGAGGAAATCGCTGACTCCGTCCAACCTATGACCACTGTGGTTGGGTAGGGACACATAAAAGAGAAATGTCATCTCATTCATGGCTACCCACCTGGCCACCGTTTACACCAAACTGGAGTAAACTCCAAGGGAAACAAATCAAAACCAGATGAGTCCTATCCGAACACTTCGATCACCACAGAACAATATCAACGATTAATGACCATGCTCGACGCTAACACACAACCTTGTGCAAATATCGCAGGTACATCCCTCATTTGCCTCTCTACCTTAGCGTTTCAAGAATCATGGATCGTCGGCTCAGGAGCGACCGATCACATAATCTTTGATCCTTCAATTTACCAAAATTTTCTCCCTAATATTTTAGTCCCACCTGTTCGACTTCCTGATGGAACTTTAGCACCAGTTACCCATATTGGAACTGTTTGCCTCATGTGCTCCAACATTTGGGTTTAATCGCATCTCAGTAGGCAAGATTACATCATTAATCATTGTACTGCCCTCTTTTCTCACTACTCTTGTGTTTTCCAGGACCTCCACTCGAAGATGATGATTGAGGAAGCTAAACAACAAGATGGTCTCTACTTCTTCCATACTCCACTTGTTAGAAACAAATCCTTCCGAATAAATGTAGCCTCCATTAATGTTTGACATTGGCGCTTAGGTCATATCTCCGATAGCCGTTTAACATATTTGTCACGCAATAATGATGCAATTTCTAATGTATTATCTTGTCCTTGCAATGTATGTCCTCTAGCTAAATAAACCATATCATCATTTCCCTTGAGTCATATCAGTACTTTTATACATTTTGAAAAGTTACATTGTGATATCTGGGGGGATACTCCACGCCTTCAGCCACCGGAGTTCGATACTTCTTAACCATAGTCGACGACTACTCACGCTCAACTTGGGTATTTTTAATACGCTACAAATCAGAAACAAAGTCATTACTTAAACAATTTATTACCTTTGTTCAAACCCAGTTCATCAATAAACAAATCTTGCAATCAGATAATGGAAATGAATTTGCACCTTAAAACATACCTTTTTGGAAAACAACATCAATCCACCAAACTAATTGTGTCGAAACTCCGCAGCAAAATGGAGTGATGATGAGAGAAAACATCAACACATACTGAGGTTGCACGTGCCTTACGTTTTCAAGAAAACCTCCCAATAACTTTTTAGGGTGAATGGTCTTAACTGCCATCTATCTCATCAATAGGTACCCACACCAAAGCTTGATATTAAAAACACCATATGAGAGCCTTTTCCAGAAAACTACTCATATAACCCCTTCGAGTCTTCGGTGCTTATGTTATGTATCGACACTTTCTCGAAATCATGATAAATTCTCACCTCGAGCACGACCATGCATTTTTGTCGGTTACCCCATGGCCAAAAAGGATATCGCGAGTGTTTGACCTCCAAACAAGAAAATAATTACAAGCCGCGATGTAATGTTTCCACGAATAAATTTTTCAATATCCGAATCTAATCTCCCAAAATCACAACTCAACATCTCATTTGCCATTACCAGTTGATGACACTAGCAACTCAAACACCTCTCCCATCCACCCTAATACAACACCACCCTCACCAACCCATGACCTACCTCAATAACTAATCCTCAATCCAAGAACCAACTCTAACTTGGGCTCTGAGGTTATAATAACAAACTTGGCAAATAATCAACCCAACCTTCATAACCAGATTCCTACAGGTCACCTCACAATAATGTGCTTAATACAATCCTTTCCATCCAAGAGAATTAGCAAACGGACCCATACCTAAGCGACTATGTTACTGAGATTCAAAAGCATCACCTGAGTTGTTTATCAATCCCCATCGTCTTCTTTGTGCACAGGTTAAACAAAAGGTACTCGCCATCCTTTAGCTAAATATTCATATGATAAGTTATCTCTCACCCATCGCAATTTTATTTAAGCTAAATCCTTGACTCTCGAACTACCTCTTTTTTCACAAGCTGTATAAGGTCCAACAATGGCAGGAAGCAATGGAATCGAATTCGAGCACTTGAAACCAATAAGACGTGGGTCTTAACCATCTTGCCAAAAGATAAAAAGGCAATAGATTGCAAATGGGTTATAAAGTCAAGTATCGTTCGATGGATCCATTGAACGATATAAAACTCGTTCAGTCGCTAAAGGGTACAATCAAAAAGAAGGCTTAGATTACCACGAGACCTTTGCCCGGTGGTGAACAAGTCACGGTTCGAACCCTTATCGCAGTGCTTCAATTCGCACATGGCCTCTACATCAGCTGGATGTACAAATGCCTTCCTACACGGAGATTTACATGAAGAAGTTACATGAAAATTCCACCTAGAGTTTCTCGAAAGGGGAGCATCGGGTGTGTCGCCTTAAAAAAATTGTTGTACGGTCTAACAAGCAAATAAACAATGGTTCCCAAAAATTCAACCAGTATCAAAGATGCTGGATTCCAACAATCTAAAGCCGACTACTCTCGCTGTTCACGAAACGGTCTTCTCGAGGGTTTACTTGCATTCTTATATATCTTGATGACATCATTATCAGTGGGGATAATGCTCAAGCTATAGCGGATCAACTCATTCCTCTAACAACGATTTCATATCAAAGATCTCGGCCCCTGAAATATGTTTTGGGAATCGAAGTTGCCTGCTCCTCTGAAGGCATCTGCTTATCACAAAGAAAATATACGCTTGAGATATTAAAGATTCAAGTTTGATCGGAGCTAAACCAACCCTTTTCGATGGAACAAAACCATAAAACTTAGCTCAAACGAGGGCGAGATTCTTTCTGACCCAGAATGTATCGTCGACTGGGGGATGCCCATTTGCCTCATTATAACCATGCCTGATATTGTATTATACGGTGAACCTTCTTAGTCAATTCATGAGTCGACTAAGAAACCACACCTTGAAGCAGCTATATGAGTACTTTGGTACCTTAAACACAATCCAGGCCAAGGTATCTTTTATCTGCTCATAGTAGCTTATAACTTCAAGCTTACTGTGACTCCAATTGGGCTATTGCCGACAACATGACGCTCAACCACAGGCTATTGTATCTTTCTTGGTATTTTTCCCATTTCTTGGAAAAGCAAGAAACAAGTCACGTCACCCGCTCTTTTGCTGAAGCTGAATATCGAGCAATGGCCTCAACATACGTGCAAAATTACTTGGCTCGCTACCTACTAAGGGATTTGGCATCAATACACGTCAACTGCAGATTATATTGCGAACCAAGCCGCACTCCGCATTGCTACGACCCTGTGTTCCACGAAACGCACGAAGCATATCGAGCTTGATGCATTTTGTTCAGGAAAAGTTGAATGACGGTACTCTCGGACGTCATATGTTTCGACAACTCGGCAAATTGCCGATATTTTACAAAACCATTGGGACACCGACAATTCCATTATCTCATGGGCAATTTAGGTGTTCTTGACATCACACTCCAACTTGAGGGGGAGTATTAGGATTCCCTGTAGAATCCTATAGAGAGATTATAGGATGATAAGTCCAACTTAAACTATATTATCAAGTTGTTATAGATAGTATATATCCATCTTAAGAGGGATCTCTAAATATGTAAAAACCTATTTAAAGGCAAGCAATCTCAGAGAATAAACATCAAGTCTTTTCGAAAACCCATTAGGACTATTGGCCTTTTGCCTCCAGTGAACTTGTTCCTCTTTTTGAGGAGGCTGTTGGAGCTTAATTTGTGTGCGTGTGTGTGTACCCTGGGAGTACTGAGCCAGATGCCAGTAAATCAAACATCCTTTAGAGGATAGTCCACCTTTTGCATCCAATGCGAACCATGCCTGTCTGCCGCGATAGATTCAACGGTTAGATAATGACACGTAGACTAAAATTAGAGTCACGCAACAAAATGGATTTTTTTTATTCTCCGGTGCCACTTTAAACTGTTGGGAGGATCACTTGATTTTTGTTGACACGTAGGTAGTTTTTGATGAAGAGAGACTTAACCCTCTATGGTTATGCTCCAAGAGGTCCACTAATTAGTAATTTTTGCGGTCGCTCTCCCTACTTTAGAGCATATGCAGCAGTAAGGTCACTTTGAACATACTAAAATGCCTCAACAATAACTTGATTTTTACACAAGAGTTGAGTGGACTGAAACCACCCACCTATTTTTTAGATTAAACCAATCATAAAAAGCTACATACCATGAGAGAGGCGAAGAGAAAAAATAATAATGCCTTATTTAAAAAAAAGAAAAATATTTCACGCATTGGACCCGTTGAAACTTGTGAGTGTCTTAATCTGAGGCAGTTATTTTGCTACGCAATTCAGAGTGAGTGACATGACTTTTTAACAACCCACCTTGTGGGTCTCTGAAGCGACCCTCAGAATGGTTGCTTTGTGTTTTGGTGTCACCCAAGCGAGACGACCTAACTGTTAGGTGGTCAATTTAAAAAAAAAGTAGAGGCAACCCACCCTACTATTGCATAATATGCTCTTAGGGACGGCTAGCTTAATGGAGAGGCAATTGAGGATACAGGTAGATATATAATGAGTGATAGATAGTTGGTACGGATAGAAGATAAATATTGGTCAGTTTTGTTGACTTCATCCTTTGAGGACCCTAATTATTATGGTTTTACATGCTGACCTGTGTTGTGACTTGTGAGCTGCCTAGAATCTATTTAGAATCTGTTTTGTTGTTTTTAACTAGGTTAGTACTGTTTCTGAACCCTGTAAGAACTTTTGTCTGATTCTTCATTTTCTAGTTGCAAATTCATTCAA
>JACGCM010001287.1:0-24991 GCA_014058105.1 Kingdonia uniflora | reverse complement strand
CCACAGGTACACCGGAAACACTTCCCGTAGGTTGGTACTTCCCCAAAACTTGACATCTAGAAGGGGTTCATATCCGCTCCGCCCCGGCACTTGGATCATAAAGTCGGGTGGACTGTGCAAATATACGCTGCTCTAATAAAAAACATACTGTGGTTGGATTGCTGTGTTAATATTCATTTTCATTCTAACATTAGTAAGGTAAAACTGTTAGAGACTTGCGGGATTTCATCACCCATAAGCTCTCCAACAAGTGGGACACCCATTAGGGATACGAAGAAATTCGTATCACACGAAATTGAACGTCCCGAACCTCAAAATAACTGTTAATAAAAAAGAGTAGCAAGATTCCCGTAGGATTTCATCACCCAACGGATAGGAGACCGGACTGGGGTACAAACACGGGTTCATAGGATATGGCCCTAGCCTAGCGCCGTGTAATACTGGTTTGTAGGTTTGGAAAGCTACCGTTTCGAGTGCTGCGTACGATAAAGCGACTTGCTCGGGCGTGAAGACTGAACATCTATTTTAAGCTGGTACTAGCATAGTGAGGCAGGGTATATAGGAACCAAAGCCTTTTGCCATCCTACCCATTTTGAACATAGAAGAATATAGGGGACCTAATTATTACTTCTAAAAATGTTGATGTGCTAGAGTTTAGGATTGATTGGTTATTTATTGCATTGGGTGTTGCTTTTATTTCAAAATGTCATACATGCAAGAATTGGAATCCATACAAATCACAATTCGACATCCCGCAACAACCTCATAATCATTTCAATCATGGGATCACCAAAAATCTCAATACATGGAACCTTTGCAATCTCATTCATATATGCAGGCCCATCAGTCCGTTCAGTCATTCAATCAGTTCTCACCCGCTCCACCCAAACCATCTTTGGAAGATACCCTTGCTCTCTTCATGGAGCAATCATGGAAAGTCAAAAACAGTATTGCAATTTCACAACAAATGATGCAATTCCAACAACAGACGTTGGTGAATCAAACTTCTACGACCCCATCAATTTCTAAATTAGAAACTCAGATAACTCAGTTGTCAACTACGTAGAGTGAAATAGTGCATGAAAAACTTTTAAACAATGAAGAATAACAATCCGAAGTTAAATCCCCTTGTGATTTGAAATGGATGAATTCAAGCGTAATCAAGGAATGTTTTCTCCGTGGGGTGAATGGATACCATATTGTGAGACAGATTTAGAAGAAATATTTTAAGGTCGACGATCCTATGTCACAAGAAGATCTTGAAGAAGCCCTCCAAATTCAACCATTGATGTCACCATCCATCATTTCATTTGTTAACCCAATAATTGATTCGAGGAAACTATGACCGAGACTGAATATTTTTCCCTCTCCTCTAATGATTTTTTTTAACGATGATGATGACGAGATAAAATATGAATATTTGGAATCACCATCTCATTATAAGATAATTTGCGAGGAATTTGTAGATGATGATATTTGTACCAAAGTCAAGAAATTAGAAATTGTTGAACCTGTTGTAGATGTTATCAACTTGTCATTTCCTTCTTTGTCTCCTTATGAGTCACCTCAGCCTTGCCTTGAGCCGCGTCCACCTGACACAAATAACAATGTTGGAAGCCAGTGGGTGGACGACCTTTCTTTACAGGATATACCACTATTATTAGGGGTTGATTCTGTTTTGGTTACTCATTCACCAACCGCACCTATACCTATGCCTACATCTCCATTTCACGAGCCTAATGGGGGTACCATGACCATAAATGATTTTGAGGACTTGTACGGAGATAATTCTTGTTGTATTTCTATTAATGAATGTTTAAATTATTTTGAGGACTCGAATGATCCTGAGATTCGTGAAATGGTACAATCATTAGCATCTAAAAATATGTTTCAACTTGGCCATGTCCCTAAGCCAATGAATATCCACGTCAATGGTCAGGATGAGTCCCTTGAGATAAGTTATGATTTTAGGTACATAAATTTTAAATGTTTATTAGAGTCAATTGTTCCCCGATTTCCACATCCACAAATATGTTATATAGTTTTTCTTCTACTAAAAGAAAATATTTTTTGAAAAATATAATTTTTGGATGCCTCACGGACTTGCTTTGTCAGAACCACCTATCACATTTTTAGAATATCAACGATAACATGGGGGTTTGAAAATTTTCAAAGAAAATATCTTTCCAGGAAAATCGAGTTTTGAATCTAGTACATTTTTGGGGATGAATACTTGTATACCAATATTCTTATTTACTGTAACATGTAGTAATCATATGATTGTATTGAAAATTCTAAAGGAAAATATGTTCCCTGGGTATGTATTTGCTTTATCTTAGAGAAAATAGTTTTTCTTGATTTGTCTAAAATTTTCAACTTAGAATCACCAAATAATAGGCAAAGTTTTTAGAAAAAATCTTTTTCATAGAGAATCAGCTTTAAACTCTCTCTGGTTTTTACATAATATATCTGCCCAATTAAGGGCTAATATTAAGGATCACCGTTTATGTGTTATCTGGTTTTCGAAAGAGAATTTGCAACCAGGATAATACATCACCTTTTCAACTTCGTACCCTTCCAGTCATATTGAAAATTTTAAGTTTGGGGGTACATTCGTCTGGCTGAAAATAGTAAACTTAGCGCTTCTTGGGAGGCAACCCATGACACATTCAGGTGAGAAATTATAGTTTTTATTCCTCCATTTTTTTTATGCTCTCAAACATTGAGGGCAATGTTTCATTTAAGTTTGGGGGTAGGAAACCCTTCTTTAAATGTTTTTTTGAAGAAAAGTGAAATAATGGCACTTTGACAATGCATGATATATTTTTGACGAATTTCCAAAAACTTGAACTGATTTTACCTTGACATAAATATTATTGAAAAACCTAAATTTTGAAATTGTACCAAGTATACAATAACATATTTTAGAATACCTTAAGCTTGATGTACTATCTTTTTATTAGCGACTAATTCAAGTTAAACTTGACATATTTTGAAAACGTGCACTTCATTGTAGTTTGCAATTAATACCTTCAATAGATTTTGCTCAGTATAAGGGAATTTAACATTTATGTTAGGAATAGTTTGCTACAAGGGAGACAACTGCCTAAGAATAAGTTCATTCCTAAGAAAAAATAATAATAAGCCAAATATGCTCTAAAAACTTTCACGCTGCAAGGCTACTCGCATGATTAAGAACTGAAAGAGGAAAAATTATCACCAATCTCGAGTTTGACCATGAACTATGTGAAAGGAGCACAAGAAAATGTTAGTTGTAAAAATCCTGAGCCTAGGTCATGATGGGGAACCACACCCTGGCAACCTTAGCAAACTGGCGGGAATTGTCGACTGAAAGCTCCTTGATACGGAGGCCTCACTATGAAACAAAGTACTCAAAAGAAAAGGTTTACAAAAGAAAAGAAAAATAAAGTAAAATTCTAGGAAGACGAATTGACTAAGGCACTTGTCGAACTGACCGTTGAATTTATTCCAGTGAGAACTAGACTACCAAAAAACTGAGTAAATTATTCTAGACAACGTATTAGGCGATAAAACTATTTTCATTGTACACTCAAATATAGCTAAAGCAAATACTTGAATCTCTTTCTAATTTTGAGGTAGTACCTCTAGTTTCGGATAAGTTTAAAATATTTTTTGATATACTTGGGAGAATAACAAGTTTAAGGATTTTTTCATTGGTATATTTTTGTCATAACTAAGTAAGGTTAAGTTCACAGGAAATGAGTCATGCGTATTCTAGAATTGTTTAAAATGCCATTATTGACTTTTGTGGGTATAGTCACTGCAAACCCTCACGAGACAACACTCGTCTACCAGGCTAAACCTGGGGGTTTAACGGCTTGTTGCATACGCTATATGCAACCGCATGACAGGCGAAAATGGTTTTGTTTACTTTTGCTCGAGGACTAGCAAAATATAAGTTTGGGGGTATTTGATAGACACGTAAAATTTACGTGAACAACTCCTAAATTTATATCTACCAAGTCATTTATTAAATAAATCTAACACTAATAGTGTTTTTGTTTGTATTTATAGAAATCGGTCACATGATAAACAAGTCGTACAATTTTCTGCTGTTTAACGAAGAACAAGGGTGATACACTCCAACAATGATTCTCATTTGAAGTTGTAAACCAAAGGCCCATGCATGGAAGCCCATTGAAGAGAATTAAATATATATATTATTCTCATGAGTTGTAATGCATGATTTTAGGCATTGTTTAGGGGATTTTATATTAATGGTGATTTTTAGTAACATTTCCTATACCTTATGAATAGGAAGGGAATCCTACCCATGAGAGATCATCTTGGAGATTGTAAATCAAAGTTCATAGCAATAAAGCTTATTCTTTCTCTTTTTCTTATCTTTTACTTTTTTCGTAGTAATAGTAGTATGGCAATGATCAAAGGGATGAGTAGCTAATCTTCTTAGCCAAGGCTAGAGGAAGCTCCACCCAATGTAGCCTTAGTGTAAATTGTGTAGCTTAGTTAGAGTAATTGCTTTCTCTTTATCCCGGAATATTGCATATTTGTATTCCTTCATCCTAGGCTTGACCATAGCTAGGATTAGGAGGAATAAAGAATATAAGTAACCATCTTGTTTGACCATAACAAGATAGGTTAGGAACATGAAGAAGATATATAATCTATGCTTATCAACCGGACCATGGTTGAATAAGTTGGTTTATGGGTAGCTCCCAATTACTAAATCTCATGTATCTTTTGATGTATTGCATATGCCCGACCAAGGATATGCGATACGGGAGCTCGTAATTTACTTTAATTATTTATGCTATCTAACGGTTATAAAGGGTGGAGTGGAATCGATGCCTTGGTTTCCACTCCAATTTATCTTTTAATTTGTTTTGTTCTTCTTTTTATTTCAAAACCTACACAAACTCGTTGTTATGGATAAAACTAGTAGCTCGAAGTATAATTCGCACCACAAGTCTTTTGGGATACGACCCCACTTTCCTTTGTACTCAACGGTACACTGTACGCTTGTAGGTCTTTTAAGGCGTCGGTTTATAATCGATCATTGGTTTCCCTAGATCACTCTTACAATATCTTCATATCCCACCGATAAGGAGACCGCCTAAACTACCAAACAATAGCAACTCCAGCAAAGTAAATTAAAAGCCTAAGCTAAACATAAGAGACCACAGTTGGATTGTGGTAAACGTCCTTACAATGTCACATCAAAAGTGTGTGCTCATACATGTTATAGCTACCTTCTGGCATACTATACAGGCTTATATTTGTTCACGTTATAATTTTAGTGAAAGAAGAAATACATAATCATTTTCCTTCTTTTTATAATATGTTATACACAATTAAGATGTAGCTAGCGTATCTCCCATTAGAGCACCCACAGCAGCTAGGTACACCCTGACGTGGCAGAGTGAATTCCCAATCTACCCTCTTTTTTACCCCAAATCCATCCCAGCAGCTAGGTGAATTCCTGACGTGGCAACTCAAAAATCCATCCAAGGGTAGATTTGGGTAGAAAATCCACCCTGAGGGTAGATTGAAAGCCGCGCGGTTCAAAAGTGCGAGGCAACACTTCAGGCTTAAGATGATGACACATGTCCCAAGATTAATGCCTCCTATTAAGCGCAATTCTGAAGTGCGTTGGGTTTCAACGACTAAGATTTAACCACGTGGACGACTGAGATTTAAAGATTTCTAAACGGCTAGTTTTTGCTGTGCGGTTCAGAAGTGCGCGGCATAAGCCTTCATAAAAAAAAATTTGGTTCCCCATTATTTCACCTGAGTTTTTTCCTGATCATACTTCTTTAACAAGATGTTCAACGGCTATAAACGTCTAGTTTTTTTTCTCTATTTATAACCCCCATTCATCTCCTACTCTCTTCTACAATTAACTCATTCATCTTATATCTCAAAACTCAACCTTCTTCATTTCTTATCAATTGTGTTGAATCATGTCTGACGAAATCATTGATGACCTGCTCAGGCCTGAGACATCACTCTCATCTTCGGAGTCATTGTCTTATCATCGTCCAGTGACGAAGAACTATTCCTATGTCAAATTGAACTGCTGTACGAGTATGGAAAGATGATGATTGAGATGGGAGAAGCAAAAGAAAAAGAGTAAGAGGCGACATCATCACGGAGGCGAGGAGGTAGTAAAAAGGGATGGATTGACAAACGGAAAAGTCGTGAGCATAAATTGGGGGAGGATAACCATAACCGGGATTACTTCGGTGACAACCCAAGATTCATAGGTATCTCATTTCGTCGTCGATTCCGTATGAGCGAAGGTGTGTTTCATCGTATTTATCATCAAATACTTTCTTCGAACCCTTATTTTATTCAAAGAAAAAATGCCGCCAAGACTATGGGCTTATCCTCGCACCAAAAGATAACGTGCGCACTTCGCATGTTATGTTACGGTACGAGCGCAGACGCCCAAGAAGAATACCTTCGGATTAGGGAGTCTACAGCTACTTTGAGCTTGAAAGAATTTTGCAAAACTATTATAATACAATTCAAAGCTCAATACATTAGATCTCCCAATGAAGACGATACATTACACTTATTAGAAGTGAATGGATCACGAGGCTTTTTGGGGATGTTAGGTAGTTTAGATTGTATGTATTGGAAATGGAAGAATTGTCCTACCGGGTGGGCAGGGCAATATACCGGGTATATAAAAATCTCGACGATGATTTTAGAAGCGGTTGTATCCCAAGATCTTTGGATATGGCACGCATTCTTTGGGTTGCCCAGTTCTAACAACGACGTAAACGTCTTGCATCAAGGGTGGCTTTTTAACAACTTGTCTAATGGAGTTGCGCCGCCATGCAATTATAATATAGGCATGGTACCGCACACTATGGGGTATTACTTAGCGGATGGAGTCTATCCAAGATGGCAAACACTTGTTCAAACCATAAGAAATCCATCCAACGATGCCGAAAGACATTTTTCAAAGATGCAAGAATCATGTCGGAAAGACGTAGAGCGTGCTTTTGGGGTATTACAAGCTAGGTTTCAAATATTGGCAAACGGTGCGCGATTTTGGAAACCTAGTAATCTAGGAAATGTTATGTATGCATGTATAATCTTGCACAATATGATCGTGGAAGATGAACGTCATACTTACATCCGACAAATGGACATTGATCCCGAGTTTAGAAAAGCTGTGGATAATTGGAAGGAGGACTTAAATCCTAGACACGCGATCAACACTATGACAGAGTACATCCAGAAGGTTCGTGAAATTAGAAATGAATGAGCTTATTTCAAATTACGAGATAAACTTGTCGCACATTTGTGGAGTCGAAAAGGGGCAGAGTAATTTTAGTCTTCATCATAGTTTAGATTGTATTTTCTAAAGTAATGTATTTTATTTTCAAGTTTAATGTTGAAGTTGTAATGTTTTTTGTTTCCAAGTCTTCATCATTTCCAAATATGAACCATTAATAACAATTTTATTGAAATTATGAAATTTCATAGATCTTAATAACTACTATTAATGCTAATGATTACATCATTCTTCATCACTAGAAACGTCATCATCACTTGGACACTGCTCCTTCAACTTCTTCAAATATTCTTTAATCTGCTTCTTCATCCAACGCCTTTGTGTCGGTTGTAGGTTACCAAGGTCTGTTGTTATCACCTTTAACATATGCGAGTCGTTAAAGTTTTTTTTCAATTTAGCTCCGCTTCACGCCTCCTTTGAAACTCAGCCTCTTTCATTAACTTTTGTTCCTCTCGACATCTAGCTTTAGCTTCCTTTTCCTCTTTCTTCTGCTCGTCTCTTAGATTCCATGACTTTATCATGTTGGACGTTGTCTCAACCATCCTCTTCCCCCAAAAAACTATACTTGACTTTGTCGCTTCTTTTACCTTGTATTTTTTTTACCGTCCGGTCGTACATCCCCACTAGAATATAGTGGTACATCCACGTCGATAGAATCATTCGGAATTGCGATATTTGGAGTGTCGGATGTAGGTGTTTCAGGATCGGTATTGGTAGAATTACCCGGGCTATCGTTAAAATTTAAATTTCGAGCAACGTTGCGGCCGGGATGGCCGATGTGATGAATTTGTGACCATTTTGGGCAAGTTTCCAAAACTTTATACGCTTCCCCAAGTTTAAATGGTTTGCCTTGGGTTTGATAAAATGTAACGTTTGCCATACGTTCCTAGAAATCAAGTTAAAAAATCTTGTAGAGTATGATTCACCTTTAAATATTATTGAAATAAGAAAAATAAATGAAATACTTATGAAGTCATCCGTTCTAATACCGGTATGATGTCGGCTCTCAAAGTCTTGAATGATACCTCTAAAAATTAAACATTCCTTATTGAGCCGCCCCTTATACGCACAATTGATACTGTTGTAAGATTGCCACATCGATTGGTTAACATATGAGTTGAATTGATCACGCACCTTGAACCAAAATGTAATGTCTTTTTAGTTGTTCGTGGTAGTGAGGTTTTGAGACACTTGGGTCCAAGCGCATGCAAGATTCACGAAGTCATCGGACGACCAATTCTTGGAGTTGGAGTATTGTTCTTTATCGTCATGAACATCCTCCAAAGCCTCAAGTACATTCTCAACTATAATAGGTATCGATGTTGTATTTCTTTTAGACTTTGCCTTCCCGCACGTATTACTTCTCGTGAGAACCGGATTGAGTTCCTCAGCCAGAGCTACATCCTCAACTATAATAGGTGTCGATGCCATTTTTCTTGTAGACTTTGCCTTCTCATGAGTCCACGCATTACTTCTCGTGAGAACCGGATTGAGTTTCTTGGAGATGACCGGTGATGCAACTGACGATGTATTAAGATTTAAATAATTTAAACCCCATGTACCTTGCATCGGCGTGGTACTCGAACTTCCACCGGTAAAACAAGTTTTAGATGAATAATATGGATTTCCCGGTTGAGGGTACGAGCCCGTATACCCATCAAATTGAGGGTAATATCCTTGGTTTGGGTAATAAGGGTAATATCCATGGGTTTGAAATTGAGATTGATTGTCGGGTGGCAGAAATAGTTGGCGAACATGGTGATTCTGACCTTGTGAAGTGTTAGGCATTTGGGACGGATCAAATATGTCAATTTGATGAGGAAAGTCTTTTTCTTGTTGGTTCATATTGGAGGATTGAGAGTGGTTTTAAGAATTAGATTGGGAGCTTGAGGAAGATATAGTGATTTTAAAGAGAGGGGTAAGGAGAGAGGATAGTGTAGAAGATTAGAAGGGAGGAGAGTATAGGAGATGAATGATATTTATAGATGAAAAAAACTATCCGTTAATATAGCCGTTAACAAGTGTCTAAAAAAAAATATAGTCGTTATTATAGCCGTTGAGTAACTTGTACAACAAGTTTCAAAAAATAAATATAGCCGTTGAGTAACTTGTGCAACAAGTTTCAACGATAAAATATATAGTCGTTAATATGTCCGTTGAGTAACTTGTACAACAAGTTTCCAAAAATATAATTATCAAAATAAAAAATATATTAATACTTCGAATAAAATATAGTTTAAACAATATTAATACATAACATAGTTTAAACAAAATATAAATAAAAGTTTAAAATAAAACAAAGCCTAATTGGGACGACCTCTCTTCGTTTGACGGGCGCGTCTTCCACGTGCGAGACTCTCGTCATAGGTACATTGCACAACCGGCTTTATCTGGTAGGAAATAGACATCTCAGCTAGTCTATCGGAGGTCTCTCGGATGATCTCATCCCTCCGCCTCAGCTGTTTTTCTAACTCGGTCGTGCGATCAGCGTATTGCCTCAAGTCTTCATATGCCGCATACCGTAATCCTTGGTTTTGATGCCACAACTCATCTGTAGTATACGCAGGTGGACACGGGTATGGTACCTGCATTACCGGGATCGGTATCCGTCTACGTTGATCATTTGGTCCCTGCCACATTCATGAACCATCTCATATCACGTGGATCGCCGGTCTTCTGAACACCATAGTCTTGGACCTATGAAGACGTAGCTAAACTCGATTACGCCCGACCGACCAAATATTTTCTGTCCTTTTTACTAAAGTACAACCGATCTTGAGATTTGGATGAACGAGACGCCAATATGTCATGAAATCTATTGTGGGAACAAGATAATCACGACCATCGTAGAAGTCCACATCCTTCATACTCTGATATAACTCTCGATCGTACCTTGGGAATTCCATATTCTCCTGAGGGGGGTCATAGGGTACACTATCAAGCCCGGTCATCTGACGCATACACTGGTCTCCTAAATACCAAAGCGTACCATGGTCGTATGGTACTGACACCAATGGAACTCTCTGGGTGCTCAGCGTTGAAGAAACTCTTACCTCTGGACGTCTCAATTTTGTAGACCTGTGCCATGGTTGCCAATCTATGTTGGTTCTGTCCTTCTATTTTATCATATCTCTGATCACAACAAAAGAGTGATGGATTTGAGCCCCGGTACTCGCCCTTTCATTTCTCCACCCAGAAATACGAGGATAAATATGTTTAAACTTTGGTACCTTAACTAGATACATTCCAACCCGACAATACTCGAAGAACCAGTACTCCAACACCGCATAGAATCCAGTGATCGATTTCTTCACCTTCCCAGGCCTCAGAACTGAGACTTTATCAAGCCTCCGATACAAAACCGCCATAATCGGCGTACCCCAGTCAAAACCCGACACACCAAGAATATCGTAGTCTGTCAAGGCTGTCAGTTAGCCCGCCCGAAGGGATGTGGCACCATTTGAGAAGAAGAGATTACCCATCATATAGGCAATAAATGCCCGTGCATACACGATATCTATTTCTGAGTCGTAATTGTGGAGATTTGGATTCAAAGGCTCTTGCCACTTTTTTAAATAGGTGAGAGTGATGTTACCGTACCTCATGTCAGAGCTTGTAATTCCCGGGAACATATTTGATGCTTCCTCTAACTTGGAGTACCTCTCGTCGCACGGGAGTTCGCGACCCCTACCAAAAGATATACCCGTTAGCATGACGAAGTCTAACGGTGTGAAACCTAGTTCCCTGCAAGGGAAGTGAAAGGTATGGGTGGAAGGCCACCACCGCTCCAGGAAAGCATGAATGAGATAGTTATCCGAGTTTCCCACATTAATCGGGCAAAAGTTCGCAAAACCCATACCGTCGACCAACTTCTTCAACGTCGGGTACACAGTAATCCATCGGTACCACTTCAGTACCTTATCCAATGATCCCCTACACTGTAATTCATCTCGGTTCTAAAAAAAAAACACATTAACACATTAGAAGTTCATTCGGGTATTTCATCGAACACATTGCAATATACGTTAATAACACATGAAATTTACATAAAACTTACCGCTATTTCCTTCGACCCAGTAGAAATATGGATGAACGAGACGCCAATATGTCATGAAATCTATTGTGGGAACAAGATAATCACGACCATCGTAGAAGTCCACATCCTTCATACTCTGATATAACTCTCGATCGTACCTTGGGAATTCCATATTCTCCTGAGGGGGGTCATAGGGTACACTATCAAGCCCGGTCATCTGACGCATACACTGGTCTCCTAAATACCAAAGCGTACCATGGTCGTATGGTACTGACACCAATGGAACTCTCTGGGTGCTCAGCGTTGAAGAAACTCTTACCTCTGGACGTCTCAATTTTGTAGACCTGTGCCATGGTTGCCAATCTATGTTGGTTCTGTCCTTCTATTTTATCATATCTCTGATCACAACAAAAGAGTGATGGATTTGAGCCCCGGTACTCGCCCTTTCATTTCTCCACCCAGAAATACGAGGATAAATATGTTTAAACTTTGGTACCTTAACTAGATACATTCCAACCCGACAATACTCGAAGAACCAGTACTCCAACACCGCATAGAATCCAGTGATCGATTTCTTCACCTTCCCAGGCCTCAGAACTGAGACTTTATCAAGCCTCCGATACAAAACCGCCATAATCGGCGTACCCCAGTCAAAACCCGACACACCAAGAATATCGTAGTCTGTCAAGGCTGTCAGTTAGCCCGCCCGAAGGGATGTGGCACCATTTGAGAAGAAGAGATTACCCATCATATAGGCAATAAATGCCCGTGCATACACGATATCCATTTCTGAGTCGTAATTGTGGAGATTTGGATTCAAAGGCTCTTGCCACTTTTTTAAATAGGTGAGAGTGATGTTACCGTACCTCATGTCAGAGCTTGTAATTCCCGGGAACATATTTGATGCTTCCTCTAACTTGGAGTACCTCTCGTCGCACGGGAGTTCGCGACCCCTACCAAAAGATATACCCGTTAGCATGACGAAGTCTAACGGTGTGAAACTAGTTCCCTGCAAGGGAAGTGAAAGGTATGGGTGGAAGGCCACCACCGCTCCAGGAAAGCATGAATGAGATAGTTATCCGAGTTTCCCACATTAATCGGGCAAAAGTTCGCAAAACCCATACCGTCGACCAACTTCTTCAACGTCGGGTACACAGTAATCCATCGGTACCACTTCAGTACCTTATCCAATGATCCCCTACACTGTAATTCATCTCGGTTCTAAAAAAAAAACACATTAACACATTAGAAGTTCATTCGGGTATTTCATCGAACACATTGCAATATACGTTAATAACACATGAAATTTACATAAAACTTACCGCTATTTCCTTCGACCCAGTAGAAATATGGATGAACGAGACGCCAATATGTCATGAAATCTATTGTGGGAACAAGATAATCACGACCATCGTAGAAGTCCACATCCTTCATACTCTGATATAACTCTCGATCGTACCTTGGGAATTCCATATTCTCCTGAGGGGGGTCATAGGGTACACTATCAAGCCCGGTCATCTGACGCATACACTGGTCTCCTAAATACCAAAGCGTACCATGGTCGTATGGTACTGACACCAATGGAACTCTCTGGGTGCTCAGCGTTGAAGAAACTCTTACCTCTGGACGTCTCAATTTTGTAGACCTGTGCCATGGTTGCCAATCTATGTTGGTTCTGTCCTTCTATTTTATCATATCTCTGATCACAACAAAAGAGTGATGGATTTGAGCCCCGGTACTCGCCCTTTCATTTCTCCACCCAGAAATACGAGGATAAATATGTTTAAACTTTGGTACCTTAACTAGATACATTCCAACCCGACAATACTCGAAGAACCAGTACTCCAACACCGCATAGAATCCAGTGATCGATTTCTTCACCTTCCCAGGCCTCAGAACTGAGACTTTATCAAGCCTCCGATACAAAACCGCCATAATCGGCGTACCCCAGTCAAAACCCGACACACCAAGAATATCGTAGTCTGTCAAGGCTGTCAGTTAGCCCGCCCGAAGGGATGTGGCACCATTTGAGAAGAAGAGATTACCCATCATATAGGCAATAAATGCCCGTGCATACACGATATCTATTTCTGAGTCGTAATTGTGGAGATTTGGATTCAAAGGCTCTTGCCACTTTTTTAAATAGGTGAGAGTGATGTTACCGTACCTCATGTCAGAGCTTGTAATTCCCGGAACATATTTGATGCTTCCTCTAACTTGGAGTACCTCTCGTCGCACGGGAGTTCGCGACCCCTACCAAAAGATATACCCGTTAGCATGACGAAGTCTAACGGTGTGAAACCTAGTTCCCTGCAAGGGAAGTGAAAGGTATGGGTGGAAGGCCACCACCGCTCCAGGAAAGCATGAATGAGATAGTTATCCGAGTTTCCCACATTAATCGGGCAAAAGTTCGCAAAACCCATACCGTCGACCAACTTCTTCAACGTCGGGTACACAGTAATCCATCGGTACCACTTCAGTACCTTATCCAATGATCCCCTACACTGTAATTCATCTCGGTTCTAAAAAAAAACACATTAACACATTAGAAGTTCATTCGGGTATTTCATCGAACACATTGCAATATACGTTAATAACACATGAAATTTACATAAAACTTACCGCTATTTCCTTCGACCCAGTAGAAATATGGACCCAGCCGTCCGGGAGGATATCAACTCGCTTCAACTCATCGTACGATGAGGTGGGATCGTTGTCCGACGTCAATTGTAACGGCCAATTATTTGTGATGTCGGCATTCCCCCTTCGTTTTACTTCCGCGTTAGAGTTACGTATAGTTTTGGAAGTATTTTTCCTCGGTCGCGAACTAGAAGAACCCAACATTTTGAAGTAATTAAATGAAGAAATGGGTTGGGTTGGGAAACTTGTGGAGTAAGGTTGGGTATGCCAAGTAAATGCCTTGGATATGTTGGATATGCTAAGTTTAATGCCAATGCAAAGGCTTATAAGAATAAGACTTAACCAATTCAAAGGGGAATAAGCTTAAAGACTCAGGGTGATGTTGCGTGGTTTTGAACCGCGCAGCTATATATATATTTATTTTTAAAAACGTGGCATTTTTCTATTGGCTGAATGGTACGCGCAGTTTAGAAGTGCGCTGCATCATGGACGGCTGAGATTAGGCCACGTGGACCCATCTGGGACGTCAATCTAGTACGCGGTTCAGAAGTGCGTTGGGCTTAATTCACCCTGTGTGGATTGAAAATTATTGTGGGGTGGATTGGATTCACCCTAAAATTCATCCAATCCACCCTCTTAACTGTTGTGGATGCTCTTAAGTTTGTGTCCTAACATTATAATTCTGAACAGCAGCAAGGTTTTGGTATTTGTCTTGTACAAGAAGGAAGCATCACGTGTTGAAAGTATGCTCCAGATAAAGTAATTTCTTGGTCTTTCACTCTCATGTCACTTTTATCCATCTTGTTACATGACAAATTAACAACACCTTTAGGGGTGAGAACGGGTCGGTTCGGGTCGGTTTCCTGCCATAAGTGAACCCGAACTGACTGCATTCAGTTCCTAAATGTTGAACCCGAATCGAACCGATTTAGGCTACAAACCTGACCTGACCCGAACCGCAAAATGTATATGCCAAACCGAAACTGAACAGAAACCGAACCGATTTTTGGGTCGGTTTTGGTCGGGTCGGGTTTCAGAGCTTAAAAAAATGAAATTTGCTTTCGTTGAGCGTGGTTGAAACCGACGACAAGAAGAGGAACATGGTCACCATGAAGTTCTTGTTACCGTCAATGTACACGAAAGAAGAAGATGCGCCTAACATGAGAAGTAGTTATAACGGAAGAGGGAGAGATGATGTATGGGGCTGTTAGGTTTTGTGAGAGGAAGTATTGTGGGCATTAGAGACACACACCTCCCCAACCTGCCCCTATCATTTCACTCCCCTCCTCAAAAATAATACTCCCAAATCACATAACACCACACAAAGATATAGAGAGATAAGAAGAGTTCTTCTTCCAAATCACATAACACCACACAAAGACAGAAAGATAAGAAGAGTTCTTCATTCACTCCTTGGGATCTGAGAGAGAATCTGTTTATCTCTTCTCATCCATATCTCCTTGGTCACCAATACCCCAAGAACCTAATGTTGCTTAAAACCACCAAACCCATCTCCTCACTCTTAACCACAAATAATGGCAACTGCAACTTATATTGTTGTAAGCAACAATGACAATACTGAAGAACAAACCAACATAACTCCACCACAGCCACAACTACAATCACAAACCCAAAAGAGGATGGTGAGGAAGAGAACAGCTTCAGAGATGGACCTTCAAACGAGTGGCTTTCAAAAATTCTCTTGAAGACCCAGTAACACTAGTACTACTACTACTAACTTCAATACCCATTTCTCATATTAGTAGTTCTTCAATACCCATTTAAACCCACTGGGTTGATAAGTTTTGTGGGGTATGCAGTTATCTCTCTACTGTTATTACTGCTCTTTCTCTCTCTATAATTATTGTCTCACAAGAAACGAAACTAACCAGGGTCAAAGTTAAACTATTGTTAAGAACTCGGTTCGGTTCAGTTTTTACAGATTACAAAAACAAGAAATCGAAAACCCAACCGACCTAATTCGGTTTTTACATTTTAGAACCGAACCGAGCCCCTTCAAAAAACCGACCAAATCGGTTCGGTTCGATTTAGTCGGTTTGGTCGGTTTATGCTGAGCCCTAATCACCTTGCTTGGAATAAGCAACATATTTGTAGTTTTGTGGCTACATGTTTATTCCAATAAAAGAGCATTTCGAAAAGATATTTGCACGTTCTAAGAGACTTCAAATCACAAATGCCTTGCATGTGTTGGCCGTAAAGTGTACAAGACTAAGCCGGTGTTGGTTATCTCGTGGACAGTGGACGATGATAGAAAATGAACTCCTGTTTTATGGATCCATAGAACTTAAAGATGTTTTTCGTCTAGTTTATCTATGATTTTTGAAACGAAACTGATAGTATTTATGTAATTATTGTTTCTTCTGCTTGTTTCTCGCTTGAAGGGGTTGGAAGGTTGTGTCTGTACATGGAGACAAAGCTCAACGTGATCGAACAAAGGCGCTCTCATTATTCAAAGATGGAATTTGCCCACTAATGGTAACTTTTTGCCATGACTTTATTGTCCATGTTAGCAAGCATCATAATGGGAGCAATGGTAGTTGGATTACTAACACTGTTTCTATGCGTCCTAGTCCATCGTTACTTCTTTCCCATTTAATATGCACCCCAAGCGGTTATACTTTTATGGATGATTTTGCTGCTGATTCCCTGTTGCTCGATTAAAATTGGAATTTAGCATAGTTTGCATAAGGTTTTACAGTTCCTATTGGCATCAAACTGATTATAATCTCCACGAACTGAAAATCTTCTGCATTTATGTGTAATTTTAGGATTCTTTGGTGTATTCCTTTTACCATTTGTCTATATAGATTAATAAATAAATTGCGTCTGAGACTGACTGATTTCCTGTTCCTGGAGATGTATATCTTCGGCAAACTAAGATGTTCTCATAATTAAACCGATTGATCTGTTATTCCTTGAGATGTGTATCTGGTCCCTTGAAAACTAAGACGTTCTCATAGTTTGATCTGTTGTTACCGGATCATTTTATTATCACGAAGGTCTTAAAGTCTTGCATAATGTGTTCTGTGTTCGTTGCATACCATCTACTGGGCGTGCAAATCCTTTCTAACCCTAAAACCAGAAGTAATAACTGCAGTATCCACAATATTATGGCGAAATGCTGAGCTCATAATTTACTGCAGAAATTTTGGAGAGCTCTTAGATATAAAAATCAAGCTGTACTACTTGGAAAGGGATCCAATCTGTTTAGATGAGTTGTCGATCATTTCAAGGTAGGTGTTTCTGAGGGAACATAGTCAGATATTGGGAAAATATTGGTGTGATATTCCGTGCAGAAATTATTACGTATATTGATGTATCACTATATTTTGGGTCTGGAAAAAATTTCAAAGAATTAGAGGAATGAGAAAGTAAAAATGACAATATGAAAATGCAACTTACAGTGCTAAGAGAGCATATATATAGGCCCCTTCCCATATAGCGTTATATAACTTATAGTCATTCTTCAAGGAAGTTATGAGTTTCGTTGAGAATCAGGTTCATCTTATGGGACTAGAATTTGTATTTCCTTGTTCTCCCATGTAAAATTAACTTCAACTTTGATGCTTCCATCTTCATGTAGGAATCCAAACTATATGGAGCTCATTTCAAAGAAGTTTCAGCAGATGCTCCGAAGGCTAAAAAGACCACCTTCGACAATTCAGATGAGGAATGAAATGCAAGGAGACGAGCTACTATTATCTTCCTTGCTTTTCGTTGCAGCAATGGAGAAATTGGTACATGTTGAGAGTAATTATTGAGGTTTCATCACAAGTTCAGGCAAGATCATATCATGTTGTGTTACTGCAAAAACTTAAATGGCCAAGCCGAAGATAATATGACGAAGCTGTGAGTTGCTAAAGTCCAATCAAAAATGACAATTGAAGCGACGTGATTATTTGATATCCGTGAGCGCAGTTACCGCTGTATGATGCTATTGTTAGGTCGTTTATGATTTTTGGAACAATTTATTTATGAAAATATAAGACGGATACATATTAAGATTTTTGTAGTTACTCATTCCCGTCGTCCCGATTTAATTTGGTTTTCGGTTATGTGTTATTCAGTCTGATTAGTTAGTAGCAAAAGCAGCAAGAATAATTAATTCACAACTACATAATAGGCTCCACCCGAAAACCTCAAGCATGTTACATGGTAATAATGTTGTACAAAAGATGCAATACTGAAATATATTCGATACAAAAGTTGATTATCAATAAATCGTAAAATACAAGAGATCATTTTTTTTTTTTTTTTTTGTGCTGAACCTCTTGACTTACTTTCACTTCTGCAAACGGCTGCCTACATACCCCGTACCCGTGGGGATCAAGCACTTTGTAGTTCGTTTTTAACATCGTAATACTAATTACATAGAAATTTTGATTTCTGCTTCCCTTTGATCGATCACTATCTTGTCTACTTGTTCTCCATCACTTCAACCGGCAACTCGAATCTCCAAAGAGGGCACCCGTGATGTTCCTCAAACCATGGCATAATGCACTCTCTATGGAACATATGTGACTCTGAGCAAGGCATTCGTAACGCAACATCCTTCCCACTCATGAATTCTTCGAAACATACCATGCAAGAACCACCTTCATTGAATTGTTCGATGATCTCTAAACTTCATAAGCTTCTCCCATGGATTCTTCCATTATGCGCTGAACAACATTGTCTTCTTCTTCTTCCTCCCCTTCCTCCATGTATTCTTCCAATGCACGTTGAACATCTTCGTCAAACGATTCTTCTTCTTCATCTTCATCTTCCCCCATGTATTCATCATCCCTTGCACATTGAACCTCTTCTTCAAAGGCTTCTTCTTCTTCTTCTTCTTCATCAGTGTATTCTTCCATCGTACATTGAACCTCTTCTTCAAAGTATTCTTCTTCTATTTCCTCTTCATCTTCGTAGGTTGGAAACTTGATCAAGGTCCTAATTCTTACAACCAAAACCACCTTCCTAAGTCTCTCCTCCAAGGCAATTTTTGCAATCTTTTCAATGTAAGAAGATAAGTGTTGGTCGAAATCTTCCTGAACGTTTAGAGGAAGTATTTCCGGGTATAGGAGATCACGCGATATCCATGATCTCTCCCCTTGAACCTCTTTCTTTCTTTCTCTTATTTCTTTTCTCTTCTATTTGTCTCTTAACTCTTTTTCTTTCTCTGTGAGGTTAAAAACAAAGACTATAACTTTTAAATAGGTTTAAACTAACTTGTAGGATGAGTTAAGATATAGTTTCTAAATCTGGTTTTGGTATTTTTGACCGATTAGGGTTTTAAGTTCTATTGGCCTCTAGGGTTATCTCAACTTTAGGAAAGTTACTATTTCTTATACAAGTATTATGGACTTGTCCCACAAGTTTAGGGATTAGATAGATCTCAGAAACTATTTGGTAAAACCTTACCTGATCTATGTCAAAAAATTTATACCGGGCTGGGCTCGGCTCAAACTCGACCCAAAGATAATAATGACTTAAAACTATGTAGGATACATTGAGAAGAAAAATATAATACCAAACCATGTTGGTAGCTTAGCTTATCTATTGCTTGAAACAAATCAAATCACAAAATTTATCAAACATGAGTCCTTATATAATTTTAGCAATTAATATCTTTATAAGATTCTAGCAATTAATACATGTATGTGCATCGAATATAGTGCCTGTAAGAGCATCTCCTAAAGTGCTTCACTATCTTGGTTGAGAAAAAGACAAATCCAGGGTAGTGAGACTTTATTTCTTCCAACAGTACCTGACTTGGATTTTAAATAGGCGCATAACACTTGGGCGCCCAAATTATTTATAAAAAAAATTAGGCGCCTAAGACTTAGGCGCCTGATGGACTGAAGCTTCAAGACAAATCTGTTGGTCCTCTCTTGGCAAATTTCTTCCAACAAAACACTTTTTTTTTCTCTCTCTATATATATATATACACATTTATTTCGAATTGCATTGGTGTAATTGAAGTAAAGGTATCATTCCAACAATTTGTTACTTGTTAATTTAGGGTATTCACTTGATTTTGTGATTTTTTGATGTATTTTAGTGTATTGTAAAATTTTCCCAATATTATGATTTCTTGGTAGAATTTAGGATATTGATTGAATTTGGCTTTCATAGTGTTGAAATCAGTAATTTTCACTAATCTTGCATCCCAAAGTTTCACTCCAATGTGTTAAAATTAAGGTATTGTGTGAAAAATGACGTTGAAAATGACGAACACGTCTTGGTGTTTGCTAAGAATTTGACATTATGTTGTAATCAAAAGAATTTGACACCCTCTATTTGATTTAAATACTTCCTATTACCCTGAGTATACTCCATTGGCCTTTATATAAATTAGTATGTTTATTAATACAGAATTTGACGATGTCGTTAGAGGAGGGAGAATATGACGGAAGCGATGATGAGAAGGGATCTGAGTCCGATTATAGCGAAGGTCATGTTTTCCAATTGCGCTTTTTATCGGGAAAAAAAGGCAAAAAAAATTTTTGAAGAAATTCTCAATGTCTCCATTGAACCTCCTCCACCTCTTCCGCAAAATTATGAAGCGCGTGACTTTCGGCAACTCACACAACCGTATGGGAATAGTCATTTGTCCACATCAGTTGCTACTACATCGGTAAGTTAAAATTCTGTATGTTTGCATTAGGAGTGTCGGCGGACAGCTGTGATAAATATGCTCGGGTTGCAGAGAGTACAACAATTGAGTCCCTTACGAGATTTTGCAATGCCATGATTGTGCAATTCGGTGCGGAGTATTTGAGATCGCCAACTCCGGACGATATAAAACGGTTGTTGTACGTTGACGAGAAACGTGGATTTCTCGACATGCTAGGTAGTTTGGATTGTATGTATTGGGAGTGGAAAAATTGCCCCACGGCTTAGGCGGGTCAATACACGGGGAATAAGAAAACACCAACAATCATTTTGGAAGCGGTGGCATCTCATGATTTATGGATATGGCATTGTTTTCTTAGAATGCCTGGTTCCAACAACGACGTAAATGTTCTTGATCAATCACATCTCTTTCGAAATCTTTGTCTTGGTCGTTCTCCACGTTACAATTTTGAAGTCGATGGAAAACCATACAACATTGGATACTACTTGGCGGATGGTATATATCTGAAATGGGCAACGCTTGTTTAAACCTTACGATTTCCTTGAGATAATGCAGAGAAATTTTTTGCCAAGCAACAAGAGTCATATCAAAAAGACGTAGAACAAGCTTTTGGTGTGCTTTAATTTCGATTTGCAATTGTGAAAGGTCCAGCAAGAAGTTGGTCAACCAAAAACCTCGGTAAAATAATGCAAACATGTATAATTATGCATAACATGATCGTCGAGGAAGAACGCAATAGGTACGGAGTAAGCTTATTGACCAAGAATTTTCTCCATCAACAACCCTCGCGTCTTCGGATTGAGATAAGTCAACCGATGAGTACAATGTGATTGAGATGATTGAGATTGTGGGGATTGGCGAATGAAAAAAGATGTTGAAATTGAGTGGGAATGGAAAACTGAGAGGGTTATCCCCAATTATTGGGTGCTATGAACGGATGAGAGGGATGTACACAATTGTTGGGCTAGTTAAAAGATTGAAAAGGTTGGGATTAAGATGATTGAGGTTGAGGGGAATGAGTGAATTGCAACCAATTAGGTGGGATTTGTTGTTGTTGTCCATAATTGTTGGGTTGATTCAAATTACTCTCGGTAGTGGAATCTTTCTATTACGTTGTATTCGAGGAACTCATCTAATAATTTGCATATATATATAATTAATAATCATGAAAAACTTAAAATCCTATAATATAAAAATCTAGAAAATAAAAAGGGATATGGTAAAATTAAACAAGAGCTTATCTTGAGAAATCAACCTTCAATAATTTCAAATCTTATTTGATCCCAATAGAGTGAAGGAGAGTTGTGGTGCAATTGGGTAGGGTTTTTGTAAGTGGTGAAGGGAGGGAAATAGTTTTTGGAAAAGTAGTAAAGATAGGGAAATGACTTAAGTTTTGGAAGCTCCAATGAATTTACTCAGTGGAACAGGCGCCTAAGAGTTGGGCGCTAATTAAAAAAATTAACTTAGGAGCCTAAGTCTTAGACATCTGTTTAAAAACATAACAGGCGCCCAACACCTGGGCGCCCAATCGCGAACTTAAAAAGCAAGACTGAGTCTTAGAATCCAAGACTTAGCCTTGCTTTTTGAGACTCAAAACCAAGGTAGTGAGGCACTGTTGGATGACAAAAATCCTATGTAGCACCTATAAATCCAAGGTAGTGAGGCACTTTAGGAGAATCTCTAAGAGCCTAATTTTGTATTCGAACATAGTACCTCACACCAAAGATAATCAGAGCATTAGTAAGCAATAAGTAACTGCTAACACAAGGTTTAGCGTGGAAATTTTTTGAATAGATTAAAAGCCATGACCTCTTGATGATTTAGAAAGAAATGTATTATTGATGATTGCTAGCCATTACAAAGAATGCTCTGAGTAGTTTTGTGTAAAGTTTCTAGGTAGAATTCTCCGTCTTTAATCTGTAGTTGTATGGTCACATTTATAAGTCTTATCATATGATCGTTTGATGACCATTATTATTCTTAATGATGAACGTTATAATATGGATTTGATAAGTCATTAAACTGATTGTGTAACGGTCCGATCCTTCTGTTTCTTAACAGCTTCATTAATGACAAAGTGTTTGTTGAATTGAATTGTTGATGTAGAGGCCGAAAATGATGAATAGACTTCTTTGTAGTTGTTCCATAATGTGCCATGTAATCGTATGTTGATGAGGCTGAGTGAATGTATGATGGTCGAAGATGGGGCTTGAGTTCGAGATCCGGAATAAGCCATTACAACCTCCCCCTTTCAGCCAAGAACACGAGAAATATTATGGGCAAGTGGTGTTGGCTGAAAAGCCTCATTAATACTGTATTTAATACCCGGGGATCATTTCCAATATTATTTATTAATATCTTTTGTGGTTGTGGGGTTCCCTAAAACCAATAGTTATGGTCAAGATTGTTGCATGAGAATTCCTTCTGACGTTGGGAATTTGGAACGTCGTATTTAATGGTAATTGCAGTATAAATAGTACTGTGGTTGGCTGTTGCAGTTGTTATTCGCTAAGTACTTCTTGACTCCATAACTTTTGTAATTTTTCTTCTCTGTATGCAGGTTTTTACGCCATTAAAAAAATGAAGTAAAAAGGATTTAACTTCATCATTTGTACAAATGACGTCGAAGGCGATGACGTAGAAAGGTATGGACTAACAACGTCATTAAATAAGTGACGAGGAAAGCTAGGCATTAACGTCATTAATTAAGTGACATATAAGGGGTTTTAAAAAAATGACGTTATTGAAACTCAATTCTGGTGGCCGGTCGACTAATGCATTCTATTGACGTCACTAATAATGTCATAAAAAATGATGTAGTTAAATCTTTTAACATCATATTTGAAGTGACGTGGTAGCGTTTTCATATATCAACAATGACATTTTAAAATGACGTCAATACCTTGAAAAATACAAAAAAAAAAATTAAATTAAATATTGTGTCATTCCACTGCCCTGTCCTCCTCTCTACAGGACCACTAGCATATTCTACAAAAAGGTAAAATATTTGGCTAAATTATATTACTTCATTAAATACAATGTGTTCGAACTTAATTACTTCATTAATTAAATTATAGAGCTAAATCATGGTAAACTTAACCAATGCACTAAAAAATTATAAAGCAACCATAAAAAAGGGTCTCGAATGTTTCACTGTCAGAATGCTTACAGCCTTTGAGTACCTTTGTGTGTTTCTACTAATCTGGATCAATTCTAAACTGTCAAAGTATACAAATTAAACATTAGCTCTATAAATATGAGTACACAATAAGATGCTTGCAATCGTAAAAGAAAAGAAAAGAAAAGAATACAAAATAAGAGGAGAATAAAAATACCTATTTGTTTGAAGGAATTTCACCTCCGTGACAATTATACATTCTGGATCCCCATAAGTTACCTATGTCCGTCGTCTTAGGAAATAAAACTAATGTTATTATGACAATTGATTTCGCCATAAAATACATGAATTATCTATTGCAGTAAGATAGTTGACTACTTTCTCTTAGTGAAACAATAAGTTTCACAAACCTGTAATTGTGAATTGAGCTCTAAAAAGAAATTTTCTTCAGTTTTCAGTTTCTTTAATCTCTTGCCATTGAAGGAAAGGAAGCTCAGGTTATCAAGGCAGTTTAGAAATCCTGGACTACGTACCTGAAATAGTGTTTTCAATATTATAGCGGTCTTGAAATTATCTTTTAAAAATATACCATGCCATGGAGGTCTTGTTATTCCTTGTGAATCATAGGCCAAACAGCACATGCAAAAGTGCAACGGGTTAAATAGTTTTAACCTCACAAAAAAGAAACCAAGTATACATTCCACAATTGTTGAGTTCAAAGCTGAGACCAAGAACATTGTGGAAGGTGTATCATTATCTCGGGTCTGAGATTCGCAAAGGAAAGCAACAATTTTGGAGAGCGTTTATCAATGTAAAATTTTTTTGCAAGGGAAAGCAACAATTTTGGAAAGCGTTCATGTCAATGTCAAAAGTTTTATGCAAGGGAAAGCAACAATTTTGGAGAGCGTCCATGTCAATGTCAACAGTTTGTGCAAGGGAAAGCAACAGTTTGTGATAATGTACAAGTATTTGTACAAAAGTAACTGTACTACATCGATAAATTAAAGCAACTGTAACTACTCAATGAATATGCTCGCTAAGCTATTAGAAAACCAAGTACACCAACATTATATAACTGTCTGATCTTACCTGAGACTGGATCCGTTAAGTCGTCATCATCGACAGTAATTGGGTAGGAAAACTCGGAATTGTCAATACTCATCTTGGAAAGACAGCTACTAGAGATCCTAGAAAATTAAACCCTCGGCAAACTAGTTAACAATATTTTTGCACTTACCTGCTTAGTAT
>JACGCM010001950.1:0-26629 GCA_014058105.1 Kingdonia uniflora | reverse complement strand
TTTCCACTCTAATGGAGATGATTTAAGAAGAATAGTGCCAAATTTTAGCTAAACTGATAGCAGATCACTATGAGTGCTCTATCAGTTCAACATAACAAGTTCAGTAAAAAAAATGCTAGTTGGGATCTATAAAAGCCAAATTCTTCACTGAGACGAGTTACCAACATGCATGACCTATATTTAACTTCTACAGGGGAAGAGAAGAAAAAAATGAAAAGTCGGGGAAGACTATGGTCACCACTAACTGCGAACACCGCCAGCCAAAGCACTCAAATTAGCCATCCTTGCCACTGAGCACGAAAAATCATACTCTTTTGACACATATCTTCAGGAGGTCTAACAGAAAATCTATAACCAAAATGTGCACCACGCCTGCTGGAGTTCACTGAGGTAGTTAGGACATTTTAGGATCATGGTTTCTCTATTTAATACTCATGTCTCCCCCTCCAAAACAAACTTTTTGCTTTTATAGGTTTGGAGAACTTAAGAATTGAGTTTCTATTACAAATCCTAGTTTTTATGATAGTGATAAGTAGTTAATTTTTTTTCCTTTTATTGTAATTATTATATGTTATAAGACTAATCCCCTCATAATAGATTTGAGGAGAAAGCCATGTAGGTGTATATTAGGATTTTCTTCTAGGTAATAAGTCTAACCTAAATGTCTTTGATCAATCTTTAGGGTTGTTCATCAACTCTCCTAAACCCAAAAAGTTGGGGGAAGTGAGCAATCTTAACATGGGAGTGGAATCGATCTATTGAATAAAGGGTTGATTTCTCAAGCCACTTAGTGACCTCTAGATCTAAGTTTTACTCTTGTATCCAATAAGGAAGGAAAAATCCTAGGTCAACCCCTTGAGTTTTGAGTTTAGACCTTAACAAGTTAAGCTATCTAATTTTTCTCCTAATAGATAGACAAAAAAAGAACTCTAAAGACCTCGAATTTGACCTAAAACAAGAGTTCAAGGAGAGACCAAAAACCTAATATTTAAAAACTAATATTCTAATATTGGGCTAAATTCAAAGTTTTAATATCCAAATTTTGACAAATAGTTTTAACATATAATTTTAACAACAAAAAAACCATTTCCCTTTGATTTTAGTTTACCCTAGAATAATATACTTCTCTGCAGATTGATACCCTATTTGTCCTTTACTATATTAATTAGTTAAGCAAATTTTGATTAGGCAAACGACAGTCTATCAGATATCGATAACGTGAGTCACGCTATTGTTATATTGGGATTGTATGACAATATTTTAATATCAACTTAGTTAGTTAGTTGATATCTGACATGCTATTGTTATGTTTGGATTGATTTGACAATATCCAAATTCTAACTTACAGTAAAACCCCTCTATAGTAATGCAGTGGGACTACCCCTGGAGTAATACTATAAAGGGGTTATTACTATATAAAATGTGGGCCTAATATTATATTATAAATTATGTAAAGTTAAGTACTTTATGTAACATCTTGGTCCTAATTACTATAGATGGTCTATTCAACATGACTAGATCATTGGTCCAATGTACTATTGATAATATTTTTGAAGTTTATGGATGAACAGTTTAAGGTGTAATATTTTATGGTATACTCTATGTAAATTGACTCTTTTATTACTATATAAATCTTTGGGACCATATTTTAATACATGGTTGCGAAAACAAATATTTAATAAGAAGTTAGAGGGGTTATTACTATATCCTTTGAACGAAGCTGGGACCAACACATTAATATTACTATAAGGGGGTTATTACTATATAGGGTATTATTATAGGAGGTGGGGTAGTGTTACTGTAGTTAGTTAGTTAATGTCTTACAACATCGACTTAATTAGTTGATGCAAGAAAACTACATGTCTTTGACTGTGAACCAACTCAAATTAGATGAGTTCGAAACATATATATGTCATATTATACATATTTTTTTTGCCACAAGACAAATAAGAATAGTATTTGTTTATTTATTCGTCTTCCACTTTATTATATATTTCTCATTATAGTAACTACATGAATCAGAAATATTGTTTTGTTTCTAGGCTTCAGCCTCTATTTTAATTGGTTTATGGGCAAGCAATGATAAAAGATTAAAACCCGCAAAGGACTTCATAATCAATTTGAATGGCACCACTGGTCTGTTATTTGACATGGTGCGTGGAAGTAAATACAAGGATGCACTTTCAACAATGTAAACAAGGCATATGACAAGGAATATGATGTCATAATAAAAAATATAAAGCAAGAAAAAAAACCCTGTCAAGGAGTTGAAACTTCAAGGTGATTAATATAAAATTATGGGAACCAAAACCATAATTTCATACCGAATACTTCACATGAATCATTGATAGGGGAGAAGTTCATGAAAAATATTTGGTTTAAGGATCCCGAACAGTATCACACCCCGGAGAGAAAAAAATGGACAAAATTTTGTAACATGTGTTTATTGGGAGAAAAGTAACGAAGAAATAAAAGGGTACCATAATTGGTATCAGGTTCAGTTTTGCTATTATGTTCACACATTTAGATGAGTTTTCTTTAGTATTGAGTTATAACAAAGGAATATCATTAATATTTTGCTCTCCTTATGTAGTATTATTAACAAGAAATGTTGGAAAAATTACGGGTAATGAACGTGATGGGGATCAAATGCAAGCAACTTCAAGCTCAAGTTTATTAAATAAAAAGTCATCCCCCTCTATATTATAATTTCAAAGTGACTCATGTCGTATACCACATCAACCATTAATTGAACGTAATTGTTTTTGCAGGTTCTTTCTATGAAATTTTATTTGGATAATTTGTTAAACAGTTGACGAGTATGTTCATAGGCACACTAGTTGAATTTGAGGTGGCCCTTTGCACCATATTGTGTATTGAAAACTTCTAAAATGGTACTCATACAACAGTAGGGTCCGTCAAATATTAGGAACTGAATGGCAAGAGTCATGTGCGACATAAAGTACTAATGGAGCAGAATCCCATCTATTTATTCGAAGTTTTAATAATATTTATTATTAACGTAATGTCTGAAAGGAACCTTTAATTTTTATTTTGGAAGGCAAACTTATCAAATCGGTAACTTATTGGGGTATGTGCTTTGTTATGACAAACTAATGATTACTTAAATTATTCTCGAAAAATTTATCAGCCATACTAAGTTGTTCTATACCAACATTAATGTAGTAGCCTACTTGCAGCCTTCTAGAACATACTAGATACTCGAAGGCCCCCGAGCAGCTCGAAGCATACCGTACTGCAAAAGGCCTTGAAAATATACCCTCGAGTCGACCAATGCTTTGACTGCCGCTTCAACAGAGCTCAACACCAGGTTGAAGGCAGGAAACACATTATACAAACTCTAGTATAAGACAATATAAATAAGGAGAGCCTTCATAGAGAGGTTGAGATCCCCCCCTCACATACACCTTGGCCAACCTTCGAGCACACTCTAAAAGCATGAAGACTTAGTGTAGTAGCCTACTCATAGCCTTCAACAGACAGTCGAAGCCCACTTCACAGCCTACTCGAATGTGTCGAAGCCCACTCAATCTCTGAAATAGACTCCCCAGAGATCTTACGAAGACGAAGTTTCGACATCAGATAAAGCTTCGGGGACGGGTTAACATACTACAGCAGAAATCCTTCGACCTTATTAACACACGATCGAAGCAAGATAAGGCAGACAACCACCTCATCAGATAAGATGGCGCATTGATTGGCTCGTGCAACTACAGTGACAAGTCCAACCACCGCGCCGTTCAGAGACATCACCAATAAATGTTGTAGTGACAGAACCGACATGACCGTGCCCATAACTCGCCGGGATTTCCTAACAGTAATCATATAATCCTGACCCACACTTGGTGACTCAGCTCCCTGTATCTCTATAAATAGAGGAGAGGGGAACCCAAGAAGGGGTTAGAAAAATTATCTCCAACCCCTTGCATTTTACCTTCGACCACCCAGACACTCTGTACTCGAACCCTGTTATTTACTCTTCAGTAATATAATCTGTCTTAAAAATCCTCATCAGAGGTCGTAGAGAGTCACATTCGGGCCCTCTACGCAAGTATTTGTCTATAGTTAGATCTTACTTTAGGCCAATTGCTTGTATCCTTTGATTGAAGATTGATTTTACGTTGTAAGAACCAACTTCACCTCCGAACAAAGTTAGGTCTCTACAATTGGCGCTGTCTGTGATTCCTACACCACCAATCTCCCTTCCTTTTTTCTCCCCTCTTGTTGTTTTCCACCTCAACTGATTATCATCAATGACACCCACACGCCGTTCCAACTCATCCCAGGCAGTCAACTTTATTGACGGAGTACCTGCCCAAATAGCCTTATTATCCTAACAAGTCACTCAGGCAGAGGAACGACACCAGAACCAACTAAACCAGGAGCGTGAAAGCCACTGCTTGGTACTGGAAACTGAGCGGAATCGCCGCTTGGATGATAAAAATTGACATAACAGAGAAATCGATGACCTGTACAATACCGTCCATGAGCTACAGAGATTACAGCCCTTGGAACCTGCTCGCCCGTCCCAGGTATCAGACCCATCGCGCGTATCTGCTCGCGCCCGCCTAGGACCTTTACCAACCCAGACGCCGTCCTGCTAGGGAACGGCTCGGCGAACGCAGTATGAATTTTATACCACACACTCGACCTCACAACCTTCAAATTCATCAATCTCCCCCACATCCTGCATATGTTACATAGCAAGACTTCGACCACAAAATACAACCCGCCATTCGCGTTAGCACGAGTCTAGCCACAAACTTCTGGAGCCACCTCAATAACCCGATCTACCCCAAACTTTTGGCTATCGAAATACCCTCCAACTTTCGTAACACAGACCCCCCAAAATCAGCAAATATCGTAACACGGACCCTAAATCCTACATCCTCAAATTCCAAAATTCCCTGAGCCTCTACTCTACGGCTGACTACCTGTTATGTTACCTTTTCCCAATGAGCCTTACTCACAACCCCCTTCGATGGTACCTCAGCTTCCCCAATGGATCGATACGAAGCTTCGAGCAACTATAACAACTTTTCATTGCCCAGTTTACCTTCAACAAAGGCAGAGAGGTCAGAGTTGACGCTCTATTCAATTTTAAAAATCCGGCAGTGAGACCCTCGAAGCCTTCACCAGGAGATATCTTGCTGAATCCCGAAAAATAGAAAATCTCAACTGTTCGAATGCTATTTTGGCATATTCGAATGCCCTGCCCGACCACAGCCGAGTAAAAGAGCACCTAGTCCTCCACAAACCAAAAACACTCGAAGAGATGCTCTCGAAGGTCAATGGCTATATCAATTTCAAGCGCCTTCAGGAGTCCTACAAACAGAGCCAGCCTTCGCAAATAATAAACTTCAATAAACCTCGGAAACACCCCCACTCTGCTCTCACACCCCTGATCGCTCCTGTCTCATATGAGACTGAGAGCCGCAAATGCCTCAACATTGATACCAGCACCGAAGCGGCCAAGGCCTATTTTGCCTACACTCACTACCCCCCTCAGCACCCTTCTACTACACATACAAGCAGACCCTATTTGGCACATCCCTTTCCCATCGAAGTCAGACCAGGCAAATCTTACTGCGCCAACCATAAGTGCAACTGTCACAATACCAATAAATGTTTTACCCTTCAGCGCTCTCTCAAACTTATCTTCAGAGCAGGACGTTTGCACCAGTATATTGCTGATCTTCTAAGCTACCTCGATGGGTTCTACCTCAAATCTCTATCCACCCCTACAACTTACCCAGCCAAGGTGCACATCTAGAGGGTTAAGTTTATCGAAGTCAACAACATAGACAGTGGACATTCCAAGAGCAAACGAAAGCGCACCGAAGAATGTTACAAGCTTACCTATCAGGAGAAATTTCCTACCCTTCTGCCAGAATCATGCTGTCACCCTCGACTCGAAGGTATTTCTTTTATCGACTGTGACACTTTACACGTTCGTTTCTCCTATTCCGATCCATTAGTCATCATGATTAAGATCGAGAACCTCGTTCTCCATACAATGCTCATAATTACTGGGAGCGCATCTGATGTCCTCTTTCCCCAAACAATCTAAACCATGAAGAAAACAGACCTCATAACCGCTACCAACATCGAACTAAAAGGTTTCAATGGATTAACATAAGTTGTTGTTGGCCCTATCAGCCTACCCGTTACTACAAGCCCTATAACCCTTCAAGCCGGTTACATCGTCATTGACAAAAAGTTCGAATACCTCGGTATACTCGGACGAGATTGGCTTCAAGCCATGCGAGCTATACCTTCGACCTACTATTAGACCCTTCGATTCAACAATCATGAAGGTACTTGGAATTTGAAAGGCTCTCAACGCCTTGCCCGCTCATGCGAGCACCCAGAGATCGGCCAAACCTGAAAACTTGTCAGCCGCCCATAGAAATCACAACATCTTTCTATCCCTTCGACTTCAACATATACCACCTCATCTATCGAACCTACTATTTATATCGAACTCGACGGTCCTGGTCGGGGTACATTTATCAGAACCTTCCTCAATGAGGAAGAGCGCCTCAAACTTTCCGAGATCCTTCGAGCAAACAAAGACATCTTTGCCTGGACATTTCAAGAGATGTCTGGTGTTGACCCCAACCTGGCCTGCCATCGCCTCGATCTCATCCCCTATTCCACAGCAGTAAAACAAAAGATGCGTACCCTAGTACCACGACTTTGAGAAGCCGTGAACCTTGAAGTAGACAAGCTCATAGCCACAAGCTTTATCAAAGAAGTAAAGTACGCAGACTGGATATCAAACATTGTAGCAGTTCCTAAGAAGAATGGCAGGATCTGAATCTACGTCGACTTTACAGACCTCAAAAAGTACACACCGAAGGACAGTTTCCCCCTCCTAACTATCTCAGCACTCCTCGATGCCACTGCTAGACACGCGCGCTTATCCATAATGGATGCGGCTTCGGGTTACAATCAGGTACCCCTTCCTCCCCGATGATCAACTTAAAACTTTATTTATAGCTGAACAAGGCCTTTACTGTTTCAATGTTATGCCCTTCGGCCTTAAAAATGCCGAAGCCACCTACCAACGCCTTGTCACAACCATGTTCAAACCTTTTCTTGGCAATTCCACCGAAGTCTATATCGACGACATGTTATGTAAGAGCCTTTAGAAAAACACCCATATCCAAGACCTCTCAGAAATCTTCTCAATACTTTGTACGTATAATATAAAACTCAACCCAGACAAGTCCAAATTTGGCGTGTCATCCAGAAAAATTTTGGGTCACCTTATTAGTAAACGCGGAATAGAGATTGACCCCACCTACATTCGAGCCCTTATAGACATGCCTTCACCCCGAACCAAGAAAGGCGTCCAAAAAGTGACAGGCAGGATAGCAGCCTTCAATCATTTCATTTATAAATCCTCAGATCGATGTGCTTGGCTTTTTTCCTCCTACGCGATCAGGGCGTCCACAAAGAAAAAAAGAAAAACAATCCCGAGATTGACTGGACCCCTGAGTACGAACAAGCCTCCCTCGAACTCAAAACTTATCTTGGTCGTCCACCGATCATCAGCACACTTATCGAAGGTGAAACATTCTCTTTATACCTTGCTACCACAGAAACCTCACTCAGCTCTGTGCTCATTTGACTTAATTCCAATATCAAAAATCCTGTATATTTCATCAGTAAAACCCTAACCCCCGCAGATACTTGATATTCAAAACTTGAGTGTTTGCTCCTTATACTTGTCTATTTCGCCCGTAAACTCAAACCATATTTTCAGGCTCATCCCATCCGTGTTATTACTAGTTATCCCCTTCAAGAAGTACTTAGCAAGAAAGAAAAATCCATACGAGTGCAACAGTAGTCCGTATACCTTGGCGAACACGACATTACATTCGAGAAGTAAATATCTCAGAAAAGCAAGCAGTAGCAAATTTTCTAGCTGACTTCCCGGTCGAAGATGTCAATTGGGAAGAACACGAAGATGACTTATCAGAAGATCATCCCAAAATAGTAGATCCCTGGGACCCTCTCAATGGCTGGCAGTTATTCATAGATGGATCAGCAGAACCTAATGGCTTAGGAATTGGTATTGTCTTGGTAACACCCACTAATGACCACATAGAAAAAGTTGTCAAACTTGTCTTCGAATGTTCCAATAACGAAGCAGAGTATGAAGCCTTGATCTACGGCCTCGACATCGCACTCGACCTTGGCATTCCCAAACTTGCAGTCTTTACAGATTCCCAACTTGTTAGAGATATTACATAGGAGAAAACCAAGCTAACGGTCGCATGGCTGACTACGCTCTTTTTGAGCGACATCGCATGGACCGGTTCCCCAAAAAATCCACAATCACACATTACCCTCGAGAAGAAAATAGACATGCAGATGCCCTCGCCTACATAGCAGCTATGCTCGGATAATCAGAATCTCAGACACTCCATATCGAAGTATTCGAACGCCCAAGTATCGACCAGATGGAAATCAATACCATCAATACTGGGGCGAGAGTCACGATCCAGACGATTGGCCAACACCGTTTTTTCACTACTTCAACAATGCTACTCTCCCAGATGATCCTAAGGCCAAATGCTCTCAGCTAGAAAACTGCCGCAGATATACTATCTACAAAAATCAACTACATCGAAAATCCTCAAATGGTGTCCCCCTCTGATGCATATCCCAAGTCGAAACCTCTTAAACCTTAGCCAAACTCCACGAAGAAACCTACGGTGCTCATACCGCTGGTCATTCTATGGCCCTTCGAGCTGTCACCCAAGGATTATTTTAGCCCAATATGAAAAAACAAGCTTCAGAGTATGCAAAACATTGTGGCAAATGCCAACGTCACGCCCATGAAATTCATTGCCCCTCTTAAGACCTCCATTACAGTCAAGTTTCCTGGCCATTCAATAGATGGGCCATCAATCTCATTGGACCCTTCCCAAAAGCCTCGGGTAGCAGAGAAAATATCCTCGTCGCAACTGATTACTTCACTAAATGGGTCGAAGCAGTACCTCTATGCCGAACCAGAGAAGAGGAAGTTGTCAAATTTTTATAGGAAAACATCATCACTCGCTTTGGCTGTCCCCATATGATTCGATGCGGCAATGGTCCCCAATTCATTGGCAGCAAAGTCAGAAACTTCCTCAAAAAATACAACATTATCATCTCACCCTCCACACCTTGCTATCCCTAGGGCAACGGTCAAGTCAATGTAATTAACAAAACCAAGAGAGGGTCCACTGTCTGCTCAATAGTATGGACTACCTCCGCACTACCTGGAGAAAGATCTAAAACTCTCTCTGTCATACCAATAACATCATCACCCATCTGTTCCTCCTCAACAGGGAGCTCGATCTCCCCATACCTACCATTCCGAGCCAAAGCCACATCATTAACACTCAACCCGAAATAGTAGTACGAATTGATGAAGTGATCCCTTTCCACTAAGGCTGCCACAACCGATTCAGACATGAACTTATCATGCTTTGACAGCTCACTATACTTTTCTACAGCTGCGGTAGCATCCGTAGCCCTTCTCTCTCTTTCCAACTGAAGGTCAAATTTGAGCTCCTTCACACGAGCTAACTGAACCCCAAATTTTAGAGTCAGAGTCTCAAATTCTTAGCCTGTCTTGTCCAAACATTGCCTGACCCCCTTCAGAATCGTAGATAGTTGCCAATATAACAAAACAAAAGATTTAGTTCAACAATTTCACTCAGTTCGCCAGCAACATCAAGTAAATATTTTTTCAAACCACATACCGCGAATGCGTGCTCAAGATACTCATCCACGAACTTCTACGAATCAGTCCCGGCCATATGACAATACCGTCGTTCCAACTCTCTCATCTTGGCAGCAACTTGAGGGTTAGTTTGGTCATCGTCCTCCTCAGCAAGCCTTTTCCTCTTCAGACTCTTCTCAATTCCTCAAGCGTGGACACGCTCACTTCAAGTTTTTCTTGCACGCCACCAGCGGCGGGATTTGCGATTTCTTGTTCTGCAAGCACAACCTTAACAACCGAATCACTATAATATACAGGTTTGTGGGCTTTACGGGTAAGCCGCTTGGTAGTCTGAGGATTAAAAGGTGGGGGACTCAACAAGTCAGCGATAGTCTCTACAGCTTTTTCCTCGGCCATAGCTCATTTTCGTGAGCTCTCTGAACTTTTAATACTATCGAATCTACTTGTTTATGTCTTCGGATACCCAATTCACTGAGTACCTCCATTAGCTCGTCTTGGTCGTGAGCAACATAATCGAACAGGCTAGTCTTATCCGGAGTAGCCAACAGTTTGTGCTCTGCCAATACAATAGAACAAGAATATCAGTCATACATGAGGATATAGCTATCAACTATTTAAAAGTTGGTCAACATTACTTACTCAGATTATAATATCTATGGGTCAGCTCGAGCGCTGGTTCATCTGGAACCTGTAAACAGCTGCCCTCAACCCACATAAGATGGTCGTTTTATGGTCTACCTAGAGACTCAAAATCAAAGAATTTTGGACTCGCCGAGTAACAATACACGTAACCACTGTTTCAAAACATCCTCAACTGCAAACTGCTTCGCAGTCCCTTCCCTCCATTTTTTGTTCAGTGCCTCACACACCCTCATCATCTCGTAAACATTCTTATTCAATTAGGCAGGGCCGCACTGTAACGTTTTCATTACCCCTTTTTGAAAAAAAGTCAGCAGAATCCTAAGGCCATATGCGACCTGATTCAAGAAACATCAAAACCCCCCGCTTGGGCCCGATAATCCAAACCCATTGTAATACAAGAGGCTCACCCCCTCACTAATACCTCTATTATTCTTCCACTTTTCTAAACATGGAACTGGATAATATATTGTTTCCCTCCCTTTTTCGGAGACATAGGTTCTGAACCAAAGACCGTGGTCCCCCCCATACCTACCCCACTCTCCTGGACATTTCCCTTTTATATCTTAAGTACTCTTTCCCTACATCCACCCTCTCTAGGTATATGATAAAGACTCTTTCATCCTCCCTTTCGTCCTTCTTCTCTTTCACACCTTCAAATCTACTGGGCCCCACCGCCTTTATAATCGCCCCCACAGTATTAACAATTTCTTCTATTATACTACCCTCGTTTCCCCTCCCCGAAGACGACGTTTCTTTGGAATCAGACGAGACTACAAACTTACTAACAGAAATATTTGGTTTAGAATGCATACTGAACCTACAGATACATAGATATATTTTATCATTATCACTACGTCACAATCATAACAAACAGACCTACTTTCTACCCAGACAACACGTCTCTTTCCCTGAATCCTAGAACAAAAAGGCAAAATCAAAACATTTTAAAATTTCCCTATTCTTCTTCAACAAATATTCTTTCTCTATCTAAAAACAATATATACCACAAATCTTACATTACTGACTTTCACTTATTCTTATTATTTTAAAAATCCCCTGAAAACCCCAGTTTCTAAAAACTGGCTATACAAATTACTCCATAACACAGAATACTTTCAAAATCAAACAAACACAAGTTTTGCATCACGAACCTGTACTTGTTGAGCAGTAATCTTTTACTTTCTTCGGATGTATCTTCGATAACGAGCGCTCCTGTCGTCTCTCTGACAACCTCTTATCACCTGATGAAGATTTTCTTCTCAAAATGTAATCAGTACTCAAACGCCTCCTTTCCTTGACAGTGATATGCGTACCACTTTTTTTTTCTCTCTTTAAAACTGTAGACAATTTATGAGTGAGAGGGAGACGAGTTTTTATACTCTCCCTCAGTTTCTGAAATGATGGCTCCTTCTGACACATGTCGGTCATCCCCACTGCTGTTATAGGCACATCTTTTCATTTCACAGCATCATCATGAATTTTGTGATAACGTTTGACACCATCAAGTTTATCTCTATTATCTACCATTACCATCCCTACATCTTTTCTTAACCCAGTACCAAAAACAACCAATCATCTTACTTATACTCTACCAAGATCTTACAACCATTCCTAAAATAGCTCAAATTTCAAAATTCAAAGATATCCTTGCAGTTGCTAAAATCCTACAACAGTCATACACAATATCCGTACACAAGAAATTTAATAGAATACTTTATTCAAATCAGATCGAAATACATCATACTTTATTCTCCCTAGATCTCTCATCTTACATTTATTCAAAAACCACAGCATACTACTATAAAACATATTACTCTCAACAAAGTTTCATGACTTTGAACTCACCGAGCTCCCCAACTGCATCTAAAGCAACCCCGATGGTTCGGTTGCCCGCACAGAATTAACTCCCCATTCACCGCCCTTGCATCTTCTTCCACGATCTTATCGCACGTGAGCTATTGTACAGTCAGCTCTCACACACGGGGATCCAACAGAGATTTGCGAAATATGTTACACCAAATGAAGTGATCATGCTCGATACGCCTACCCTCATCATCCAAACCAACCAGATTCAATGGCTATTCCGGAAGCACAACATCTTACGGCAAGTAATGAAAATAACGTTCACGGAGTTCTGCAACCTTGATATGAAACCTGCCATCCGCCGCCTGCTGCGTACACTGAAAGCGAGTTCTCACCGTACTCGAATGCAAAACCTCTAGAATAATACTAATAACAACAGTAAGGAAACCCTACTTATTGAAAAAAGGGAGATCTCCGCAGAATCAATCATACCACAGATTCTCCTCATATTTATGTGAATAGCAGATATATATGCAGAATATCGTGGTAACTCATTTCCTCCATAGCACAAAATATCCCCTCAGGCGTGTACATGGCAATAAGGATGACGACACCTGGCCGAACAGTCCTACACACCATTTCCTCTCAACCCTATCACACAACTCGCATAAATATGAGACATCCAGTTCACACCAAAAACTTGACCTGCTCTAAATTTTACCTCAACCCTCAATACCATCCTTCACATCCATAAACATCTATTCCTCTATACTCCTACGGTACAAGCAGAAAGGAAAAATAACAAAGCTCGATGACACAGTATCATCATAACAAAAAATCTATATTTTATTTAGTCTAAAAATTAATATTACATAATACTTTACAACAAAGACTTTACATATTACTTTAATTTATATCAAGTATCAGCTCAAAACCTTTTTCCTGGGATAACCAGTTCACAGACACAACAGACCCTAAACTGTGATCCCATGCTACAAGACACACAAAAGTCAAAAATCCACTTTCACAGTGGAAATATTTTCTTTATGGCCAAAGAACTGTGGTCCATGGAAGAAAGTGATTCTCTGCATCCTCCTCACCTCCCTACATGCTAGAAATAGAGAGAAGAACATTTTCACAGATGAAAGATCTTCATGGCCAAAAAACTATGGTCTATGGAAGAAAATGATCCTCTGCATCCTCCTCATCTCCCCGCATGCCAGAGACAGAAAGAAAGCCTCATTTCTTTAATAAGACCCATTTATTAGCAGGATATCGCTGAGACTCCCTCGGCCGAATGCCTACCACTTTATCTTCAGTTGTAATAGCCTCCTCCGCCAGCAGACGAAGGGCGTTACGATGTTCAGCCTCCGATATCACCAAGAAATGAAAATGTACCATTTGGTAGCAATCATCCTCTGCCTCCATCACTTCTTCATAAGAGATACGGTAAAAAGTGGAAGACACAGGAATTGGAATAGGCAGAAGCAGTGATTAATAACCAAAATACCTAATACACAATTCCTCCATCTCCCTTCAGATCATAGACTCTCGGGCCTGAGTTCTAGTCGTCACCATCAATAACCATTGAGGTTGAAAATAGAGACAAAGGGTTTGTTCCTCATAACTCAGTTCTGAGTACCTTTTACACACAGATCAACATTCAAAGCGGACTCTATAAATTTCCAACGTCAAATAAATTCCCCATGTACCAATATTTAACTTCAGTCACTGGTTCTAGGAAACCCAATTAAAACCAATAGAGATTCATGAACTAACATTGGAAATAAAACCACGATATTACTACAATATTTATTGACACTTCTCAACAATCACCACTCGCCTATAATCATTATCGTACAGTTGGCTGAGTGGAGGCGGTTGTAGTGGCTTATTTTGCATCTTGGGCTCATGCTTCATATTTGAACTATAGATAAAATTTTAACCCCAACAAACAAAGTACGTAGCACATACAACACGAACTTCTCAACCAACACCACTCACCCCAGATAACCCTCATGCTATTGGTTGAGAGCCGTCTTGTAATAGCTTATTTCGTATCTCGGACTCAGACTTCATCCTCGATCTCATCAGCATATAGGAAGTACGACCAAAGACGTAACCAACTCTACTCAGTTCGAGACGTCACTTTCGACCTCTATACCAACGGTTCAACCTACACGAAGCACACAGTCAGCAATGGAGCCGTTGAACAATAGTTAAAATTAGAACGTGATACAACCTGGTCAAAGATTATCTCACACTCATTTTGTAATGTCCATCATTAAGGAACTTTATGGTTATCAAACAGTCATATCAGAGAACCTATAAAAAGACCTAGAGAACTACAGATGGAGGATAAAACATTTGATACATAAAAGATTCCTTTTCTACTATCTTATATTCTCATAATACTCATTGTAATAGATTAGCAATCTCAATAAGATTACCGTCACTTTCTCAAAATCCTCTAGAGAGGTCATGGTTTTTAACCTATTCAAAGGTTTTTCACGCTAAACCATCTTGTTGTTTGTTATCTATTGCGCTTAAATGTTCTGAGTATATTTGGTGTAAAGCCTAAGTCCGAATCCAAGAATTAGGCTATTACAATATTTACGAGCCTTCTCTTTATTGGGTTCTTGATCTATCACCATAGTAGTGATCTTATATCAGATATGCCATACAAATTTTTTTATCTACTTTCTCCATTACAGTCTTAATCTATCACCATCCGACAATGAGTGATTGGTTTCAAATCCAAACTGATTTAGTACATGTCATTGGATCACGTATTCTAGCGTATGATGTCTTTGATTACATCCGATTCAGCCGTTTAAAAACCCTGGTAGTCTATGCTTTTAGAAAAGCATATACACCTGCCTCTTGTATTGCCTATGATCATCGTTTCTTACAAGACAAGTACGAGATCTCGCCCTTCTCTCCTTTACAACCTCACAGATGGCAAACATTATCAACTGGATGATGTCTACTGTCCTAATCCATATTATTGTGGATCTAGTCATGGGTGGTTTGTCTCTGTTGATACTCTGGGAAATGTCTCCTTATTCAATCCAGTCCCAAGAAGTGGAATCCCTCTTCCATCTCTGAAGACATTACCTTTCTTTAAACCGCCTATTCGTAAGGCTGCATTATCTTCTCATCTGACTTTAAGCAATAATTGCATTGTCATGGCCAATATAAATTATGGTTCGATTGAAAAACTAGCATTTTGTAAAGTAAGCAAAGATAAAAAGTGGATGTTTATAGAAAATCCTAATTTCATGTACAATGATAATGCGTACTGCAACAGTTTATTTTATGCCTTAGAGGGACTAAATAATAGCCTGCTAGTTTGTGGTGTTAGTCGAAATTCAGGAGCTAAGTTTGTTACTTCACTACAAAATTCCTGTAAAAATGAAAGTGACATTTATCTGATTGAATCATTTGGGGAGATCTTGTTATTGAAGCTGGCTTTCAATCCTACCAATTTTCTAAAACCTAGTAAGATTAAACTTTTCAAGCTAAATTCAAGTAGTCAAAAGTTGTCTACGTTGAAAGGCCTGGGTGACCGAACAATTTTTGTAAGTCACAAAAGTTCATTCTCTCTAGTGGCTTCTGATTTCCCTAGATTGAAAAGGAATTGCATCTACTTCCTTCATTACACCCGCATTATCGGTACATACTATTGTTATTGCAAGATCATCAATCAAGAAGATAGGAGTTTGAAGTTCATTAATTTTGATGCACAAAAATACATCAATTAACAATTTTGGGTTACACCTTCATTCTGGTAGGGAAGTACAATTTTAGTTCTTGGGAATCCTAATTTGGTGGATACGGCATGGTCTTCAGCGATCTGTGTTACTACAGTGTGCAGCAATTATTTCGCCATGAAGGTTGCCTGCATCAAGGGGTGGACGAGATTCTGGATTTTATCTAATTTTAGAGCAGCTGGAGGTTGTAAGCAGTGATGCTATGCCGTGGAAGCTTATAAAACATTTTCCTCATCTCAAAATTTTTGTAGAGAAGATGATTTTAATGCGAATACGGTAGCTTCTCATGCAAGTATAATAACGGTCTTTAGCTTTTATTGCCACTCACAAAGACAGGACTTCCAAAGACAGTTACTTGAAGTATTCCATATTTTGCTAAATTTTTCTTGTTACAACCAATCTAATACATTATATACTATAATGTTCTACTTAATCATTTAATCCATAAATGTTTCTCTAAAAGTTCTCTGTGATCTTTATAGGTAAATGAGGGAATGCTACGATGACAGTTTTTGGTGTATATATATATAAAAAAGTTATATTGATTTATACAAGAATTTTTTTAAAATATATGTAAAACTAATGCAATAAAAGATAACTTTCTAGTAGTTTGTAGATATAAGACTTTCTATGTTTTGAGCAAAACATTAAGTTTTACTTGTGAAATCATATTGCTTCAGACTCTTCTAACTCTAATAGTCTGTAATTTTTCTTCTTGTTTTGCCATTAAGTTTTTGTTTCTTCTTTATGGAATTCCATATTTTATTGCTTGCTCAATCTTCGGGAAGTACTATTTTTTGAGAAGGTAGTTTCTAAAGGCACGTGGAATAAGTGAGGTGGATATTGCTAACATTGATGCCTTCTATCTGCTGCTGCACTTCTGGAATTGGCGTGCCACTTCTAGGTAGAACAGGCATCAACAAAATTATTTTATTATATATTTTGTAAAATATGCTATTTTTTTCTAGCCTCACTCAAGGCATAATTGTATATACTTTGAAGTTTTTGGTGAGTACTTCCTTGCAAATTATGATAATCTAGAAATAAAATAATGATCTTATTTTTTATTTTCTCAATGCAATCCTCAAGTTGACTAAACTAGATGAAATAAGCATGAGTAGTAAATCATATACAATCTACCATTACAAAGAATGAAATCGTATATGAATTGCTACTCAAGTATATTTCATCTAACGTTATACGTCCATCACTGTTCATCTAAACTAGCTCTCTGGAAGAAAGAGACAAGTCTGATGAAATATAAGATCTGCAGGAGTAGCCTCCTTTAGATACAGATGCCTTACTAAACCTAACCAATAGGATGTCCTAACTTAAAGGGCAAGATACCTACAATTTCCAGGTTTTGTTCAGAGTAGTTATGTGGGATATCCTAACTTTGAGGGATATCTCCAATCCTTATCCCAGAATGTCTATTTAAAAAAAAACAATAGTTTCCAAGAGGAAGACAAAAAATCTAGGAATATTTGTTTATGCATTACAAGATACCTTATATCTACTTTTAAAGTTATTACTCTGCAAGTCTATTATTTTAAGAGCATCCATGTTACTAAAATCTAAAAAAAGCCCGGATAGACCAAACCCATTGAGATACAGAGCTGTTATTCGAGGTCTGACATCAGAATTACAAGCAATCCAATCCCAAGAAAATGGGGCCATATAATGGACTTAGTAGACCCTTCTACTCCTCTACCATACTGGTTCTCAGAGGAAGATCTCACAAACTACGCAAGGTTGTATGAGAAATCTGGATTCCGGACCCCATTGTAAGTTCCATACAGGAAAAGAGTAATTTTTGAACCATTAAATTTGATTGAAAGTGATAAAAAAAATTTGACCCGCATGTACTAACAACTTGTGAAAATTCAATTAGGGCATTGCTGGGAGGTTCTGATGGCTTAGAAGAACTAGAGGTTAAAGTTTTTGTATTTGTGATCATAGGTGAGAAGGATTATTCTCTTAAAATCCTAGAGTTTGCCTATTCTTTAAATGAGATGGTGAGAGATTACGTTCCTAACATGGAGATAACGTATTTGCCCGATCGGGGATATTATATATAGAGAATCAACATATTATATATATCTCCCTGAATTATGTATACTATCAAACTAAAATGAACATAACTATTAAGTAATGCACATGGAAAAAATTATGCATGCTATTAAAGTAAAAAAAATACATTAACAAATTAAAGATAGCTTACCTCAGTCTGAATCCCTAATTCAATTTTAATGACTCAAATCTTCCAGCAATTACGAGAGAACAAGCATATACCTTCGTAAACAAAAACAAAAACAAAACAAATAGAAGTTGTAAAAAATCCTTAGAATAATCAATTGAATTAATAATTGAGTCTACCCAACAATTGATCTTTACCCAAATTAACAATTAAGTAAAATAGAAAGAGAAAATAGATATGGAGAGAGGTCGTACCTTCAACTATCTACGAAAGGGATTTGAATCCTTAGATTTATGGAAAAGTAATTAAAATCCCATATATGCTGTAAATAACCAATTCGAAACCTAACTGAAAATTGTTTAAAATCCTGAAATATTAGGAGAGAATCATGGGGAGTGGGGAAGAGAATTGCGGGAAGGAGGGAAGCTAATTTAGTAATTAAAAATTTTCACAAGAGAATCATGATAGCTTTAAATCGTAGGGGAATAGTGGGAGGGGAGAGTTGTAGGAAGAAAGGAAAGGGAATTATGAAGGAAGAAAAGTTGAATTAGTCTCGAGACCTGTTTAAGTAACAATGACAAATGCAAAATTAAATGTCTAAGAATGTAGCCGTGTACAACCGACGATAATTTAAGTCGTTTGTCATAGTTGTTCTTTTTTTTTGGTGTAGCGAAGGATCTCACTTTGTTTAGGAACAGTTTCCAAACAAGGTTAACCTGCTAATTATCGCCTTTCTCAATAAGCACACCTGATCAAGCACCTTTCTACCAAATTATGTTTGTGACAATAGTAACATTTATAGTAGTTCTTATTACGTTGAAACCTGGTATATGAATTATGTCAGACATCTGGGACCCTTGATTGTTTTGTTATGTTTATTTCTTCTTCCTTGTTGAATGAGCTTTTTGTTTATAAGATTATTTTATGCTCTTAAATAAAAGTTTTCTGTTTAGTCTGTAGAAGGATGTAAGATCATATGGCTTACTACTTTCCTCAATTGAAAAACAATCTATTTTACGAGTACCTCAAGAAGGAAGGAACAAACTGTCACAAAATATAGGGAACATAATCGAGAGGAGCTAACTAGAAACATTCATCATTCGCGATTCAAATTTTTTTTTACCATTTGAAATATCTGGGGAAACCTAATCAGATCACAAGATCAAAGGCCAAAAGATTAACAAGCATCTCCTGTAGGCCAGTGCTTGATGTCAGTATAATTGCATAGTTTTCTTGTGATATCCCCTTCTACGAGACAACACCCCTTAAGTGTTGCTTCCAGATAGTTCCTATTTCATATGTTTCTTTGTTTCATTTCCATGTTCTATTAAGATGGATTATTAGGGATGAGTTTATTTCTCAGTAGTTACTTTAATGAAATCTTAGGAAAATACCCAACTTAGATTATGGCAGAATTATTGGAGATTGATCGATTTGCGCAAGGTTAGGTTTTTGGGGGGTTTGATTTGAGAGGGAATTATATAATTTTCTGTGAGAGACAAATTTATAGAGAGATACATGGATTGGGAAGCTAGATTTCAACTTTACCTCAGATATTTAAGGAATCCCAACTTGATTATATCCTAATTTTGAATTTGCGCGGGTATATTGGTTCTCTCTTTGTTTAATTTGAGCAGGGAATTAATAGTTTTTGTTTTTGGGGAGAAAGATTAATGTTGTATATTTCTAATCAAATAAAGCGACTTGATCAAGTGTCTAAATTAGAATAGTGTTACAACTCCTTAAACAGTCGTATGTTTTTAAGACATAAATAAGAAGGAAAAAAATTAAAATGACAGGGGTTCCAAAATTGCAACTTCTAATAGAAGTCGTATTTTTTATTCAAAGTATGACACATGTGCCAAGTTGCAAATTACTATCTAAAAGTGCTACTATTTACACATTTTTACGTAGCGTGTGGAACCCTGTGTTGCTAAAATATTACGAAAATCATCACACTCTTGGCTCAGGAGCCACCTAGAGATCATAACATTGTGTTATCCCAGGAGAAGATGGGGAGGACCGTCACCTTGGAATTTCCATATTAAATGAGCTTTATGTGTTTTGTAAGTGCAAAGAAGATACAAATTTCTAGACCCCCCTCCCCCCCATCTCGTATCCAGGAAATCCATCTTCATTCCTTCTTAGGACTTCTGTTCTTGGACCTCTCATTTTAGCCATATGTATTACATTAACATCATAAACACGTGCTTTTACACATTTCAGTTAACGCTTAAGCAGCAATGTTGGAAATTTTTGGGGAAAGGAAGCATCCCAACATACTAGTACATTCGTTATGTACACCAACCTTAGAAACACCAAATTAATGGGTACCCCAATTTGATTCTCCATGAAATCGTGGCCAAAACTTCTCAATACTTCAAATTTACAGAATCTAAGGACAATTAAGGCCACAACCATGGCCAAATTGATTTCATGGAGAGAAATTGAAGAGGAATTAACATAATCAATGTTTGAAATAGTTATGTGGAGGAATCATACCTGTAATGCTAATAGACCGTTTTAAGATGTGTATGTGTGTGTGTGTGATATATATATATATATATAAATATATTTTAGGCTATTTCTTAAAGATGAGAGCGACACCGTTTCAAAAATAGGATAAAAGGTTTATATACTCGACCCAAGCGCTTTTAACCTAGTGTTCATGGAAGTACATTGTAAATAAAATTGTGTGAACTTGCTGCAATTTCAATGTTGGGTACTAAGCATTTTTGGACAACTTTAAATTATGTTGCTGTGTAGAGCCAACTTTGGTGGCGCTGTGATATTGACGATAATACAAATTAAAAGGTTAAAATAATACAATATTAAAGCAAAAATAAACACTTTCAATTCATATAATTATATCGCGTATCTGTTATTCAAAATGACATGGTACCTCATAAAAAACCACAAGTGTTAAATACATGCTTCAACGACACAATAGTGAGTTCCAAAAATATTCCTTCATGTTATTATTTACCAGTCAACATGGTCATAGCCTCTTCCACTTCTACTTCTTCTAAATCATTAAAGAGATCAATCTGATGTCTAACTTGATGACCTAGATGACCTATACTCTCGTAATAGTAGGCAGCCCAAGAAGGATGCAACTTTGGCAATGGATAGTTCTTCACGGACTCTAAATTTAGGAATAATCGTTCGAAACATAACTTATACAAACAATGTCTTTCGTGCAAGAAACATCAGTACATGACTTTAAAAGTAAGAAAATCATATGTACACCCTTCACCTCGTTGTCTATCCCACTAAGAAAAATAATGATTTTTCCAAAAGCAGTAGTGGCCACGTGTAATATATAAAAAAGCTACTTGTTAATCGGGGCTATAGTTGTCCTATCTTACCAATCGAAATAATATTTTAAATTATTATATGCATTGAGGTTAAACATAGATACATTAGTCCTTATTAACTCGTCTGCCAAATATGTTTGAACCACGGGACACTCATGTTCATCATTTGCTAGGACCTTAGCCAAGGCCCGATACCCACAATTTCCATCCGAGGCGATCTCGTATGCTCACTCAATTACCCGGTTATCATGAATTTGTAAAAAAATATAGGAAAGTGACTTCCTCAATTGACATGGGTTAGATGTTTTGGATACCTATGATCATCAGGGTGAGGCTTCTTCCTTATGGGTACATATTTATTCGCATCTCCGGCATTGATGGCATTGAATTTTTGGGCAAACGAATCCAAAGCAACACTGAAAGATCTATATCAATAGCTTCTATTCCCGATGAATCATCCATCGATAGCTTAATCTCTCGTCGTGGTACTATTTCTAATTTTCTCAAAAACCTATATCTTTTCTACTCACGGGCTACTTTGAAATAGAGGGGGACTGCCACCAATTCGATGCGTCCAACGGGTACCTGAGCAGGACTTGCAATAGAAGCTTTACCCTTTATGACCATTTTTTCTTTCTTAACACAAGATTGGGCCAATACTTTTATAACCGGTTTAACCTGAGTTTTCGCTAGTGGTCTGGGAGTCTCTTTTGCAGTCATGCTCTCTTGGGACTTAAGTAGCTGGTACTCCCAACGTGATGGATCCCTCTTATTGCCTATTTTTGAGACTCTTTTGTCTTTTCTAAACCTTGCTTTCTTCTTCTGGCCTCTTGATCAACCAGTCGTACTTGGCTCAAGCAATGACATTGAGTCAGAACAAATGAGCTCTAATAGTTTTCTCACCATAGCTGCTTGTTCCATGATATATGGACCCGTTTCAATGTCGCATGCATAGTCTCTGCCTATTGCTTATGTAGTTGCCCAAGTGTATAAGCATATCGACATATGCAGTGATAAAAAATTTGTCATACCCATAAACCCAATTCATTAATACGTATACCACAGCATCTGGGTATCTCTTCTCCCAAGTCTCTTAAAGTATGCCAAATTTGTGTGAAAAGATTGTATTGTCCGACTATCATCAACAACCTATTTTAATGTAATCATAAAATCTTTTCATGCATCGTTCTCTTGCATCATATCTTGCAGTACCTAAAGCCAAATCTCTATCCATGATGATAACCCTAGGGTATTCGATGGGCTTAAAATACGACTTGAAGCATTCAATTGCCCACTTAAATGTTTTGTTAGGCTCGTTGTCCATATAACAAGCACTATGAAGATATATTATACCCTTAGAGGTCACCCAAATAATCTCCAAAAATGGTTTGGCAAACATATTTGTCTTGTATGTGCATTATATCATAAACGTGAGTGTAAAACATTTACCTAGATTAATCGACACTCTATGAGTCCAAAATAAAACCAGGTTCCTCCGTTGGATCAACAGTATAATACTCAACGAATTTATTTTCATCCTTTCTAAAAGATGTTGCATCTCTGTTTTACCACCCAGTACTTCTTTCTTCCACCTTGCATGTGTATTGTACAGGTGTTTCATATTAGAACAATTTCTTGTGAATTTAGTCTTGATAAGATGCTAAATTTCCCCTGGCTTCACACCCGACTTTGTCAAATCAATGAGGTAAGCAGTCTCCTCATTCGTAAGTCATGTTAGGTATGCTTGACCTTCATGACGTTCAGCAGTTGCATGATTATGCCATCTGCAATTCACTTGAACACACTGCAACCTTTAACTCTATAACACAATAGTCTAACATCTAGTATGTACCCATAAAGCTTAGTTCCTATCTCTCTACATTTTATTTATTTCCATCACCCTTTACAACTGCCTATTTGTAATTCACGTTATCTCTATTCTCCTACTCCTTTACCTTCTCCCTTTCCTTCAGAGTGCATATTTTTTCACCATGATAAACACCCCCATAATGACCCTCGAACCTTTGTTCGATATTCCGAACCCATGATAAAATATCTTCTCTTGTTGTATTCTTATACTTAGAATGCCAATAATAAGCATTATTAAGAAGAACTATGTCTATACAATTATGTTTATCCTATTTCATAAACCTCAACAAATGAGTACCTTGTCCGTTTTGAATACATTTGTGGCATCTTCAATGTCAGGTGTATGGCAATGGGCACTTAGTAGAAATGCATTTATTGAATTTAGGACAGACGGGGAACCAAATTCGGTGTACTGAGAGGAACTCCATCTATACGTTCAAATCTAGGATCTACGCCAGTTAGTATAACTATTTGAGAGGCTCTGTGCAAACTGGTTGCGTATAGTCTGGAGTATCGACTATAAATGTTTTAAGAGGCTTTGTGTCAAGTGGCTACGTATAGTCTGGAGCGCGTCTATAATTTTTCAAGAGGTTTTGTCCCATATGGCTGTATATAGTCTGAAGCACTGAGTAAAAATGCTTTAAGAAGTTTCGTGCCAAGCGGCTGCGTATAGTATGCTATTACCTTTAAAATTTTCTAAAATTAAGTAAAAATGCTAGCATTGAAGCGTCAGTGATCCACAATGAACGATAACAAGCTCCTGCAAGGTAAAGAAAAATGTTATGTGGATAGCATCGTGGTTACAAACTCATAAGAATATGAACAATTTCAAGGCATGTACCATATTATTCTGGCGTCAGTAGTGTAAGTTAAACAAAACTTCTAAATAAAGCGTTGGATGCCAATAGTAATTAAGGTTGAGTGGCATTCACATAAATAACTCATCAAATTACCTAACGTATGTACTTTAGTGTCAATGCCACAGGGGGAAGAAGATAAAAATTTAAGACCAATGCAAGGAATGCTAAGTTTCAGTGTTAGTTACAGACAAATGCAAACTATTAGAATCATTTTGGCCCTACATGCAAACCTTCTTCGCGAGATCCGTGCCACCCCGACCACACCAACTGAGTTTGAACCTTCATGGCTCTAATGAATAACAAGTTTTAGGTTTTCAAACAATGAGTACTCTGTTTCAGATTGATTGAACTTGATTTCTTCCGCTGAGCGTCGACATAAATCTCGTCCTAAACATAGAATAAAAAACAAACATTATCCAAATTATATAAACAATAATGCAGTGATTGAGGATTTAATATTGACATTGAATTAAGATATGTATATGAGATTCTATCGGTGCATTATCCATAAAGTTTCAACCACCAATCGAGCTAAGGTGGACATTTCTTCTTCGTCTTCGATTTCACCTGAGGATTCATCTCATGGAGTGAAAATGGCGGAAGGGTGGAGTAAAAATGGTAGGAAAGGTGGAAGTGGGGAGTAAAAATGGTGGGAAGTGAGTAGTGTTGTTAGTAAATTTGACGAAAAACAAATTTGAAGAGACCCAAATTAAACAAACAAAACCGTGGTGAACCATTCTCAACAAACTAAACCAACTAACATAGGTAGTATTATTAGAAATTTGAATGTCATAAGTTGTAATATCAAACCAAAGTTAGGGGTACTTCAATAAATTTTCATGCAAGGGAGTAAAATCGCTTAGTGAAGTTAGAATCCTCCTTACTAGAAAACGAGCTTTTAAATATCGGCCACACGATGATAAATCGATCGGATATCTCGGTTTTGGAAAGTGGTGACACCTAATGTTGCTACAAATATCAAACTGGGATGGTAATGTAATGTTTATCTGCCTGATATATCGTAATATATCGAAGGTGTATCATGAGATATGATCGACATTTTAAGATACATGACAAAATATTTACTTTTTTTAAAAGCTTATATTTTTTACCACACCAGTCTATAAGGTCATCTAGGGAGTCAAAGGTCATATGTCTATTTTTCGAGGTGGGAATTATACATATGTGAATCAAAATAGTGATTAAGACACCTGCCAGGGAGGAGCCAACCAAGACAGATAGGAGGCGGATATCTAGGACTCACTAATAGAGGTAGATATATTCATCACACATGAGTTATGATGTGAACTCTATCTCTAATCACCATTTGATGGAATGAACATTGACACTAATATACAACTCAAGGGAGTGATCATGGTCCCTATCAACATCCTATTACAAGAGAAAGCGAAGAAATACATACATGATAGATTTTAAGATCAATATCACATTCGTCTACATTTGAGGAAGGCAATTACGTTTTTGGAGTCTCAAAGTAGAGTGGCTTTTTGGAATTTTTTTTTGTAATCCATAGCCACATAGTCATTCAACATCTTATGGATATGTGTTTATATGGACGCGTGTTCAAAAATCAGGGACATACACTATTAAATCTCTACGAGGCTCTCTGCCACTTATGATTGTGCAACTCATGACTCATCACAATACAACCATGTATATCAGTACCAGTACCAATACTAGTATCACATGATGTGGTGGGGTACTATGAGCATGTTACCAAGGCATCAAACACAGACTTATTAAGGAAGGATGGCACTCGTTTATGCATTAGTTATCATGCATCTCAGCTTAAGTAGTTTGTTCACTTGATATTTGAATCCTACAAAAAAAATTGAGTTACATCAATCTCGTTGTACGTACATCCTTCAACAGTTCTATAATAAATAGAAAAAAATACATTCATTTACTTTCCCCAACAAATCACGATATATCAGATATACTGGTCACAAAATTAATATTCTCTACATTTTAAACTACATTGCAATTTTGTGCATATGTCGCTCGATATTCGATCGTATTGCTGACATCTCAAAATGTAAATAGCCGACACTTCTTCTAATAACATATAATGGTGGGACCGACAACGTAATTTCTTATTGTCTTTTTGGTTTTATATTTGTGTTTATGGTAGACTATTTCCGATTGTAAGTGCTAGTAGATTGGATCACCTTGATTTGAACAACATCGCAGAATTTGACCACTTGAAAGTCTCATCTCCGAATAAAAAAATTTCTTTATTTATATATTTACAAGTTAGAATAAGGATCATTTTTCATATAACATGCACAGATGTATGGAGTTTAGAAAGAGAAGGGATTGAAACAAAACTACTTCCATGAAAAAAGAAAAGATAGGAGAAAAGAGAAAAAAAATGGAGAGAAACG
>JACGCM010000517.1:0-23273 GCA_014058105.1 Kingdonia uniflora | reverse complement strand
AAATAAACTATTAATTCTCCCAGAAATATGCTTAGCGTCATCATTTAATATCCGAGCTAACTTGTCGGTTCTTTGATACATTGTTCGTTCTTATAAAACCTTGCTCTTTTTCCAAAAAATTCGCAGCTCGAGTAGACATAGATATTAGGGGTTCGATTAATACTTGCAACACTTTTTTGATTGTTAAAGGCATTGAATAGTTTGTTTGGGGTTTGCTAAATCTGATCTCATAATTTTTGAAATTCTCAAGTAAAATTAGATGTTACATTTTGATTGAATTATGTGAAAATAACAGTGAATTTTTTTAGGCACATAGTTAACCTCCATGAAATAATCGTGAATCGGCATTATAGTATTTCATGACCAAACACATCTTATCACCAACGACATAACACGTACATGTCTCATAGGGTTGTAGGGACTTATCCCTTGACCTCCACTTTACTCGTATTATATCACCAGGTTCGATATAAGCTTCCTCAGCTCACAGGCATTTTTTAACATAACTTCTCCAGTCAACCTTTGCACATACTCTCCGAATTGTCAAAAGCGTGGATCAAACTTAAAAAACCCAAAAACCCAGAACCCCAGTCAAAGACACATCCTCTTACGAACTCACCAGCTACTCATCACAACCGCCACTAATAACCAATTTGTGGAGAAACGTGCTCCAACCGATTAGAGCTGGCGGATGGCCTTTATAAGGATTAATTTCTAGAAGATAAGACCAGAAAAATTACACAAGAGTCACCTATAAATTACATCTTCTAGAATTCTCTAATCATTATCAAACATCTAGTTACAAGGACTCAAGCATTTGTTATTCTTAGAGACTACTTGTAATAATATCCCGCCTCAAGAATAAAGATACGGTTCAACAAATTCCTCCACACGATGTTGTGGGTTTTTTTTACCTAGCATAGGTTTTCCACGCTAAAAATCACCTGTTTTATTTCTTAATATCCATTAGAATATTGTTACAGGTTCATTTGGTGTGATACAAATTCTAAAGCCATTTTCGAGCTTACGAAATTTGCCTATTACATTGAATGCCATCTGTTGCAAAGATTGGTATGTGTTCACCAGATATCTAATAATATTTCACTATAACTTTCCAAATCATGTTACTACTCCTCCAATGACCGACTGCAGGAACTCACCTCGAAGTACCATGGAGCTGGGGCACACTCAAAGATTTTACGGGCGAATCTCAATGCGCCAAAAATTGAGAAGCGTGCCGATCTCAACTTCATTTAACAGGAGCCGATAAGCTCGTGAGAAAAACTCGATGCTGACGACAAGCTCTTTGGCAACGTTCAAGCGAATGAAGATCAATGACAACAATCGCAGATTGCCCTGGAGGCCTGAAAATACTGCAGCAGTCTCCACCAACCACAGAGTCTGATCGTCTTCTTCTAGGACCTCCCCTATTTTCTGCAAGAAAGGTTGGGACCTCCGGGAGTCCGCCAATAATTTTATGTCCAAGAATCACACCGCGACCACACCCTCCATACCTTTGTGGGTGAAGTTTCTCCGAAGTCATCGAGGTTACAAAATCCCGTCCGCCATGGAAGACAAACCTCAATCACTCTAGCAGGAGATGGCCTAAGTAAGTTACGGGCAGTCATCAGCCACACCTTTCGTCCAAACAATTCAACCGATACGTCGATTACAATCCAAAAGGGCTAGGGACCAAATGATTAAGGAGTTGAGCAAAGTACAGGGGCAGCGGATAAAATTGAGGAAGATGAGTCGGCGTCGTACGTATATGATCGTTACCCAAGTGGTACCAGACTAGTTCGAATCGACCTCCTGGTTGCCACCGTTCAAGCTAACTAAAAGTAGAATAGACTTAACCGGTGATCATTTTGGGAATTTGGTCTTTATTCCAAGGATTTCTTTGGCACCGCAGCGAGACAAATGCCTTTTGAAATGACACGGCGACAGTTCTCTATACGGGTAGCATATGCAATGACAATTAACAAATCAAAATGACAATTGATCAAATATGTGGCAATAGATCTATTGACAAAAGTTTTCTCTCATGAACAACTATATGTGGCATTTTCGGGATACACTTCAGCAAATAGAATAACCACACTATTGCCTCCAAATACTTCACGTTGTATAACAAACATTGTTTACCAGAAGTCTTATTGTAATTCAAGTATATATCTCTTACTTGCTTTCGTAAATCTTTTTTTCCCATATCTTCATGATGTTAATTTATATATCTACTACTGTTATAAGATTGCAAGATTTATAAGATTTGTTTCAAGTAAAGCAAAAATTAGCACAGTTGAGAGAATGTTGAATATGGAACCGGTAAGAAACTTTTACATAATTTATTAGATAACAATTTTACCTTCACCTCATAATTTTTGATGCAAAATAATTTTATTTAAACAGAAATGGGTCGAGCTTTACCATAAGAACTATAAGCCTAGCAGCTGCTTCATATTGGACATTAAGATTTATTGTTTACTCAATTTTTAACCAGAATGGAACAAAGTGGTCTTCAAGATTTGATGATTAATCGAATAATGAATAGACTTAGATTTATTTTTATGTTTTATAATTCCCAATGCATTAAAACAAAATGATTATTTTCATTTAAGTGTTTAGACCAAGACTCATTGATAGTTCATTCTTTCCCTTTTTATATGATTTCCTTTTACGGTAATGTTTACTATGTTGAATTTAAATCTATGCACAATTTACTCTCAAGACTTCTTTCTAATTAGTTTCATGGTTGTGCAGAATGCCGTCATCAAATTTAAGGTTTATGTCTAAATATCACTAATAGTGTTTTTCACCTCTTTATATATTTTTATCAGTATAACTTATGTTGCTTTAGTTTTTCCTTAGGTGACTTTCCAAACTAAACTCCCACAAGAATCAATTATATATCGAAGTGCATGTATCTTCATACAAGCTATTAGATGTCAGGTAAATCATACATTACTTAGTTTAATTATTTTTCGTATGGTTATCTGGATACTTTTTTGGATTATTCGCATTTACAGGTTTTTTAGCACCGAATGCGCATTAATAGATAATTATGTTGTACTGAAGGCGCGTCGACGAAATCGTCGTGGCAAGCCATGGGTAGTATATATATATATATATATATATATATGCATTAGGAACAACGTGATTTTTTTTTATTAGGGTACCCATGAAATTTTATTAACAATTGGCCATAGAGAGTAACTGCTTTTTATTTACCCATAAGGAACAACACTATCGACATGGTTATGGCATTTGGAAATTAAGTTAGCTAGAACGCGTTGAAGAGTTGATTGTGATTTACCTATTGAAGGGGGTAATAATACCGAAGATAAGAGTAGTACTAAAGATTAGGACAGATATCCCAGCTTTTAAACTCGCTCTTGCAGCCACAGGGAGAACTTACATGGAGGTCTCCACTATGTACATGTCAATTATAAAATTCCACACCTGGAATGGGAATCTTCATCGGACATGTTCGACGAAGATGATGTGGGTATGGGGGAATGTGTAATAGATTAATTTTGGATGTTAAATATGTTGTAGTTTTTTTCTTAGTAATTATGTTGTCTGTGTTTTATTTTGCAAATGAAGTGCCCCATTCAGTAATTGTGTATCAAAGGTAAAATATTAAACAACATTATAAGAGTTCAAAGGTTGAAAAAAGCTTAATTATAGAGTTATAGTTTACAATAACACACCCAACTTCACCATCAACTTCAATATTGTGTTTAACATTAACGTAAACACCTTATTCAACATTTAAAGTTAACCTAAAATACAAAACATAATTGAACTTAATCAAACCTAATAAATAAGCCTTAAATTAAGCTCCACCGCCATCAACATCAGTAGCGCCACCACCTACACCACTACTTAACCTAGCCATGACAGTGCATATAGTACCCATTAGTACTTCTACAAGAAAAAACACATATAATATCATTCGAAAACCGTTATGAAAAGCTACGATAGCATTTTTCATCCGTTCTATTATGCAATGTTATCCTTTTTTCAATAGCATTTTACGCATGTTATGAAAGTATAGCATTCTAAGAATGCTAATGTAAACATTTTAACAGCATTTAAAGTTGTTGTTTGCTTATAATAGCAGTCAAAAATTGCTATGGAAAGGTTAAGATAACATTTTTTGTATGCTGTAATATGCAATGCTATCCTTTTTATTATAGTTTTTTTCTGTATGCAATTAAAAGCATTTTTAACAGCGTTTACTAGTTGCTATTGTTTACTTAACATAGCATTTACTGAATATTATTACACAATCGGCAATAGATAGCATTTACTTTGTGCTATTGAAACTCTTTCAATAGCATTTAGTAAACGTTAAATCGTATACTTATAATAGCATTTGTAAACACCATCATATTTTCTCTGCATTAATATTTTCCATTTATAGGTATTTTGCAATAAATTATGCAAAAAATAATAATCAATACAAAAATTGTAATACTTTTATTTTTGCTATAAAAAACAAGCGGATCCAGATGGATTCGAACCATCATCTTCTCAAACTATGAGTGTTCTTACCAATTTAAGCTATAGATCCATTGACATACAAGTACAATTCATATAAGTACTTAACCTTGTAGAAGATCACTAATAACTTAAAAAACTTTAATAACTAATACTTAATAAAATCCCAAACTCTCTATTACATCAAGTAACCAAAAATAGACAGATGTACACATACACTGAAAGAATACCCAATTATTTAAAGAATACACTAAAATCTACCTTTGTACGTAAGGGCTTTTGGAATGGCCCCACTTTTTCTCATTTTTTCAAAGTACTTGTGGACGAGTACATACTTTCTCGATCGCAACATTACCTTTTAACAAACAAAAACCTGTAAGATTTGATTGCAAAATTTAATTTTATAGTAGATCTTGATTTGCAGAAGATATAGACCGTGAATTTCATGAAGTATCTATTGATGACTTCATTTATGATACTCTAGTATAAATTTTAAAGTAATAGGACCACATAACTTCAACAGCTAGAACAGTTGTTCTCAGCTCAACAAATTTCATTATATACATTTGTATTGATCATACTATGAAAATTGAAGTATTATACATTTGTATTGATCATACTATGAAAAATTAAGTATACTCATTACCCCGTTCCATGCTCGGACTAGTATAATTGCATGTAATTTAAGATATTTGGAAGAGCAAAGTGGTATGAGGTAATTATCTAAGAAACAAAGACATGCCAATATGAAATATAAAATTTTCCATAAAAAATAATTTGATATTCTTTTGAGGAGATATGCTTTAGAATATATGTGAAAATGACTTGGGACTATCTAAAGGACTAGGACGTGTCGATAGCCAAATCTAGGACCCAAAATGCCTCCATTGCTAGTCGGTAAGTTGCTCCATTATGTTTCAGACCACTCTTTCTTACCTGATCCAAGACCCAAGCTACACCTTTCCACTGATGCGAGGAGACACATGCATTCACTACCTGGAAATAACAGGTAAATTACTTGTGTACAAATGTGAACTGTAATAACTCTTGGATAATATAACTATGATGATGACTTCTTACAGTATTAAACACAACAACAACAGGCTCAAGGTATGGATCCCAGTTCTTACGGCATGTATTTTAATTCTTTTGAAAAGTTTCTACCTCATGCACTTCACAACATTCATCATTTCTTTCACGAGACCAGCTTGACCGAGTAAAATAGAAATGTTATGGTATGCAGCCATGTCAGGATATATATGGTAATCTTCCAGGAAAACAGAAATTAGAACTAACTACCAAAACCAAAAGGTGTAGACCCAATCTTCTAATAGGAAATGCCATTACCAGTATTAAGTTTAAAATATGTAACACTTCACTGGGCATTCTTGCCTTCCTAAGAACTGCTAAGAGTTTTGTATAAACAAATCTACAAGAAAAACAACCATATCAAGAACACAATTTTGCTTCCATCAATGAACAATTTCCCTAAAGCAACCATATATATTTCCAAGGGAAAAAATACAATTTTACTTATCAAAAAAATACACTAAAGCAACCGAATATAAAAAATGCCTGTTTTTCTGAAGTTTGTATTCGCTCCGATTGTAAACCCATTTCACAATAGACAACGCATTGCTCCAACCTCCACGAACCTGACCAAGTCCGCCAATGATTTTAAGTAGATTCTAGATGTTACTCCTAATGAATTCAACAGTCGAGATATTGATTGATACAGAACATAAACTTCAAATTAAATAAGAAAATACGTGAAAATGTTACTGTTTCACACTATGTTATCCGCATGCATATTGCGAAGGTGTCAGGTAATTCTCATATGGCTATGTTATCCACATTTTTCATTCACAAGTCGCATACCTCAGGCATATGGCTAATTCTCATAGTAAATATATTTACGAATATAAAATACTAGCTGAAAAATTTAAAGTACATATGTTAAGTATTTACTTTTTCCACATATCATAACGACTAATTCAATGTAACTTCTTTATGATATATATACTTGACCAAAAATAATCATTGGAAAAAAGGGACCAATAAGTGTCTCGATTCAAGATAATCATCAAGCACGCACAAGAAATACAAAATGTAGTATTAAATAGCTCGTGTACAATGGTAGTTGAGTTCACATTCTGTAACAATGGAGATCTGATTTGGAGGCCGTTATCATCAAGCAAGCCAGGGAAGTCCCAAGCTTGGGCAACAGACCTAAACTTTCCAAACCGAGAACACCATTCTTTAAAAGCCTGTCCAGCGTTGAACATTTTCCATGTAATATTTCTTCGAAGGGGCTCAACTGCAAAAAAAAATTTGCTTTTACAATGACAACTGGTTTCCAATGGATAGATCAAAATATTGTTGAAGGAGGCGCAAAAATGAAGATGGTGGTCTGGGAAAACAATCAATTTTATAGTAATCATGAATATCTTATCCAAGATTTTAGTCCTACTCTTTTATCACTTGATCGACTAAAGATCACAGATCACTAAGGACTATGAGCCATCAACTTCAAAGTGGCATTTATAAACTTTAACTTCTATTATTGCTCTTTTTGACTTGTCTGACTATAAATAGGAAAGCTTACACTTGCATGATTGTTAATGGCTCACGATGTATCGACTTCATAATTTGGACTCACGTACCATATTCAAGATATTACAATAATGAGCACAACTTAGTTCTAATGGAACAGGTTACTTCTAATTGGGAATAGAATAAAAAAACTAACCTTTCAATAAATATATTTCAATCAAAATAGGAACCCTGGCAGTAGAACTTTCCGCCCCACCTTCTCCTTTACAAACTTCCTATTTCACATCTATGTTGTAAACGTATTTATAGGTGGAGATATAATAAAATAAAACTTAATCCCAAAATCAAACACAGAAATCAAAAACCTAAACATACTTTTGAGAATTTTTCAACTATTGAAAAATAGGGATAACATACTTATAGTCAATGCTTAGAAAGCAAAATACAACATAAATTGTCATGACAAATACACAACAAATCCAAATTAATTTCAGCAATTACAATAGTAGTAACTAATAATTAAGTTGACAAATGCAGCTCTTTCAGAGTTATTCAACCTATTATATCTTATTTTTGTCACTTGGTATTTAGTAAATAACAAAATTCATCACAAAGACAAAAAAAAACACACAAAAATCAGTTTATCGTATCACAGGTTTTGCTTAATTCTTACTGTATCCTAAAACTAGATGGGAACAAATTGAGGAATTTAAACTCATTTTTTAAAAACCTATACATCAAAACTTATTATGCATTCCCTGGCCATCATATTAACAAATCATATACTATATCCAAAGATTCCAAAACCTCAATATTCCAACTACAGAATCTATGTCGACTAAAATCTAAATAGGAACCCTCAACTTACTTCAATCTAAAAACCCATAAATCACCATGAACTTAAATTGTTCCAAACAACTCAAAAAACTCCAAAACCAGAGAGTTTATTTTGAAGCATTACTCACCTAACTTAAACCCATATCTAGAAAAGAATGAAACCTCCAAATAATTAAGAGCCATATAACTACAAATTCAAAACCCTAACCAAGCAACTAATAACATAAGCTGAAACAAATGTAAAGGTCTTGGGATTTTAAATTACTTACCCGATTTGCGAGTCTGAAGTGTCGAATCAAAGTACACAGTGGGGGGGGTTACAATTTACATTTATCTACTTTTTTTCCTCCAAATCAATCCTAATTTCGTACTCAAATCCTTCTTCTTAAATTTATATTTTGGAGTATTGATATGGAAAATGAAATTAGATGAATGAGAAGATCAAAATGTTAATCCCAACCATAATGCTTCAGAAACTTAGAACCCCTTTATCCACATGTGTTCTACAATGGCAATAAAACCCTAAATTATACCAAAGAACCCTAAATCACTACCAAAAGAAACAATTACTAAACCCAAATAAAAAAACTTACATTGTTACTTCAATGTCGAATGCAACTTGTACGAATCAATGTGACAAATCGAACTCAGAGTTAGTTAGGGCATGAAATCGAACTCACCAAAGCCAAATTAGAAGAGAAATCGAATCATGGAACACCACACCAAAACCTCCTTAAACCTAATGGAATCATTAACAATGGGGAAGATAATATTGAATGAGTAGAGGGAAGGAGAATTTCTGGTTTAGAGACATATTGCAGATGAAGATTATGAAGGTGAGATTCAGAGGCGAGAAGTTTCAAATTTGGAAAGAATGAGAGGAAGAGAAGCTTATTTTTTATTTTTATTTTTTTTTGGGGGGGGGGGGGGGGTGTGGGGAGAGAGGAGAAATGTATACAGTTTGATGAAAGTATTCCCTAACATTCCATCTAGTTTTACTAAGAAAACATGAGTTAAGATAGCATTAACATATAAAATGCTATTAATGTTCACTTATGATAGCATTTCACAATTATGCTATAGAAAAAATGCTATCAAATGTCATTTTTCTTTTAGTAATTCCTTCTTCCTATGCATATCTACCATTGCAACGTCGAGATTGTCTGGTAAAATAGGGATACTGGCCCAACATATCATACAGATTGGCAGCTCCGACTTCCAGCAGTAGAGACAACTAAAGTGGAAGACATGGTTGTAACCTGCAACCTCCAAAAAATAGCCAACCTTCATCACTTCACAACAGATACGCACGCATTTTCTGCAGCCACTGCTCTCAACTCCATATTCTGCTCTCCCTAAACCTAGCCAAAAAATTTCGATCACTTCACAACAGATAACGCATGCATTTTCTGCAGCCACTGCTCTCAACTCCATATTCTGCTTCTCCCTAAACCTAGCCAAAAAAATTCGATTACCCAGCCGTCTAACGAAGTTCTCCCTCTCCCTTTGACGCTTCATGATAACGTATTTAATGTTTTAATTCTTATGTTTTCCTCTATAAGGGGGTTCTCCATTCAATCCCCTCGCGTGTTTTTAAAATGTACTCAAGGGAGGCGTCATTATACTTAGTTGCCCCATCAGACACCAACTTCTTAGTTCCTTGTCTTAACAGGTGCACCATGTTAACTTATGTTTTGCATTAAACACTTGCTAGGGCCCATCATCTAGCACAGCGACGAACTTGTAACATACAGTGGGTGGTAGATATCACATTGAATCTACACAAATATCACCTACCCAAATACATTTTAGTCATTTGTTTAAGACCAAGACTTCCATACAATGAGACGACGGACATACTACACTATCAAATGGGCGGTATTCCTCCCCATATCATAGTGTAGAATATGCGTCATCATTGCTGGGAGGTTCTCGGTTGAACCTTCGAATGACTAGAATGTTTGACACGGCCCTAGCCGGGACCGACTCTACAGTGCCCGGAGTGCAGCAGAATAAGGGACCGTGCGGCGTACACGGACGCGATGTCGGCGTGTACCAGCCATCTTCACTGGCGCGGCGCGCCAGTGGCATACAACCCACGGATGCTAGAGCGACATCCGGATTATCCTGGATACTCGTGAGGGGTCATTGAATATGTATTCAGTAAAGGCAACAACGCTGAAGGTTCCCTCAATAATCCCTACAGCGTAATCTCTCACGACGCGCGCGAGATACGGAAGCACACCTGTCCTGTAGCGGATCAGGGTAGCTCAATATGCCGGTTTCCATCATAGGGACTCATATCTCAAGGGGCGACGAGCCTGGACTAATTATACTGTCCATCTGAAAGGGGCGGTGCGTCTCGGATAGCCCGCGGGGCATAGCGGCGCCATATGAAGCCCTCTAATGAAAACCGGCCCGCATTGCGAGGCAATGTCCCCTAGCCTACCCTAGGCCTAGGAGAACTCATAACTATCCCTTGTAGATAGTCCATGAGCCGGGTCCTTGATGACCAAGCATTAAAGCTCTTTTAGTCATGGGGAGGATCGGACCAAGGTTCCTCCTTAATATAGCTACTAAGTAAATAGTCAACTTCCAAAAGGAAACGTTAAAACATGAGACGAAGCGTACTGGACCTTTTCGCCCCCTTAACTGAATCCGATTGCGACGAAACTTGGCGTGCTGCTATATTAGGATATAGAGAACAAATACATTCGGACAGAACTCAAAACGCTCGGGTAAATTTGGCCGGCGTTCGGTAGGTCGTCACACCCTCCCGCACTTAAAATAATCTCGATGTCCTCGTCGAGGACCATCGCCAACACGGCTCTGCAAGGATTCAATCTTCTGCATCATCAAGAAACCAGCAACTCTCCCGCACTTAGTTCAGAGTACTATATCTTCTTCTGTACTAGCGGATACTGAGCCCAACTGCTAGTCTCGATGCTGACAACTGTGTCTTCTGAACTGAACCTTAACTTCGCCCATTCCAACTGAAGTGCGTAGTGACCGAACCTTCATACGACTGGAGTCTGCCTTCTCCTCTGGGTATTGTCTCTTGGTCTCGAACCTTCTGAAAAAAAGTATGGGCGGTGCACTCTAGCATCGCGCCCTCTGAAATGCGCTGCATCCTGCTGCAAAGCGCCTTCTCCCCTGACACTGTATGGAATGTCGCTCTTCTCGACAAACCAAGGGCGTCTCCTCCGGACAGCCCGACGAGGATATCTCCAATCCCGTCCAAAAGTGCGCTCACTTCCGAGTCGCACAATGCCTTCGCTGCTCGAGAGTTCAATCTTCTGTGAATCTCGGCTTCAAACTTCACTCTTCATCTGCGAGTGGTAAGGAGCAAGTCTTCTAAAACAAAGGGGTAACTCACCCCAACTGCACGGAACATCTGCCGCACACTGAATTGCCTGACTGCCCTTCAATCAACTCCGCGAAGGTCTTCCAACCTTGTCCGCCCTTCTTACGGACCATCGGGGGTACAACATCAAGATGCGGCACTCTAGCCTTACCAGTATAGAACTGAACTGGTACTCATTGTTCACTTGGGCGAGGGAGGGTAGCTCCTAGAAGGTAGCATACTCTCAACGAGGCGCGGGTACTCTGTTCCCTACCGCCAACAAAACCATCGAGGCAGCCTATCTAGGCGCGGGTACTCTATTCCCTACCGCCAGCTAACCATCGAGGTCCGCCATAAAGGCGTTCTGTGTGAACTTCTAAAACCCATGAGACATCTATCTGTGCAGCCGCGTTTCTGCTCTACCACTTCGTAGTAGGCCATCATCTAACCCATGTAACGCTAGATGGCATCTGCACCTAACTTGGCTGCAGGAAGGGTGATCGCCACTCCGGCGTCCCCAAAGGTCTCTCCACTCCGGAGGACTCCAATCTGCCTCACTCTCCAAGGAGGACTTCCCAATGCCTCTTCTCTGACGAGGACTTCTCAATGCCTCTTCTCTAACGAGGACTTAACATTGGCATCTGTACTTGCCAAACTCTGGTGGTGGTGACCCTTGCTGGAAACTGCGTACATCTGCGTCACAACTTACAGCTCTTCCCACACTCGATAAGCTCGACGTCCGCGTCGAGAACAAAGCTGTGACATATAACTGACGGACTACTGAAGCGTTTCTCCATCTCTACATCCCTACTCCAACCTGAGTACTTGGGGAACTTGGGAACAAGATACTGTCACTGCACCTGTCGCCCTGAGCTCGTTGGCTTGCCATGTCCAACTGCTATCAAACTCGCGGAGACCAACCTTCATACTGTCGCAATCATCTTTGAACTGAAGCGTAGCCATTCTCTGTCTCTTGAACTAGCTTCAACAAACGCAGCCAACTCAAACCGGTCACTGAGATGTGGTCTTCTAAAGACACTCCATCGATATAAACAAAGAACGAGGCGCGGGAACTCTATCCCTACCGCCAACCACCAAGTGATAAGGAATTGGGAAACTAACATCCAATTCCGCTCAGGATCTTTCATCCTAGAGCAATCTTCCATCTGAGATCATGTCTGAGGTAACCCGCACAACTGACTGAAGCTCAACTCTGTTCTGCGACAACCACGTAACTTACTAACCTTCGGAAACGTGAGTCTTCCATCTGTGAGCTTAAAATGACCCAGAACCATCATGTGGAACAACATGGATCAACTCGGCTAGAGCACTCGAACGCCGACAAACCTGAAACTCACCTCGGAGCCAGAAAACAAACATCACTCGGCAACTTGCCTTCTTGGAGTGATCAAAGCAGGGTCCCAAGTAGCTGGGGACCAACTGCGGATAAGCGACAACCCATCTGGGAGGTCGCAGTTCATGTCGCGTCATAACGAATCACTCTGCCTTCAACGTCTACCTGACGATATCACTGTGTGCAAACTCGGGACCCAAACCATGTCTTCATCTCTTACTTCATGCCGCTTCATCTTCGGCTCATGACATTCACCTCTGGAACGTCTCAATGTCCAACTCAGGACAATCACAACGAGTATCTCTCAGGATTCTTCAATCTTTAGTAGACACTAAGGAATTCCAACAAAACCAAGCATCGCGGCTTCCACACGAAAGTACTCGGTAACTGACGCTGACCATATCGATCTCTGCTGAGGGGCATCGTCCTGATCACACCTGTTACTAAACTTCGCAGCGCGGATACGGACCAAATGCAATAACAACCTGCTAGATCGCTCTATTACTATTCTTCATAGAGCATCTGCGACACTGATCAGCCTTCTAGAGACAACCAACGATATAGATCATCGCGTCCAACTCAAATCTCAATCCTCCTCTTAGCGTCACTGTCCAAAGCACATTTAACTTGAGCAATCTCGCGCTCGGATATGGAGCCTTTCTCTTGCGTCCAATATCGACTGACATGTAGGCAACACACTCTACAAGCGTTCACAACGGTGCTTGGAACATCTCTAGGGAGCAACTACGGCTCTGGAGAGAACAACAGCCAAATGGGTAACCCATACTACCAACTCGGGAATCATTACTCCGTTTACTCCGACGGACGTAGGCACAACCCATCTACGCTCTGACAAGCAAACTCCCAGCAAGCCTTGCTCGGATAAGCCTAGACCCAACTCTGTCTAGCTCTGGCAGACGTAGGCACAATCCATCCACGTTCTACCAACCCAAGAGCTAAGCTTCAACAAGCTATTCTCGCTCTGATACCAACTGACACGGCCCTAGCCGGGACCGACTCTACAGTGCCCGGAGTGCAGCGGAATAAGGGACCGTGCGGCGTACACGGACGCGATGTCGGCGTGTACCAGCCATCTTCACTGGCGCGGCGCGCCAGTGGCATACAACCCACGGATGCTAGAGCGACATCCGGATTATCCTGGATACTCGTGAGGGGTCATTGAATATGTATTCAGTAAAGGCAACAACGCTGAAGGTTCCCTCAATAATCCCTACAGCGTAATCTCTCACGACGCGCGCGAGATACGGAAGCACACCTGTCCAGTAGCGGATCAGGGTAGCTCAATATGCCGGTTTCCACATAAGGGACTCATATCTCAAGGGGCGGCGAGCCTGGACTAATTATACTGTCCATCTGAAAGGGGCGGTGCGTCTCGGATAGCCCGCGGGGCATAGCGGCGCCATATGAAGCCCTCTAATGAAAACCGGCCCGCATTGCGAGGCAATGTCCCCTAGCCTACCCTAGGCCTAGGAGAACTCATAACTATCCCTTGTAGATAGTCCATGAGCCGGGGTCCTTGATGACCAAGCATTAAAGCTCTTTTAGTCATGGGGAGGATCGGACCAAGGTTCCTCCTTAATATAGCTACTAAGTAAATAGTCAACTTCCAAAAGGAAACGTTAAAACATGAGACGAAGCGTACTGGACCTTTTCGCCCCCTTAACTGAATCCGATTGCGACGAAACTTGGCGTGCTGCTATATTAGGATATAGAGAACAAATACATTCGGACAGAACTCAAAACGCTCGGGCAAATTTGGCCGGCGTTCGGTAGGTCGTCACAATGTTGATAGTGTATTGGGCAAGGTATAATATATTCTTGAGATCTATGTTGATACCCGATATGGGAGTGATCGTCAACTAATAAATTGCTATAACGATTACCAACTTATAAGTTTTGATGCACAATTTTTAAAGTAAGGCTAAAAGTAATACTTTGAACTCACCTACCTAACAAAACATTTTAAACATTCATACGAACGAAATTCTCCATTATTATAAAGGGGATCCCTACCCTTTATAGTTTATAGTAATGAAACCCTTTATAGTAATGGAGAATCTTGCTCACCAAAGCACGGAGGTGGTGTTCTTTGAATGACGGGAATGTTGATAGTGAGTTGCTTACCAAACTTATAAATTCTGAAATATAATGAATACAGTGAGACCGAACCTAACATTTTAAATTTCGAACATAGATTACAATTCGTCTAAACACCGTATCAAATGTCTGAAGCAGTTAACCCAAGAGACTGCATTCGTAAGACTGGAATTCACGTTTGGATGAGCTCTACGCCACTCGACTCGTACAACATATCAGATTCAGATTTATACGACTGATTTGGACCAATCATAAACTTTTTGGGCTTCCCCTAATCGGGGTTTACATATATTTGCCACTGGAGCTGCATATGGAATAGCTCCTTCTTCAATCTCACTAACGCTCTTCCAAGATCTAGATCGTTATTCTTCGATCAAGTTACAGCCCTTTAAATAACGGGAACACCGTACGCTCGTAACTTGTAGTACCAACCCTCTGTGCTTATCACAGGCAAGTTTCAATTCCTCTGCAAAGATTTAGACACATTCGGATTCAGGTGCATTATTTTGCGATTAAATTTCTACCGCTGGGTGTTTACTATTATCCCAACTGTCACGCCTTTAATTGCTTAACCCAAGAGAGGAACATAAAGACGATTGACAATGGAACTGTCAACTAATTAAATAAAAAGTAGACTAAGGGTTAATATGACAACTTACAACTGTAAAATTGAGATGTGAAATTCAATTCAGATGACAAAAGGTTATATTGAGTTGATATGACTACTTACAATTGTAAAATAGAGATGTTAAGTTCAATTCATACAGCAATAGGTTACATTGAGTTCATATGACAATAACTGTTTTCGTCCACAATTTAGATATGTATGTACTGTTGGAATACCATGTTGGAATACCCCTTAGTTTGAATGAAGAAGTATTTAGTCCCACACATCAGGTGTAAGAAAGATTAACTTTAAAATATTAGTAACCATGTATGTTACATTATTGAAGCATATTGGAGTCGTTTTGGCACACACGCATGTGCGGCAACGCATGGGCTTGCATGCTTGGTACATTAGCTACCCAATATAGGAACCCTTATATATTTCATAAGTTTATGATTCGGCCTTGGGGCCTTCAGCCATGGGTTCAAAGGGATTTCTAAATAACACTTAGTTTATTTTAGTTTTTAGGCTTTAGGGGTTGTGAGTTTGTTATACTCCAAGAGACAACTTAAGGTGTGTAACGAGTTGCACCTTAAGACACGACTCTTGGTGAGGAGTCGTGACCCTTCGTAAAGTGGTGTGTCCAAGAGACCTGACTCTTGGTGAGGACCCTTCGTAAAGTGATGTGCCTTAAGACATGACTCTTGACTCCAAGGAACACGATTCTAGGTACGACCCTTTATAAAGTGGTGTGATTTAAGACAACTCTTGTTGAGGAGTCACCAATGTCCTATTTAAATCCATCTATTGTGTCATTCTTTTTCATCTATTTTACCATTTTTTGAGTTATTTATATTAGAGATAAAGTCACAATCAAGGTTCGATTGGTGGGTTGATTGGTGTGTTTCCTTTAACCTAGATCATATCGTTGTATTCTAGGAGATAGATGCCTAATATACTATAAAATATTGTAGCGGGGCAAATATATCTTAATGAAAGCATGTTAAACGCAAACTCGATCTCTTGTTCATTCGTTTGAGCGTACAGATTCATATCAAGCTTAAGACAGACCCATTTTTCTATGTGATCGAACATTCTGCAAGAGTGAACATGGCAGATAAGGAAAGCGGGAAGAGTAACCCACAAATTCTGAAGGTAAAGCTAGAAAAGTTCGGTGGCAACGACTTCAAGAGATGGCAACAGAAAATGTTGTTCTTTCTCATGATGCCAAACTTCACAAAATATCTTAAGGAGGACAAACCTGAGATAAAGAAATAAGAAATAGATCCGACAACCGTAGCAGCAGTTGAGGTGTGGATTCATTCTGACTTCCTGTGTTGGAACTACATTTTAAATAGACTGGATAATATGTTATATAACGTGTATAGTCCAGTGGGATCTACAAAGGAACTGTGGGAATTCTTAGACCATAAGTATAAGATGAAAGATGCCAGACTGAAAAAGTGTGTAGTCGGTAGATTCCTGGATTATAAATGGTGAATTTTAAGACTGTTATTAGTTAAATATATGAATTACAAATTATCCTGCATAAAATTCATGCAGAATGAATGAAGTTAAGTGAGTCATTCCAAGATACTGCAATAATTGAGAAGTTGCCTTCATCCTAGAAGGATTTCAAAAGTTATCTCAAACATAAGAGGAAGAAAATGAAATTAGAAAACCTGATCGTAAGGCTAAGGATCGAAGAAGACAACAAATTCAACGAAAAGATGAATGTTGTTCATTCTTACGATGTCAAGGCTAACATGATCGAGAGGAACCCTAAAACCATTAAGAAAAATGGAAAGAATTGGAAAAGTGGAATGAATTCCATGGGTCTTAAAGGAAAGGAATTCAAGAAGTTTGCAGGGTTGTGTGTGGCAAACCAGAGCACAAGTCAATGGTATGCCGCAAATGAAAAGGCGCTGAACCAGAAAAGAATAAAGGTGTTCAAGCCAACATTAAAGAGTTGGATAACCTATGTGCAATGATCTCTAAAATTAACTCGGCACGTGATTACAGAAGATTGTAGGTGGACACTGGGGCTACACACCATATTTGTTATGACATAAGTTTGTTTACTACGTACAAGAAGCTTCAACATGAGGAAAATATGTTCATGGGGAACGTCTCTACTTCAAGGGTCACAGGAAAAGGAAAAGAAAAAGTGGTCCTGAAATTCACATCAACAAAGGAGATTCCTCTTAATGAAGTGTTGCATGTACCTGATATCCATTGGAAAAGGATATGTGAATGATTGGCTATTTAAATTAGCAGTCTTATGTAACCCTATTTATGTTATTAATAAGAATGAAAAATCTATTTACGTGCTTAAGTTATTTAATATATAGCATCAATGATTAGGACATGTAAATTATGGTTATTTGAATAAATTAGTCCATTTAGGATTGTTGCCTAAATTTAATCTTGATAGTAAACAAAAATGTGAAGTATGTGTTGAAGCAAAATTTGTTAAACAACCATTTCACTCAATTAAATAATGAAACACTGAACCACTAGACTTAATTCATAGTGATCTCTGCAATTTGAAATTCATCCAAACAAGAGATGAAAAGAAGTATTTTATTACTTTTATTGATGACTGTACTAGATACAGTTATGTGTACTTGCTCAAGAGTAGGGATGAGGCTATAGATATGTTTGTTATTTACAAAAATAAGGTAGAGACTCAACTCACTAAAAAGATCAAAGTTCTTAGAACTAATAGGGGTGGGGAATACAACTATACTTAATTTGGAAAACTTTATGCTAAGTTTGGTATTATACACCAAACTGTTGCACCTTAAACTCCACATCAGAAGGAGTTGTTGAGAGGAAAAACATAATTTTATTGAATATGCTTAATGCAATGCTTCTAAGTTCTAGTTTACCACAAAACTTTGGGGGGGAGCGTTACCTTCTGCAAATTATATTCTCAATAAGTTACCTCACAAGAAGATTGATAATACACCATATGAACTTTAGAAAGGAAGAGAGTCTTCATATAAGTTCTTAAAAGTGTGGGGATGTCTTGCTAAGGTACAAATACCATTGCCAAAAAGGTTTGAATTAGGTCATAAAACTATTAACTGTATATTTATTGGCAACGCCAATAATAGTAGTGTATTCAGATTTCTTGTGTATAAATCTAAAATCAATGATGTGCATATTAATACCATCATTGAATCTCGTGATGCTATATTTTTTGAAAATATATTTCCATACAAAAATAGTGATATTATGAATCCTCTAAAGAGAATAACAGATGTCGCCTCTAGTAGTGATCAATGTACCACTCCTGAAAGTTCTGATTATAATGCAAAACCAAGATGTGGGAAAAGAGTTAAGATTGTAAAATCTTTTGGCAAATATTTTTTATCATTCATGATAGAAAACGAGCCTCAAATTTTAAAGGAGACCGTGGCTACTCTTGAAGCTCCTAGTTAGAAAGAGGCTATGCGGAGTGAGATATACTCTATTATGCACAACCACACTTAGGAATTAGTAGATCTTCCACCTGGCAACAAACCTATAGGTTGCAAGTGGATATTCAAGCAAAAAATAAAACCTGATGGTTACATTGATAAGTTCAAGGCCAGATTTGTTGCCAAAGGGCATAGGCAAAAAGAAGGCTTAGACTATTTTGATACATATTTACTAGTCACAAAAATAACTTCCATTCGAATGTTGATAGCCATTGCAGCAGTCCATAAGCATCAAATACATTAAATGGATGTTAAAATGGCGTTCTTAAATGGAGAATTAAATAGAGAAATAAATATGAACCAACCTGAGGGGTTCATAGTCAAAGGCCAAGAAAATAAAGTGTATCGACTAGTTAAATCCCTTTATGAATTAAAGCAGGTACTTTTACAATAGTATGAAAAAATTGATGGAGTCATGATAAAGGATGGCCTCAAAATAAATGAATGTGATAGATGTGCCTATATTAAAAGCAGTAATGGTCATCATGTAATTGTGTGTTTGTATGTAGACAATATGCTCATCACGGGGACTAATATCAATATTATTATGTCCACGAAGAAAATGTTGTCTAGGAACTTCGATATAAAGGACTGAGGTATTATTGATGTTATTCTCGGCATAAAGATTAACAGAACACCACAGGGACTTGTGTTGTCTCAAGCACATTATATAGAAATTGTGCTTAAGAAGTTTAATAAATTTGACTATCGTGGTGTTCAAACACCATATGGCAATGATTGTCAATTAATCAAACATAACGGTCAACATATTTCTCAAGTAGAGTATGTAAGAATAATCGGTAGTCTAATGTATATTATGAATTATATGAGACCATATATTGCTTATGTTATTAGCAAACTGAGTCGATATACTATAAATCATAGACCATATCACTCGAAAGCATTGAGTAGGGTTTTACAGTATTTAAAGCATTCTATAAACTATGAGTTGCAATACAAAAGGTATTCAGTTGTACTTGAAGGTTGTAGTGATGAAAATTGGATATCAGACTCTAACCAGTCATATTCAACAAGTAGATATGTTTTTATACTTGGTAGCAAAGCTGTGTCCTGGAAACCCTCAAAGTAAGCATGTATAGCCCGATCAACTAAGGAATCGCAATTTGTTGCTCTGGATTTAGTAGGGAATGAAGCAGAGTGGCTTCATCAATTCTTAGAAGATATTCCTATGTGGCCAAAGTATGTACCTATCTTATGTATCTATTGTGATAATCAACCAGTTATTGCAAAGGCAAAGAATAATATCTATAATAATAAGTCATGACACATGCGTCGTAGACATAATAGAGTGAAGAAATTACTTACTAATGGAATAATATCCATTGACTTTGTAAAGTCAAGTGATAACCTAGCGGATCCATTTACAAAAGGTTTATTGAAAGGATAAGCAATTTATACATCGAAGGGAATGGGCTTAAATTCTATAACTATGAGTTAACTGTTGAGTATGAATTAGAATTGTCGAAGTCGTTCGAACGAAAATAGGTGTCGTTCGAATGAGTATAGATTTTGTTCGAACGAGATCTTAGTTTTCGCATTGGAAACTTGGAGATCAAAGAAGTCGTTCGAACGAGATTGGATGTCGTTCGAACGAGTTACATATTTTCTAGGGCTGGAGACCTTTATCAACAAAGTCGTTCGAACGAGCTTAGAGTTGTTTGAACAAATTGAGCGTAGGTTTGTCTTAGATGCTATTCTAGGACGTTGAGTTTGCCTCGAGATCCGTTCCATTTGTATTTTAGTCCTCTAGTATATAAAGAGGACTTAGGTTATTTTGTTAATCTATATTTTCTTTGTGTAAGTTTAATTCTAGAGAGCTAGAATTTGAGAGACTCCATTAAAGCTTGAGAAGCTTGGAGGAATCGTGTACCTGTTTGATTATAATGGATTGTTCCGGACGGTTAAAAGAGCACCGCACGGTAAAAAAAAACACCACTTATCCATAAAGTTTGCCACAGCTCTCCCTGGCTACCTCTTCTTTCCTAAACCCAATTGCAGAGCATAGAGGAGAACCATTATGTTCTCCTCAAATGGCAAACTCCAACACCAACAGTAATAACTCTACACGGTCGACCCCATCGTCCTATAACTCACCTTCAATACCATTCTCTCAACAGCCATCATCATAATTTACTCAATACCTCTACCACAACCAATCTCAATTCTAATCATAGACTCCACCTCCGTTTACCATGTTGCAAGGGGATACCTTGGGAGGACAGTATCAAAATCTATTTATACTCTCTCAACCGCAACCTCAAGTGTTTAGCCTATACTATCAACATTATCCGGTCACTCAACCTCAAGGTTTTTAACCTCCAAATTACTTTCAGAACTACCTATTCTATGGTAAATTTACTCAACATAATCAAAGTGGCACAGATGCATCAATACCTGTTGAAGCGGCAGCGCCTGAGAAAGAAAACAAAAAAGGAAGAAAGAAAAAAGTAACTACAAAACAAAGAAAGAGCGTGAAAGTGCCAGAAGATGCCGAGTTTTTTGATGAGATGGATGTTGCTGGACTGTATTGGACGGATATAGACATTACGTGTCTTACAAGGGAGTGGGTAATAGTTTTTATCCAGACCGTGGGCTGCACAAAGGGTTTACTTTCTATCAAAAGATTAACATTACCTTCAACAGAGACCCCGAGAACCCCACACGACGATCATATGGGTCAACCAAAGCTCAGTGGTATCCCTTTAATACACAATATGTAGCGTACAATGGGATAGTTGCTCAAGTACGATTTCGGTACGATAATGGAAAAACCAGTGGAGATCGGGTACGTTCTAATTTTCTTTAACTCAATTTCATTTATTTTTCTTGGATATACACGTTATTTATTTGTATTTGGTAATTTTGAGAATTGTAGGAAAATGATGCACATAAGATCTATCAAGGTATGAATGGTGGCAATGACTTCAAACACCGTGAAGCGCATAAGATTTTGGCACGAGAACTGCGATGGGCCAACCTAAAGGATGATGGGTTGAACCATGCGGGGAATATACGAAGAAATATAGCCAGGAGAAATTGACATAGTTCTTCTCCGGGGAACTCGGTCAGATCAAACAATCTATCGGAGGACCCCGACGACCCACCAACACTTCAATCCGCAGGCCAAAATTCTAAATTAGATGATTCGTTGTATAAGGGTGGAAGCAGGCCCATCGGCCAAAATTTTATAAAAAAAACCTTGCAACAAAAAGGTCTTGGATGGTGTTGTTGCATCTGGTAGCGGTATCCAAACAATGCTGGATGAACTACGGTTGGAGAAGAGACAAGTAAAAGAAGAAAATGATAGAAGAAGAGCGGAAGCAAATCAACAATGGTAAGCCAAAATAGATTTGGAACAAGCAAGGGAAGATCACAAAATCATGGATAAATACCTCAGTAATCTTTCTGGACATCAATTGTAATACTACTTGTAAAGGTAAGATGAGGTCATGGAACGTCTGGTCAAAAGAGGCGGCGGACCAGGTACTTGAAATGGTGATGAAATGTAATTTAACTTTACTATATATAGAAGTTTTCTTTCTAAGAATGTAGTTTACCTTCTAATAATGTAATCGTTTGAATAATGTACTTTGCTATTAAAAAATATAATCTTTTTTTTTAAATGTTTATTTCCGAGAATATTGCGTTAAAATAAATACAAGATTAATACAATATCAAAAACTTGTTCAATAAGCTTGTTCGACAAGAAGCATTAAATTACATCAAGAACACTCAGATAATACAAGAAATAGGGTATTAGGTTTGAATATTTCCCTTCACGACCCACAAATACTCGATTAGATCATCATTTAGATAAAAGTGCAGTTGACGACTTCGAATGCGGTTCATTTTCAATATAAGAGATTCTATTGTTTCGCGTTCGCGTTCAATATTGAACCGTTCACCTTCGATAGTTGAGGGATCGGCCGGATTGTAGTCTAAGTATGATGGGAATGAACTTTATTCCTCTTCGACGATCATTTTGTACATTATCATACACGCCTTCATGATAGTGCTCAAAACCTCGGGTTTTCACAATTTAACCGGATTTTTTACAATAGTGAACCATGATTGCAAAATCCTAAACGCCCGTTCTAGGTCTTTTCGACAACTTTCTTGTTGTTGAGCAAATATTTTTTTGTTTCGCTGTAGCCGGATTGGATATGGTTTGGACAATGTTTCCTCATTTGGGGTATATGTCATCCGCTAGTAATACCCCATATCATAAGCTTTCCTGGCAATTGTATAATTGCAAGGCGAAGAGATACCATCGGCCAGGTCGGTGAAAGATGTGATTGTTGTAGGGCATTGATATTATTGTTTGGTACCCAAAAAAAATGCCAAACCAAAGGTCGTGTGAAGCTACCGCTTCAAGAATCAGTTACCTTGGGTAATGACTAGTAAATTGACTGTGCCAAGCTAGGGACAATTTTTGCATATCCAATGCATGCA
>JACGCM010001962.1:0-116055 GCA_014058105.1 Kingdonia uniflora | reverse complement strand
TCGCCCAAATAGATGGTTGGGGGAGCAGGTTGGGAAACTGATGGAATGAAACGGACGATGGGCCTGCATATAAACAACACATTGGACAAGGTTCCATTATGGAGATTTGTGATGATCCTAGATGGGAAAATGATTTTGAGGTCTGTTGGGGATGCGGGAATTATGACTGTATGGATTCCAATGTTCTTGCATATCTGATACTTATGAAATCAAAGCAACACCCAATACAATAAAACAACCAATCAATCTAAACTCTAGGCACATCATAGTTTTTTAGAAATATAATGACGGTCTTCCCCTATATTCTTCTTCTGCAAAATGGGTAGGATGGCTAATGGTTTTGGTTCCTATTACTCCCCTGCTCACCTATGCTAGTACTAGCTTATAGTAGATGTTCAGTTCTCACGACTGAACGAGTCCCTTATGTAAGTCAGCACTCGAACGGTGACGTCGAAACCTACAACCAGTATTTTGCGCGAGGCTGGGGCGTATTCATGAACTTGGTTGTACCCCGGTACGGTATGACTTATACGTTGGGTGATGACAACCCCGGGAATCTTGTACTCTTTTTTATTACAGTTAATTGAGGTCCGGACGAAATTTTTCAGTGATACGAATTCACGTATCCCTAATGGGTGGTCCCCCTTGTTGAGAGCTTTTTGGGTGATGAAATCTCGCAAGTTTACTTAGTATTTTTACCTTTACTAATGTTGGAATGAAAAAAGATATAAACACATAATAGGTCATCCACCCAAGCAATTTTTTTATAGAGAAGCGGTGTATTTGCACAGTCTCCACAGACTTATATATCCTGCCCAGGGCAGAGCGATATGAACACCCTTTAGTGTCAAGTTTTAATAAGTACCAACACGGGAAGTGTTTCCCGTGTAGCTGTGTGCCGCCTCACTTAGGGACGAAATAAGAAGTGCCCTCACTTAGGGGCCAGAATGTGGTTTGATGATGCTTTAGCTTTGCGTATTGTCCGTCTCATTTCCAACTTTGTGATATCCTGGAAAAAGATAAAAAAAATGATTAGGAACTTGCGCAAACAATATTAATGTCAATTTTCAAGTTTATTTGTAGTATAGGATGTCTGATTTTTAAATGCGCATATCTTCAGTTCGATCGAGAGAGAAACATTCAAATACTATCAATTGGAAGAGAATTCAGAAGGAAATCTATCACGAAGGAAATTTTTTCTAGAATTTCTGTCATTCCTATGCGCTCAAAACTGTGATTAATGAACAGCGGCGTTTTAACTGAGACGTTTTTACTGTTGTTTCAAAGGCTTAACCCTCAACGCCCTGTAAGCAGAAAAATCAATGACTATAGCAATTTGGAAAGGTGTTTTACATGTATCTGAACTTTGTAACAAAACGTATTCCCAATTTATGAGTATGATAATCAAAAAAACCTAAATATTATGGGTCAGAGCTCACATACAATAATTCAATAGATTTGAGCCAATCACTTAATACTTTGTTTCCGGATCAAAAAAGAAAAAATAATAAAAACAAACAAGGAAGAAAAAATTTCCTTAAAATAAACCAACTCATAATAAAACGCAACTTTGCAAAGTCCCGGCAACGGCGTCCAAAAACTGATCGAGCATAAACCGATGTCTTAAAATGACCCGTAAGCGCACCAGTGTCCGATAAGTACAAGGGAAGCGGGTGCTTCGATCCCAGAGAACTTGTACGTGACAGCATTAGTGTTGTGGCTACTAAGTTTATATCCAATAGAGCAATGAGTCTGGGTTTTTATAAGTAAATAAATTAAAAGAGAACACACAAAACAGAAAAGATATTGATACGATTGGAGAGGACCAAGCATTGATGTCACTCCATCCATTGTAACTTGATGATAGTGGTACCTAGTTTACGTATGTAACGAATTCCCCAGTATCAAATCAGCTTGGTCGAGTTCACGCAATACATCATGATCATAAAATATATGGATTGAGACTTAACCCATAAACAACTTTTCAGTCCTGGTGCATTGCAAGCATGATTATGGTTCTCTTCTCCATGTTATACTCATCTTGTTAGTGGTCAAAAAATGGTTACTTTATTCACTTATTCAACCTAACCGAGCTTGTCAAGCCTAGGATGAAAGACAATACGAATATGCAACTATCGAGAAACCAAGAAACTAATTCTACTAACTAAACAACCACAATCTATCACCTAAGATATGTGGGAGCTTCCTCTCCCTTGCTAAGAGAGTTAGCTTTTACATCCCTTGATCAGTTCCATTACTAATCTATTACTACGATAAGTAAAATATTAAAAAAAAAAAACAGAACTTTATTGCTTATTTGAATCTTGATGTTTACACTTCTCATGATCATCTCTCATGGTGGGATTCCCTCCTATTTTAAAGTATAAGAAGGGTGACAAAAATTCCATTATATAATACACTCCCCTAAACAATGCTCTAAAATCATGCATAATATTTACACTCATGATAATAATATCTATGTTTATATCTTTTCAATGGGCTTCCTCATGGGCACTTTGGTGCTCGGACAACTTCATTGGTTGAGAGTCATAGGGCTCACCTTGGATTCTTTATGTAAAAACTAGAAAATATAGGACTTTGTTATGTGGATCGATTTTGTATCTACAGGCAAACAACCCTATTAGTAGTACACAATTTATTATATAAATGACTAGGTAGAGAGCAATTTAGGAAGTGGTTACCGTAAATATTAGTGTTTATCAGGGTTTTTTCAAAACGGGGCAGCAGATATGTTGATGAATACATAATACACTTTTCAAGGTGGGAAGGGGTTATCAATTACGGGACAGCTGGGGGTGATTATATTATAGATTGGGATTGATATAATGTGAGTTGATAACACGGTTAATTTCAGGTAATTATGAGGATGATAGCTTTACCAAATTACAGAACCTACGATAATCCTAAAACCAATCTGTTGATGATTATGCAAGCAATTTTTATCTATTCTTGTCTCAAATTGTATTATTTAAGTCAGGGGCTTAGTGAATTGGTCAGTTCAAGCTTGGGTTAACAAAGCAGATATATGATGAGTTGGTATTGTTCATTGCTCACAATTTGTCAAAGGTTGTAGAAATGGCCATGCGAGCGGAAACAAAACTCAAATCGGCAGTTACTCAATTACTACCACAACGAGCTATAATCAGTGACGATCGCAACTCCTAAGATCGATTCCTCAATTTGATACAATTCTGAAAACATGTCATATGAGGCATGAATGTCTGAATCCTAAAAAGCATATAGCTCTTTTGACCCAGAATCATTACTATTGCATTGATGAGGCATTTCAATAGATGTTGGGTGATGATATAGATGAGATGACATTCATAGCGGTAAACTGTCCATCCCCATGAATTCATGGATGAATTCTTCTTAGGGGAGGGGGAGAGTTCATAAGAATTAAGGTCGACGTGGCCACTCCAACCATGTCCTCCATGTCCTTAGTCGACCTCTTCGTGGGACCCCCTTTATTTTAATAGCTTCCAAATTATCTTTTTTTTTTTAGATATGTTTTCAATTATCTTGTGTAGTGTTTGGCAAAGGTGGGGACTCCTCTTCTATAAAGGAGTTCTAGGGAAGAGGTAAAAGTTAGTTGGAGTTTATAGAAGGTATAGAGAGAGAGAGAGATCAATGTTATTTTCAATTCTAGTAATTTAATTCAAGAGAGTTGTTTTTCATTTACATTGTTTGCCTCTGCACTTAGTTTATATAATTATTTGATGAGTGCGCAATTATGGCACATTTTATATACTCGAGCATGTATTTTTGTCGTCCATTCTATTTAATTATGTGTGCCTAAACACTTATTTGTTTATTGTAGACAATGGTGGTAGAGATTAGAAATCAAGCACTTATGAGCATCTTTAGTAGCTCTTTACCCAAGGTTTCATCATGGAAGGAAAATGTACACAAATATTCTTGGAGATTAAAATCAAGAAAATATTTTATTCAAGATCCAACAAGATATTGGGAAGATATATTATATTGAAGATATATGCAAGAGTTTCTATGAAAAAATATCTTTACAATTGTAATTTATATGCAAAAATCTTAGGTGATTGATTATAATATTAAGAGAAAATATTGAGAACATATTCTTTAGATATTGTGTATATTCCATAGATTTGGGCTTATTCCCCTATAAATGGAACCCTCCCCCATTGTAATTCTCATCTCATATTGGAGTAAGTTTTGAAGAAATAAAGTCTTACTTTTATTGTCTTCTCTCTATTTTATTTTCTTTTATAAATAATTTAGCTAATTCATGCAATGATCTTGGGAATGATAAATGGCTACTCCTTTCTAAGAATGACTAGAAGAAAGCCCTTACCTAAGTAGCAATAGTTATGGTCTACTCCTAGGATTAGTTATCTTTGCACACATCTCCTAAATTGGTTAAATCTACTTCTAGGCTTAACCATAGCTAGTAAGTAGATTTAAACTATTTAGCTAGTAAGTAGATTTAAATTTGGTGTTAAAACCATTAAACCCAATTTCAAGCCAAAAACGGAGAGGGCTCGTTATAAGATATTCAACCAAGCTTAATCATAGTTGGAAGAATCTCTCCTACACATCAGATTTAGGCAAGCATAATATGACCAAATCCTAGATGCCTAACCATGAATCTAGGGTTTACATTTACATCAAAAATGCTTTACTAAGGATTTTTTAGATGAATAATAATCTGCCTAGTAAAATTATATTATTACTATTAATACTTCGGTTTGGCCAAATCCTTAGTCGTAGCTATTATCTTGTTAATTGTTCTCTTAGTTTTTTTCTTTTTAATAGATCTATTACAAAAACATTAATTGGCTTAGGAAGTAATCATTTTCCTAAACATCCCTCTAGATTCAATCCCACACATCCATGCTATATTTCGACAACTGGACTTTGAACGGGTTTTTGCTAGAGAGGTCACAAAATCCCTCTTATCATAATTAAATCCCTTTTTATATAGACAGTATAAGAGATAACTTAATGTGGAACCTTCAGAGCCTAGTTATGGAAAGTTGTTGTTTCAATATAGGCTGAATACATGCATGATAGCTATTACGTACAATCATTTCATTTGAATGGTTCCTCCCCTTTTGTATTGAGGTTAAGCAGGACCCTTACCTGATATACTATAGAAGATGATTACATCCTAATTTATATATATTTCTCCACCGATCGGCATCCTTTTCTATTTTGATATAAAGTTCTTGAGGTAAAGAGCTAGGTTTATATATACTAACATAAATATGAGTCGCGGAAGTAAGAACTCGGATTGATAAACGTTAACCTAATTAGAATTAGGATTTTCTAAACTCTAAAACACAAACATAAACATACAAAGCATAAACTAAATCTTTTAATTCTCTCAGCAACAACCAAGTAAAAGATTACACCACCCTTTCTTATATATCCTAAAACCCTAGGATATCTCTCCTAGAATATCTCCCAATATCTCTCCAAATAGAAACAAACTTAAATACTAAAAACTCCTAAAACCAACTCCAGCAGAGCATAAAGTAAAATGTGAATAGCTTAAAGAAAAGTAATAAACGAGCACAGGTGATGTTCACATCAAACCCTCCATCTTAAGAAGATTTCGACCATAAAATCTGTACGTTTAAACTCATATGAAAATTCTGAAGCCTTCCGTAAAATTTTCCATACCCGGGTATTGTACTGGAGAGCGAGGGTACGACGTTGTCACCGACGTATTTAAATTGATTGACTTCCAATACTGAAGCATCAAGGGTGATCTGCTTCAAAATCTTCGTAAAAAAACTCTACAAAAATAGGTTTATAAACTGTAGATTGGGGTTAATCCTAACCTCTTAAGACTTGGGGGTCTAAGTCGGATTTCCCTGTCATGGGTGAAGTTTGGTTACATGCAAAAGTAGGGCTGGTACGAAGTTCATTTGCATTGCTGGAGTGGTTGGTAAAATTTGGAGAGGCATGTGAATTGCACATGTTGGAGATGGGTATGGTCCACCTTGTTGTACTTGATCTCTTTCTCTTAGTACTTTCTCAAGTACATACAATAACCTGTGTTCTTCACTACTCCCTCCTCCCTCTCTCAATCGTAGCATCATCTTCTTCTTCGAGCATTCCATTCCATGAATGATGTATGTGATGACCTTTTCTCTTGTTTTTTCTCGAGTTCTTCCAACCTCAAGCAATCGATAACTATTAGTGTGGTCACCAGTGACTCCAAACAACCAGTCCCTACCATTGAAGTTGTGATGGTCATCATTAGCATCGTAGGCTTGAATTAAGCCATTATAGGTAAAAAGAAATCACAGGTGTTGACGATAATGGTTGTAACTGATAGACATGTAATATATACGTATACAACTCATAAATTTAAATCTACCTAGTAATTTATTAAATAAATGTGTTATTAATAGTGTTTTTGCTGGTATTTATAGAAATCGGACACATAATAAAAAAGTCGTACATTTTTCTGATATTTAAGAAAGAGCAAGGGTAATGCACTCCAACAATGATCCTCATTTGAAGTTGTCAACCAAGGGCCTATGGAAGACCATTGAAGAGAATTTAATGTAGATATTATTCTCATAAGTTGTAATATTTATGTATGGTCTAAGACATTATTTAGGGGATTTTACATTAATGGTGATGTTTTGTAACTCCTCCTATACTCTATAAATAGGAGGGGAATCCCACCCATGAGAGTCATCTTGAAGAGTGTAAATCAAAGTTCAAAGGAATAAAGTTCTTCTTTCTCACTTATTCTTATCATTTTCTTTAACCAAGTAATATGGCGATGATATAAGGGATGAGTAGCTAATCTTCTTAGCCAAGCCTAGAGGAAGCTCCCCCTAATCCATCCTTAGTATAGAATAGCATAGTTTTGCCAGAGTTGTTACTTTCTCTTCTTTCATTTTAATGCATATTCTTCTTTCCTAAGATCCTAGCTTGGCCATAGCTTGGATTCGAGGGAGTAAAGAATCTAAGGAAATCATCTTGTTTGGCCATTACAAGATGGTTTAGAACATAGAGAAGAGGACATAATCTATTCTTATCAACTGGACCATGGTTGAATAAGGTGGTTTATGGGTAGTTCCCAATCACAAATCTCTTTTTATCTTTTGATGTATTGCATATGCCCGACCAAGGATATGCGATACGGGAACTCATAATTTACTTTAATCATTTAAGTTATCTCATGGTTACAATGGGTAGAATGGAATCTAAGCCTTGGTTCTCACTCCGACTCATACAACTCATACTTTCTAGTATTTTATTTTCTTTACTTGAAAACCAACAAAACAAACTCATTGTTATTGGATAAAATTTTATTTTCTTTACTTGAAAACCAATAAAACAAACTCATTGTTATTGGATAAAATTAGTAGCTCAAAGCATAATTCGCACCACAAGTGTCTAGGGATATGACCCTGCTATCATTTGTACTCAAGTTATACCATGCGCTTGCAGGTTTTTAAGACGTTGGTTTTTAAATCGATCAAGTTTTTGGCGCCGTTGTTGGGGATTTGTAAATGTGCATTTTATTTTTGAGTTGCTATTTTAAAGCTGACTTTTTTATTTTATTTTTTCTTCTCTCTCAACTTCATTCTCCTTACATTTCTTTGCTTCGGATGTACGAGCACACAAGTACAAATAGTAATGGTTGTTTGGTACTTAATGCATGAGGTATGAATAATTTTATGTTTTCTCACGTTACTAAATTGCACAGTGCTTGTTTGGGTTAACAAAAACATTGATAAACCAACCATATATTGTCCCATTAAATCATTTATACAACTAGAAGTTTGAACTCAACAAAAACATCATTTATTAAACTTGATTTGAGATTGAATACATCAACATAAACATTTGATATCAAATATTATTTGTTTTGTGCTAGACTTATTTGAACTTACCAACTAGCATTGAAGTTTGACGTGCTTGATCTCTTCTTTTACATGTACCCACTTTAGTTAATATTTAAAGGCCATGCCCACCACCTTGAAGTATAATATGCCTGAGCAAGACTTTTCTTTTTTCGAGTTTTACTTGAATTGTGATAAGGGCATTAAGTTTGCTAATCTCGATTAACACTCTCCATAATAAAACATGCCGATCAAACTTTGGTAATTTTTGGTATTGGCAACAAGACAAGAAGCATGGAAAGTGGGGAAAACGTGGAAATACAAAAGCTTAAAGCTCGCCCAAGCTCTTGCACAATCCTTCTTTCGCCCCCTAAGTGAAGGGGCAGCCACAGCTACATCGGGAAACACTTCCCGTAGGTTGGTACTTTTCTAAACATGATATATAATAGGGGATCCTATCTGCTCCACCACCGCGACACTATAGACATATCAAGTCGTGTGCACTATACAAATACATGTTGCTCTTATAAAAAAATTGTTGTAGTTAGATTGACCTATTGTTGTGTTTAAATTCTTTTCATTCCAATATTAGTAAAGGTAAAAAACTATTAGAGACTTGCGGAATTTCATCACCCAAAAAGCGCTCTAACAAGTGGGACCACCCATTAGTGATACGAAGAAATTTGTATCACACGAAAATTGAACGTCCCAGACCTTAAAATAACTTATAATAAAAAAGAGTAGCAAGATTCCAACAGGATTTTATTACCCAACGGATAGGTGTACCGGACCGGGGTACAAACATGAGTTCATAGGATACGGCCCCAACCTAGCGTCGTAAAATATTGGTTGTAGGTTTGCGTCGTCACTGTTCCAAGTGCTGACGTACAATAAGGCGACTCACTCAGGCGTGAGGATTGAACATCTATTCTAAACTGATATTGGCATAGTAACTCAGGGGAGTATATATAGGAATCAAAACCTTTTGACATCCTACCCATTTTGAACATAAAAGAATATAGAGAAGACCTAATTATTACTTCTAAAAAGCGTTGAGGTGCTAAAGTCTAGGTTTGATTGATTGTTTATTGCACCGAGTGCCAAATTTTATTGATTATTAGTTGTACATGATCAATTGGACACATGGAGGGGAACACTTAGGAAGCTTACCAGAACCTTTGCCCATTTATGGCTAAAAACCTCAGCCTAAATGGAGAGGGCAACCACCTCGCCTAGTCAATACAATAGAGGACTAAGGAGCCCCAGTTTGGGAGGAAAGTGATCCATCTCGAGTTTTGATCGATTATAAACCGACGTCTTAAAAGACCTGCAAGCGCACGGTGCACCGCTAGGTACAAGGGTAAGCAGGTCGTATCCCAAGAGACTTGTGGTGCAAATTATACTTCGAGTTACTAGTTTTATCCAATAACAACGAGTTTGCGTAGGTTTTGAAATAAAAAGAAGAACGAAACAAATTATAAGATAAATTGGAGTGGAAACCAAGAGATCGATTCCACTCTACCCTTTAAAACCCTTAGATAGCATAAATAATTAAGGTAAATTAGGAGTTCCCGTATCGCATATCCTTGGTCGGGCATATGCAATACATAAAGAAATACAAGAGATTTAGTAATCGGGAACTACCCATAAACATACTTACTCAAACATGGTCTGGTTGATAAGTATGGATTAAGTTCTCTCCTCCACGTTCTTAACCTATCTTGTTATGGTCCAACAAGATGGTTACATAGATTCATTATTCATCCTAATCCTAGCTATGGTCAACCATAGGACGAAGGAATACGAATATGCATTATTTCGGGATAAAGAGAAGGTAATTACTCTAACTAAGCTACACAATCTTCACTAAGGTTATATTGGGTGGAACTTCCTCTAGCCTTGGCTAAGAAGATTAGCTACTCATCCCTTTGATTATTGTCATACTACTATTACTACGATAAAATTAAAAGACAAGAACAAGAGAAAGAATAAGCTTTATTGCAATGAACTATGATTTACACTCTCCAAGATGATCTTCAGGGGTAGGATTCCCCTCCTATTTATAGAGTATATGAAGGGTTACTAAAAATCACCATTAATATAAAATCCCCTAAACAATGACTTAAATCATGCATTACAACTCATGAGAATAATATATATATGTAATTCTCTTCAATGGACTTCCATGCTTGGGCCTTTGGTTGACAACTTCAAATGAGAATCATTGTTGGAGTGCATCACCCTTGTTCTTCGTTAAAAACCTGAAAATTGTACGACTTATTTATCATGTGACCGATTTCTGTAAATACAAACAAAAGCACTATTAGTGTCATATTTATTTAATAAATTACTAGGTTGATATAAATTTAGGAATTGTACACGTAAATATTACGTGTCTATCAAATACCCCCGAACTAATATTTTGCTAGTCCTCGAGCAAAAGTAAACAAAAACTTTTTTTGCATGTCACGCGGTTACATTTACCGTATGGAACAAGCCATTAAACACCCAGGTTTAGCCTGGTTGATGAGTATTGCCTCGTGAGGGTTTGCAGTAATTATACCCACAAAAGTCAATAATGGCATTTTAAACAATTCTAGAATACACATGACTCATTTCCTGTGAACTTAACCTTACTTAGTTGTGACAAAAATATACCAATGAAAAATAATCCTTAAACTTGTTATTCTTCCAAGTATATCAAAAAATATTTTAAGCTTATCCGAAAGTAGAGGTATTACCTCAAAATTAGAAAGAGATTCAAGTATTTTGCTTTAGCTATATTTGAGTGTACAATGAAAATAGTTTTATCGCCTAATACGTTGTCTAGAATAATTTACTCAGTTTTTGGTAGTCTAGTTCTCACTGGAATAAATTTAACGGTCAGTTCGACAAGTGCCTTAGTCAATTCGTCTTCCTAGAATTTTACTTTCTTTTATTTTCTTTTGTAAGCATTTTCTTTTGAGTACTTTGTTTCTTAGTAAAGCCTCTGTAACAAGGAGCTTTCGGTCGACAATCCCTATCAGTTGGCTAAGGTTGCCAGGGTGCGATACCCCATCATGACCTAAACTTAAGATTCTCACAAGTAACATTTTCTTGTGCTCCTTTTACATAGTTCATGGTCCAACTCGAGATTGGGTGATAATTTTTCTTCTTTCAGTTCTTAATCATTCGAGTAGTCTTGCAGCGTGAAAGTTTTTAGAGCATATTTGGTTTATTTATTATTTTTTCTTAGAAATGAACTTATTCTTAGGTAGTTGTCTCCCTTGTAGTAAACTTTTCCTAACATAAATGCTAAATTTTTCCTTATACTGAGCAAAAATCTATTGAAGGTATTAATTGCAAAACTATAATGAAGTGCACGTTTTCAAAATATGCCAAGTTTAACTTGAATTCGCCGGTAATAAAAAGATAGTACATCAAGCTTAAGATATTCTAAAATATTTTGTTATATACTTGGTACAATTTCAAAATTTAGGTTTTTCCATAATATTTATGTCAAGGTAAAATCAGTTTAAGTGTTTGGAAATTCGTCAAAAATATATCATGCATTTCCAAAGTGCCATTATTTCATTTTTCTTTAAAAAACATTTAAAAAAATGGTTTCCTACCCCCAAACTTAAATGAAACATTCTCCTCAATGTTTGAGAGCATATATAAAAAAATGGAGGATAAAAACTAGAATTTCTCACTTGAATGTGTCATGGGTTACCTCCCTAGAAGCGCTAAGTTTACCGTCTTCAGCCAGACGAATGTACCCCCAAACTCGAAGTACGGTTTTAATCGTTGGCCATTGTCCTTAAAAAAATTCCATTCTTAGGATCCTCCACCTATACGGCTCCATGAGGATAAACAATTTTAATTACAAAAGGGTCGTACCAACGAGAATGTAATTTCCCAGGAAATAAACGTAGCCGTGAATTGTAGAGTAATACTTTCTGATTAGGCTCAAAAGTTTTGCGAATAATTGACTTATCATTAAAAGCTTTAGTTTGCTCATTGTAAATTTTTGCATTTTCATAAGCCTCGCGACGAAGTTTGTCAAGTTTAGAAAGTCGAAGTTTTCAATGTGATCCGGCTTTATCCATTTCAAAGTTGAAGGCCTTTGTAGCCCAGAGGGCCTTGTGTTCCAATTCAATATGTAAGTGACAAGCCTTTCCAAAGACAAGTCTATAGGGTGACTTACCAATCGGGGTTTTATAAGCTGTTCGATATGCCCAAAGAGCATTATCAAGACGATCAGACCAATCTTTACGATCGATTAGAACAGTTTTTTCTAAAAAAAAATTGATCTCCCGATTGGATACTTCGACTTGACCACTTGTTTGTGGATGATAAGGTGTGGCAACTTTATGGGTGATGGAGTAAGTTTTCAAAAGATTTTGAAAGACACGGTTACAAAAATGTTTACCACCATCACTAATAATTGCCCGAGATATGCCAAAACGATTTAAAATGGTTTTCAAAAATTTTACCACGGGCTTATGGTCATTCGTTTGGCATGGCACCGCCTCAACCCATTTAGAAACATAATCGACTGCAACTTGAATGTAAAGATAACCGCGAGAAGAAGGAAATGGGCCCATAAAGTCAATGCCCCAAACATCAAGTAGTTCAACAATAAGGATATTGTTCAAGGGCATCATTTCGATGAGAAATATTCTCAGTCCTTTGGCACCTATCACATTTAGAGCAAAAGGTATGTGCGTCACGAAAAAGGGTAGGCCAATAAAGACTAGATTGAAGGACTTTTGCAATAATTTTCTTGGTCCCAAAATGTCCTCTGCAAGCTAAGGTATGGCAAAATGTGAGTACACTATAGAACTCATCATTTGGGATGCATCTCCTAATCACTTAGTCAGAACAAAACTTATAAAGATAAGGATCGTCCTAACTAAAACGTCTAACCTCGTGCAAGAATTTTGTTCTATCTTGTTTGGACCAATGGGGAGGTAATCATTGCATCGCAAGATAATTGACAATATCGGCGTACCAAGGCAGTTGTGAGACAGCCATGAGCTGCTCATCAGGAAATGTCTCTAAGATAGGGAGAATATCTTCAGCACCCTCAGTGAGAATTCGAGATAGATGATCCGCAACCACATTCTCAACACCTTTCTTATCTCGAATTTTGATATTAAATTCTTATAACAAAAGAATCCATCTGATTAACCAAGGCTTAACGTCTTTTTTAGATAGTAAATACTTTAAGGCCGCATGGTCGGTGTAAATAATGATTTTGGATCCAACAAGGTATGATCAAAATTTCTCCAAGGCAAACACAATGGCTAATAACTCCTACTCCGTGGTAGAGTAATTTAACTGTGCGTCATTAAGCATGCAACTAGCATAGTAAATAACATGAGGCTTATTATCTACTCTTTACCCTAAAACTGAAGTGTCACACATAAGCCCGAAGGGAAGTTCCCAATTGAGAGGTTGGATGAAACCCAGCATTCCCCAAAAATGATCGAATGGCCTTAACCGCCAGAGGTGGAGGTAAAGAAGAAATAATGTCAATCTTGGCCTTATCGACTTCAATCCCTTTGTTGGAGATAATAGGTCCAAGAACTATCCCTTATGTCACCATGAAGTGACACTTTTCCCAGTTTAACACCAAATTGGTTTATGTACATCGTTCTAGTACGAGCTCTAAATGATGTAAGCATTCATCAAAAGATGATCCAAACACGGAAAAGTCATCCATAAAGATTTTAAGAAATTTATCAACCATATCAGAAATTATACTCATCATACAACGCTGGAATGTAGTGGGTGTATTGCATAACCCAAATGGCATACGTTGATAAGCATATGTCCCGTAGGGACATGTGAAAGTTGTCTTCTCCTGACCTTCTGGGGTAATAGAGATCTGATTGTATCCAGAATAACCGTCAAGAAAATAGTAATGACTTTTTCCGGCTAAGTATTCAAGCATTTGATCAATAAAAGGAAGAGGAAAATGATCTTTCCTCGTGACCGTGTTTAATTTCATGTAGTCGATACATACACGCCACCCGGTGGTCATACGGGTAGAAATTAGGTCATTATTTTCATTCTCAACTACAGTAATCCTTGATTTCTTAGGTACAACCTGAACGGGACTGACCCACTTACTATTCGAAATGGGGTATATGATACCCGAGTCTAAAATTTTGAGAACTTCTTTCTTCACCACCTCCATCATGGTGGGATTCAACCGTCGCTGCATCTCGCGAGAATTTTTAGTACCTTCCTCGAGATTGATACGATGCATGCAATAGCTGGGCTAATCCCCTTTAAGTCTTATATAGACCACCCTAGGGCTTATTTGTGTCTTCCAAGAACACCCATCAATCTACTTTCCTGGTCAACATTGAGGTTGAAAGCTATGATCACAGGCAGAGTGTTAGAATCACCTAAGAAAGTATACTTCAAAGTCTTAGGTAATGGCTTGAGGTCTAACTTGGGTGCATTAGCAATGGATGGAATAGGCAAAGTAGTGGACGGTTCCAGAGGTCCAACTTGAGGTTTCCATTTGGACTTGATAAAAATAGGTGTAGAGTCGAGTAGATCATTAAGCTCTTCAACAATCGGATTTTCGTCAAAGTCTTCACCAAAGTTCACAAGACATGATTCTAAGGGGTCCTCAGAAAATGATTTTGGGAACGATTTGTAAACTAGGGAGTCAATCATATTCAGCTTTGCCATGTCATCAGAATAAGGGACTTGAGTATTATTGTTAAAAACATTGAGCTTGATCTTCATGTCTCCCATTGATAGTTGTAAGACCCCATTAAAGCAGTTAATAATAGCATGAGCAGTCGCAAGGAAAGGGCGACCCAATATGACAGGAATCTAACAGCTAGGATTCTTTACATCTTCAGTGTCCAAAACAACAAAGTCCATAGGAAAAATGAGATTATCAACCTTGATAAAAATATCCTCAAGGATACTACGTGGGTATCGTATTGACCTGTCTGCCAATTGAAGTGTTATTCGGGTAGGTTCGAGTTCTCCAAGTCCTAATTCCTGATAGACCGAGTAAGGTAAGACATTCACACTAGCCCCTAAGTTAAGTAACGCCCTATCCACTTTGTAATCTCCAATTTTACAAGGGATGGTTGGGCTTTCAGGATCTCGAAGCTTAGGAGGGGTTAATGTCTCAGTCAAGAAGACTTTCTTGTGCACATTGATTTTCCTTTTCCTAGTGCACACATCTTTAAGTAATTTGGCATATACAAGGATAAGCATGATGGCATCGAGTGCTAAAATATTTATATGAACTTGCTTAAATGTATCCAATATCTCGTCAAATTGAATCTCTTTATTAGCCAGAAGAAGGCGTTGTGGATAAGGTACCTTTGGCCCAAAATGTGCATTTGGTAGGGAAATAGAGGAGGTAGGCAACTCCTTAGATTTATTAGAAAGTTCACTCGTACCGACCTCATCGCCAATAGCAATAGGTGTTGGCTCAACCGTAGGACTTTCAACTTGGTTATCAATTTGTCTACCACTTCGAAGTGTTGTAATGGCATGAACCTATTTTGGGATTGAGCTAGAATCAAACCCCGGTGGTCCTTTTGGATTAGATACAGGTTGGCTAGGTAGCGTACCTGGTGGTCTCTCATGCAATGCATTTGCCAATTGTCTTTTTGGAGTCTCGAGATTAGAGATAGATTGGGACGTAGAATTCTGATTCACCAAAGTCTATTGTTAAAATTGTATCATTTGTTGCTGAAATTACAACGCTTGTTTTTGGCTTTCCATTTATTGCTGCATGAAGAGAGCAAGGGTATCTTCCAATGATGGTTTGGGTGGAGCGGGTAGGAACTGTTTGGATGACTGAAAGGATTACTGAGATGCCTGAGGATAAGATTGAGAAAGGGGATTCCTAGGCAAATTATGACCTGAGGTTTGTGGCTCTCCAAAACCTGAACTGGGTTAGTTGTTCTTCCACGATAAATTTTGGTGGTTCTGCCAAGTTGGCTTGTACGGGTCAAAGGGCCTCTTGTAGGTATTATTCAAAGCATTCACTTGTTCTTGATTGTCATTCATTACATTGAGCATGGGGCACATTTGAGCCACATAGGTTACATTATAACAAACAGTGTAACCCAGTTGCTGAACCTGGTTCACACTACCCTTAGATTGATTTGTAGCCATAGCCTCAATTTTTCTGGTAAGAGTATCTAGTTGGGCTTTGATGGCCCTTCCCTCACTCACTTCATATAAGCCATTTTTCTTGGTTGTACGAATATTTCAATGTGGATCAAAATCCCACTGCTGAGAGTTCTCAGCCAATGTCTCAAGCTCCTCATAAGCTCTATCAGGCTCAAGGTCCTAGAATTTGCCACTATGCATGGATTTTAACCTATAGCGATTCTCAGAAGTTAATCCATGATAGAAGATCTGGGCTAGATGTTGTTTCACAAAACCATGATGGGGACATTGTGAAAGAAGATCTTTATATTTCTCCCATGCCTCGTAAAATGTTTCACTCTCATTTTGAACAAATTAAACAACTGCATTTCTAAGAGCGAGGGTTTTCCCCATAGAAAAACTATTTGGTTTTGAACTTGGTCTCCATTTGATCCTATGAATTGATAGATGCTAGTGCCAATGAATCAAGCTAATGATTTGCCTTGTCTTTTAGCGAGAATGGGAATAAATGAAGGCGAACAGAATCCTCAGTAAAATATTGGTATTTGGAGAGTGCACAAATTTTCTTAAACTCGTAGACGTGCTTATAAGGGCTCTCACAATCAAGCCCATGAAACGTCAGTAACATTTGAATCTCACTAGGCTTGATTTCATAATGGTTTGTCGTGAACAACTGGTAACACAATACATGAAGGCATATCACTCACCACTGGGGTCCAATAGTCCCTAAGAGATTTGGTGGCAGCCATGATTGGGGGTTTGACTTCAAGCTCGACAATAAGTTCAATTGGGTCAACTCTAGATAAATTACCCTCCTCTGAAATTGGGGCTCCAAAGTTCTCTATGGAATTGACTGGACGAGGTGGCCGCCCTCTCTGCAAAGGCTGAGGTGGTCGACCGTAAATGGGCAAAGGTTCTGGTAAGCTTCCTAAACATTTTCATTCACGTGTCCAATTAATCATGCATAACTAATAATCAATAAAATCCAGCACCCGGTACAGTAAATAATCAATCAAACCTAGATTCTAGCACATTAACATTTTTTTAAAAGTAATAATTAAGTCTTCCCTGTATTCTTCTATGTTCAAAATGGGTAGGATGGCAAAAGGCTTTGGTTCCTATACCTAGTACCAGCTTAAAGTAGATGTTCAGTCCTCACCCCCGAGCGAGTCGCCTTATCGTACGTCAGCACTATGAACGGTGACCTCGCAGACCTACAAGCAGTATTTCACGGCGCTAGGCTGGGGCTGTATCCTACGAAGCCGTGTTTGTACCCCGGTCCGGTACACCTATCCGTTGGGTGATGAAATCCCGCGGGACTCCTGCTACTCTTTTTTATTAACAGTTATTTTGAGGTCCGGGACGTTCAATTTTTGTGCGATACAAATTTCTTCGTATCCCTAATGGGTGGTCCCACTTGTTGGAGAGGTTTTTGGGTGATGAAATCCCGCAAGTCTCTAACATTTTTTACTTTTACTAATGTTAGAATGAAAAAGAATATCAAACACAGCAATAGGTCAATCCAACCACGGCCAATTTTTTATTAGAGCAGCGTGTATTTGCACAGTCCACACGACTTTATAATCCTAGTGTCGGGGCAGAGCAGATATGAACACCTTCTAGATGTCAAGTTTTAGGAAGTACCAACCTACGGGAAGTGTTTACCGGTGTAGCTGTGGCCGCCCATCACTTTGGGGGCGAAAGAAGAATGGATTTGATGATGCTTTTACTTTTGCGTATTATCCGTCTAGTTTCCAACTTTGTGATTATCCTGCAAAATAAGGGAAAAATGATTAGTGAACTTGCGACAATAATATTAATTCAATTTCCAAGTTTATTGTAGTCTATGATGTCCTGATTTTCAAATGCGCATATTCTTCAACTCGGTTGAGAGAGAATGTTCAATAATATCAATTTGGAAAGATAATTCAGAAGGAAAAATCTTCAGGAAGGAAGTTTTCTATAATTTAGCTTCCCTAATGCCCAAAATAGATGATGAATGTACAGAGGCGTCCTTAAGGGAGACTATTTTTGTACTATTTTTTTAAAACGCTGTAACTCACAAACGACAAGAAAGAAAAATATGATCTATAGTAATTCGAAAAGGGTTTTTAATTATCTAAAGCTTTTGTAGCAAACGCTTTCCCCAACTATGAAGTGTAGAAGATCAAAAATGGTAAAACATTCAGGGACAGACTTCACAGCTACTGTAGCGCCAAAAACTCGAAACGATTTTTTTTTTCTTTTAAAAACTAAACTAGAGAAACGATAATAATAGAAACACTATATGCTATTACCGGTCACTATAATACAACTTGCAATTAAAAAAATAAAAATAACATAAAAGAAGGAAAAATTGGCTTAAAATAGCATCTCAATAAAACGCGCTTTAGTCCCCAGCAACGGCGCCAAAAACTTGATCGATTATAAACCGACGTCTTAAAAGACCCGCAAGCGCACGGTGTACCGTTAAGTACATGGGTAACTGGGGTCGTATCCCAAGAGACTTGTGGTGCGAATTATACTTCGAGCTACTAGTTTTATCCAATAACAACGAGTTTGCGTAGGTTTTGAAATAAAAAGAAGAACGAAACAAATTACAAGATAAATTGGAGTGGAAACCAAGAGATCGATTCCACTCCACCCTTTAAAACCCTTAGATAGCATAAATAATTAAAGTAAATTACGAGTTCCCTTATCGCATATCCTTGTTCGGGCATATGCAATACATCAAAAAATACAAGAGATTTAGTAATCGGGAACTACCCATAAACCAACTTACTCAACCATGGTCTGTCTGATAAGTATAGATTATGTTCTGTCTTCCATGTTCTTAGCCTATCCTGTTATGGTCCAGCAAGATGGTTACATAGATTCATTATTCATCCTAATCCTAACTATGGTCAAGCATAGGACGAAGGAATACGAATATACAAAATTTCGGGATAAAGATAAGGTAATTACTCTAACTAAGCTACACAATCTACACTAAGGCTACATTGGGTGGAGCTTCCTCTAGCCTTTGCTAAGTAGATTAGCTACTCATCCCTTTGATCATTGCCATACTACTATTACTACGATAAAATTAAAAGACAAGAACAAGAGAAAGAATAAGTTTTATTGCTATGAACTTTGATTTACACTCTCCAAGATGATCATCATGGGTAGGATTCCCCTCCTATTTATAGAGTATATAAAGGGTTACTAAAAATCATCATTAATATAAAATCCCCTAAACAATGCCTAAAATCATGCATTACAACTCATGAGAATAATATATATATTTAATTCTCTTCAATGGGCTTCCATGCATAGGCCTTTGGTTGACAACTTCATATGAGAATCATTGTTGGAGTGCATCATCACTCTTGTTCTTCGTTAAAAATTAGAAAATTGTACGAGTTATTTATCATGTGACCGATTTCTATAAATACAAACAAAAACACTATTAGTGTCACATTTATTTAATAAATGACTAGGTAGATATAAATTTAGGAGTTGTACACGTAAATATTGCGTGTCTATCAAGTTTTCCCAATTTTGGAGGATGGTAATACATCTAGAGTTGGCCTAATTGAACTTGTTGCTGAGCTAAAAGTTTAACCCCTAATCATGGCTGCCGCTAAATCTCTTAGGGACTATTGGACCCCAGTGGTGAGCGATATGCCTTTGTATGTCGTACTACCTGCCGTCATGACAAACCATTGTAAAATTAAGCCTAATGTAATCCAAATGTTACCTACATTTCATGGGCTTTATTCTAAGATCCCTTATAAGCACGTCCATGAGTTTAAGAAAATTTGTGCATTCTTCAAATACCAACATTTTACTATGGATTCCGTCTACCTTCATTTAATCCCATTCTCACTTAAAGATAAGGCAAGTCATTGGCTAGATTCATTGGCACCAGCATCAATCAATTCATGTGATTAAATGGAGACCAAGTTCAAAGCCAAATGGTTTTTTATGGGAAAAACCCTCGCTCTTAGAAATGCAATTGTTGAATTTGTTCAAAATAAAAGTGAAACGTTTTACGAGGCATGGAAGAGATATAAAGATCTTTTTTCATAATATCCCCATCATGGTTTTGAGAAGCAACGTCTAGCCCAGATTTTCTAACATGGAATAACTTTTGAAAATTGTTATAGGCTAGAATCTATTCATAGTGGCAAATTCCAAGACCTTGAACCCGATAGAGCTTATGAAGAGTTTGAGACATTGGCTGAGAACTCTCAGCAATGAGATTTTGATCCACATAGAAATGTTTGTACAACCAAGAAAGGTATAGCTTATACAAAGTGACTAAAAGAACGGCCATCAAAGCCCAATTAGATACTCTTACCCAAAAAATTATGGCTATATCTATGAATTAATCTAAGGGTAGTATGAACCAAGTTCAACAATAGGGTTGCACCGCTTGTTATGATGTAATCCAAATGACTCAAATGTATCATATCTTCAATGAAATGAATGATAATCAAAAGAAAATAAATGTTTTGAATAATACCTTCAAGAGACCATTTGACTCATACAAGCCAACTTGGCAGAACCACCCAAATTTTTTGTGGAAGAACAACCAACCCAGTTCAGGTTTTGGAGAGCCACAAACCTTAGGTGATAATTTTCCTAGTAATCTCCTTTCTCAATCTTATCCTCAGGCATCTTAGCAATCCTTTCAGTCATCCAAATAGTTCCCACCCGCTCCAGCCAAACAATCTTTAGAAGACACCCTTGCTCTCATCGTGCAACAATTAATAGAAAGTTAAAAATAATTGTTGCAATTTTAGCAATAAGTGATGTAATTATAACAACAGACTTTGGTAAATCAAAATTCTACATCCCAATCTATCTTTAATCTAGAGACTCAGATAGGCTAATTGGCAAATGCATTGCATGAGAGACCACCAGGTAAGCTACCTTGTTAACCTGTATCTAATCTGAAAGGACCATCGGGTTTTGAATCTAGCTTAATCCCAAAATAGGTTAATGCCATTACAACCCTTAGAAGTGGTAGACAAATTGATAACCGAGTTAAAATACTTAGGGTTGAGCCAACACCAGTTTTTATTAACGATGAGGTAGGTATGAGTGAACCAGTTGTAGTGAGCAACCATAAACCTTCTTAGAAATTTAAGGAGTTTCCTACCTCTTCCATTTCCATACCAAAGACACCTTTTGAACCAAAGCTTCCTTATCCGCAATGCCTTCAACTGGTTAATAAAGGATTCAATTTGGCGAGATATTGGATATATTTAAGCAAGTTCATTTAAATGTTTTAGTACTCGATGCCATCATGCTTATCCCTCCATATGCCAAATTCCTTGAGAATACGTGCACTAGGAAAAGGAAAATCAATGTGCAGAAGAAAGTCTTCTTGGCTGAGATATTAACCCCCCGTAAGCTTCAAGATCTTAAAAGCCCAACCATCCCTTATAAAATTAGAAATAACAAAGAAGATAGGGCGTTACTCGACATGGGGGCTAGTGTAAATGTCTTACCTTACTCGGTCTATCAGGAATTAGGACTTGGAGAACTCAAAACTACTCGAATGATACTTCAATTGGCTAACAGGTCAATACGATACCCACGTGGTATCATTGAGAATATTCTTATCAAGGTTGACACTTTCATTTTTCCTGTAGACTTTGTTGTTTTGAACATTGAAGATATCGCGGATTCTAACTGCGAGATTCCCATTATATTGGGCCTCCCTTTCCTTACGACTATTCATGTCATTATTAATTGCTTTATTTATAGGGCCTTACAACTATCAATTGGAGACATGAAGATCAAACTTAATGTTTTTAACAATAATACTCAAGTTCCACATTCTTATGACATGACTGAGCTGAATATGATTGACTTCCAAGTTTACAACTCGTTCCATAAATCATTTTCTGAGGACCCCTTAGAATCATGTCTTGTGAACTTTGGTGAAGACTTTGAAGAAAATACGATTGTTGAAGAGCTTAATGTTCTACTTAACTCAACACCTATTTTTAACAAGTCCAAATGGAGACTTCGTGTGGAACCTCTTAAACCGTCAACTACTTTGCCTATTTCGTCCATTGTTAAAGCACCCAAGTTAGACCTCAAGCCATTACCTAAGACTCTGAAGTATGCTTTCTTTGGTTATTCTGAAACTCTACCTATGATCATAGCCTCTAATCTAAATGTTGACCAGGAAAGTAGATTATTGGGTATCCTTGGAAGATACAAATCAGCCCTAGGGTAGTCTATAACAGACTTGAAGGGGATTAGCCTGGCCGTTTGCATGCATCGCATCAATCTCGAGGAAGGTGCTAAAAATTCTCGCGAGATACAACGGCGGTTGAATCCTACCACGATTGAGGTGGTGAAGAAGGAAGTTCTCAAACTTTTAGACTCGGGTATCATATACCTCATTTCGAATAATAAGTGGGTCTGCCCTGTTTAGGTTATACCTAAGAAATCAGAAATTATTGTAGTTGAGAATAAGAATAATGAACTAATCCCTACCTGCATGACCACTGGGTGGCGTGTATGTATCGACTACAGGAAATTGAACACGGTCACAAGGAAATATCATTTTCCTCTTCCATTCATTGATCAAATGCTTGAACGCTTAGCCGGATAAAGACATTACTATTTTCTTGATAACTATTCTGGATACAATCAGATTTCCATTACCTCTGAAGATCAGAAGAAGATAACTTTCACGTGTCCCTACAGGAATATGCTTATTGACGTATGCCATTTGGGTTGTGTAATGCACTCGCTATATTCCAGCGTTGTATGATGAGCATATTTTCTTATATGGCTGATAAGCTTTTTGAAATATTTGTGGATGACTTTTCAGTGTTTAGATCTTCTTTTGACAAATGTTTGCACCATTCAGAGCTCATGCTAGTATGATATACACAAACCACTTTGGTGTTAAACTGGGAAAAGTGTCACTTCAAGGTGACGCAAGGGATAGTTCTTGGACATATTATCTCTAACAAATGGATTAAAGTTGATGAGGCCAAGATTGACATTATTTCTTCTTTACCTCCACCTCAGACGGTTAAGGTCATTCGATCATTTCTGGGCCATGATAGGTTTTATCGTCGGTTCATTAAAGATTTTTGTAAATTTTCCCAACCCTTATGCAATTTACTTGCTAAGGAAATTAATTTTAACTTTGATGACGCATGTTTAGGAGCTTTTGAGATGCTCAAACTTTTATTAACTTCAGCCCCTATCATCCAATCTTTCAATTGGGAACTTCCCTTCGAGTTCATGTGTGAAGCTTCAAATTATGTTGTAGGAGCAGTTTTAGGGTAAAGAGTAGATAATAAACCTCATATTATTTACTATGTTGGTCACACGCTCAATGACGTACAGCTAAATTACTCTACCACAAAAAAGGTGTTATTAGCTATTGTGTTTGTCGTGGATAAATTTCGATCATACCTTGTTAGATCCAAAATCACTGTTTAGACCGACCATGAGGCCGTAAAGTATTTATTATCTTAAAAAGACACTAAGCCTCGATTAATTCAATGGATTCTTTTGTTACAAGAATTTGATATCGAAATTCGAGAAAAGAAAGGTGTTGAAAATTTTGTTGCGGACCATCTATTTGGAATTTTTACTGAAGATGCAGAAGATTTTCTCCTATCCTGGAGATATTTCCTAATGAGCAGCTCATGGCTATCTGACAACTACCTTAGTACGCTGATATTGTCAGTTATCAGTTTATAAAACAATTACCTGACCATTGGTCAAAGTAAGATAACACCAAATTCTTGCACGAGGTTAGATACTTTAGTTAGAACGATCCTTATCTATATAAGTTTTGTTCAGACCAAGTGATCAGGAGATGCATCCCAAATGATGAGATCTATAATGTACTCACATTTTGCCATACCTAAGCTTGTGGAGGACATTTTGGTGCTAAGAAAACTGCTGGAAAAGTCTACCAATCTGGTCTCTATTAGCCAACCATTTTTCGTGGCGCACATAATTTTTTTTCTAAATGTGATAGGCGTCAAAGAACCATAAATATTTCTCAGCGTAACATGATGCCCTTGAATAATATCCTTATCATTAAACAATTTGATGTTTAGGGCATTGACTTTATTGGCCCATTTTCTTCTTCTCGCGGGTACCTTTATATTCTCGCTGCGGCAAATTATATTTTCAAATGGGTTGAGGCAGTGTCATGACAAACGAATGACCATAAGCAAATGGTTAAATTTTTGAAGAACCTTTTTAATCGTTTTGACACCCCTCGGGCAATTATAAGTGATGGTAAATATTTTTGCAACCGTGTCTTTCAAACTCTTTTGAAAAATTACTCTATCATTTATAAAGTGGCCACACCATACCATCCACAAACAAGTGGCCAAGTCAAAATCTCTAATTGGAAGATCAAAAGAATTTTAGAAAAATCTCTTCGAGCCGATCATAAAAATTGTTCTGATCATCTTGATGATGCCCATTGGGCATATCAAACAGCTTATAAAACCCCGATTGGTATGTCACCCTATAGACTTGTGTTTGGGAATGCTTGCCAATTACCTGTGGAATTGGAACACAAGGTTCTATGGGCTGCAAAGGCCATTAACTTTGGAATGGATAAAGTTGGATCACATTAAAAACTTCAACTTTCTGAACTTGATAAACTTCGTCGCGAGGCTAATGAAAATTCAAAATTTTACAAGGAACGAAATAAAGGTTTTCATGATAAGTCAATTTTTCACAAAACTTTTGAGCTTAATCAAAAAGTGTTACTCTACAATTCACGGCTACGTTTATTTCTTGGGAAATTACAATCTTGTTGGTATGACCCTTGAGTAGTTAAAACTATTTATCCTCATAGAGCTATGGAGGTAGAAGATCCTAAAGACGGAATACTTTTAAGGTCAACGGGCAATGCTTAAGGCCGTATTTAGAATCTTGTACATCCGATGAAGAGACAACTTTTTTAGTTGACCTATATTACCAAAATTTATCACGTGCACACCTTATATGTCATATTGTTATATTTAAGTTTAGGGGTATATTCTTCCAGTTGAAGATGGCAAAACTTAACGCTTCCTCGAAGGTAACCCAAGTCAGATTTAGGTGAGAAGTTCTAGTTTTTATTTCTCATTCCATTTATTTAATTTTGTTCTCAAGCATTAAGGAAAATATTTTATTTAAGTTTTGGGGCTGAAAAACAATATTTTATATACTTTTTGATGAAGAGTAAAATAATGACTATTTGGCAATTTATGATATACTTTTGGCAAATTTCCAATACTTAGACTAATTTTATTTAGGCAAAATGATATGTTGATTGGAAAACCCAAAAAACTTTGATATTTTACCAAGTGTATAGAATATTTATTTATCGTGCTCTTAAACTCGATATACTACCTTGTGATTAGCAAAAAATTCAAATTATTCTTGGTATATTTTGAAAACTTGCACTTCACTATAGTTATACTACTAATATCTTCAATAGGGTTTTTGACCAGAATATAAATAATTTAGCATTTATGTTAGGATTAATAATTCTCTCCAAGGGAGAAATTGCCTAAGAATAAGTTCATTCCTGAAAGTTTAAAAGAAAAACTAAACTTGCTCTAAAACTTTCACGCTACAAGGCATACTGGTATGATTAAGAACTGAAAGAGGAAAAATTATCGCCAATCTCGAGTATGACCATAAAATATGTGAAGGGAGCATGAAAATATTACTTGTGAGAATCCTAGGTCAAGGTCATGAAGGGGTTCCAAACCCTGGCAACTTTAGCCCACTGGCAAGGATTATCGACAAAAACTCTTTGTTTTGGAGGCTTCACTAAGAAACCTTATATGAAAAGAAAATAATAAAAAGGCTTGTAGAAAAAGAATACCAGGAAGAAGAATAGACTAAGGCACTTGTCGAACTAACCGATAAATTTATTCCAATAAGTACTAGACTATCAAACACTGACTCAACTAATAGACACGTAATATTTTCGTGTGCAACTCCTAAATTTATATATAACTCTTCATTTATTAATTAAATGTGATAGTAATAGTATTTTTGTTTGTATTTACAGGAATCGATCTCTTGGTATATAAGTCATACATTTTTGCGGTTCTTTACAAAGAAGAAAGTCTGGTACACTCCACAGTTAATTCCTATAACAATTGTTAACTAAAAGTCCAATAAAGAGCATTAAAGAGGCATTGATGGAGATTATCAAGCCATATCATTTTGTGCATGGGTTAAGGCATAAAGTAAGGGGTTTTAAAGCTCTTATATTTTGTGCATAATGGAAGGCATTATTTAAGGGATTTCTCATTTATGTTGATATTTTGTAACCCCTCTTATACTCTATAAATAGGAGGAAAATCCTACCCATGAGAGACATCTTGGAGAGTGTAAATCAATAGGTACAAAGCAGTAAAGTTCTTGTTCTTCTCTTCTTCTTGTCTTTTACTTTTATTATAGTAATAGTATTATGGTAATAATCAAAGGGTTGAGTAGCTAAGCCTCTTAGCCAAGGCTAGAGGAAGCTCCATCCAATGTAGCCTTAGTATAGATTATGTAGTTTATAGTTAGAGTAATTACATTCTTTTTACCTCGGCATAATACATATTCGTATTCCTTCGTCCTATGCTTGACCATAACTAGGATTAGGAGGAGCAAAGAATCTAAGTAACCATCTTGTTTGACCATAACAAAATAGGTTAGGAACATAGAGAAAAGAACATAATCAATGTTTATCAACCGGACCATGGTTGAGTAAGTTAGATTATGGGTAGTTCCCAATCAATAATTATCTTATCTCATTATGTGTTGCATATACCCGACCAAGGATATGCGATAAGGGAATTTGTGCTTGTGGGTCTTTAAGACGCTGATTTTTAAATCAATCAGCAACGTTGGATTTTTTGATATTGTTCCTGTGATAGAGTAGACTGGGCTTGGGTTCGCATCCCTTGTTAGGGTTGCTGAAGCCTGGGCTCGGATTAGCTGAATCGGGCATAGATCGTGTTGCAGAGGCTAGTTGGGTTTAGGCCTGGGCTTTGGTCTGGGCCTGGGCTGGATCTTTAGGGCTTTCCATCCCACGTAACATCCACGTTCTTGTGGTAACCTCATCTCTTCTCTTTCGTCTCTAATTTTATGCAACCTACCGACAATTTTGCCGATCATCGGCGCTGATTTGGCCGTCATTTCACTATCAAAACCCAATGGTTTGACTCCCGTGGCCTTGCCAAGAAATCTGTTTGTGGGGTTTGGAAAACTTTTGAGTGGAGACCAAAAAAATTGGTTAAAATTACTGAAGCGTTTCCCAACTTTAGCAATTATCGGCATTATCGTCGTTGGCCGGCAGATCCCAATTTTTGACAATTTTGTAACTTTGAAAACTTCTGGATAGTTGTCGTAAATAGGTGGCAAAATCGTCGTTGGCCCCAACGAGACTGGTTGGGAAGGTGGTACGTAAAGAGTACCAGCGGTGAATGCATCGATAAATTGATCGAGTAGCTCAATCCCCCTGTCAATCTGTGCATTGAGGTTTTGAATTTGTTAAGACAAACAACGCAGTATCATGGATAAAAACAAAAAAAACTAAACTCTTGATAAGAGGTTTTTAGGGGTTCCCGAGCAAAATACCCGTTCAAAGTACAGTTGTCAAATTGTAGCACAGATAAGTGGGATTAAATCCACATGGAGGTTTGGGAAAACAAATACTTTCTATGCCGAATTACGATTTTAGAAGAGAAAAATCTAAAAGTAAGAAATAAAAGTTAATTATAAAATTTAATGAGAGAAAGAGAGCTAAGGTTCATACTTGGCCTCTGCCTTTCAATGCACTAATCGATATACAACTAGATCATAATATCTCCACTCATCATATATTTGTGTTAAGACACATATGATGTTATAAAATAAATCACTAAATCTATGTTCAAGTATTTAGTGGTTATGCTTTTAAGTGATGTTGAAGAGTGTCTTAGAAAATTATCAACTCAACCATGGCTAGGCTTGAGTAAGTTCTCTAGTATTTACTTATTTTAGATCTCCAAACCAAGTTTATGATTAGTAACACTTGTTTGTATCCGAAGTTATCGTACACCAAACCAAAACTATGGTCAAACCTTTGATATGATGCACTAACTTATCAATCATAAATTACTAAGAGAAAACTAATTATAACCTAATTAATACTAACTATTACTCATCCAAGATGAAGCATTATCCTTGCCTTAGCTAGAAGATTAATCGCTCATCTCAGACTTTATCACATTAATAACTAATGAAGACATTAACAAAAATTAAACTAAAGAAGAAGAAGAAGAGGAAGAAGAAAAATAACTTTATTCACTATTACCTACCAATATGAGATGCCCAATTACAATGAGGGGAGGGGTTCTTTTATAGGAGAAGAAACCTAAATTTAGAAGCTATACATTAAATTCTAAAGAATATTTTCACAATAATATCTTTTAATATTAAAACCAATCACCTAAGATTCTTGTATTTAATTCCCTAAAGTGATGTATAGATCTTTCTACATGGAAACTCTTAGATATATCTTCAATATAAAATATCTTTAAGAATCGTTGATGCAATATCTTCTTTGATGTTATTATCCAAGAATATTAGTGTATATATTTCTTCAATCTTGAGACCAAATATATTGTGTCTTTGACATTTTTGTATAATGAACAGTTGGAGATACTTTTACTTGACTTTAAGAGCCTGGTTTCAAATATCCATCTTCAATAGCTACAATCAAACAAACGCGCATAAGTATCCAAAATTAAATATAATGGATGACTAAAATACATGTTTGGGTATATTAAAGATGTCATAATTATGCGCTGAAAGACATGTAATATTTACGTGTACAACTCCTAAATTTATATCTACCTAGCCATTTATTAAATAAATGTGACACTAATAATACTTTTTTTTGTATTTATAAAAATCGGTCACATGATAAAAAAAGTCATTCATTTTTCCGGTTTTTAACGAAGAACAAGGGTGATGCACTCCAACAATGATTCTTATTTGAAGTTGTCAACCAAAGGCCCATGAATGGAATCCCATTGAATAAAATTAGATATAGATATTATTTTCATGAGTTGTAATATATATGCATGATTTTAGGCATTATTTAGAGGATTTCATATTCATGGTAATATTTTATAAACCCTTCCTATATTCTATAAATGGGAAGGGAATCCCACCCATGAGAGGGCATCTTGGAGAGTGCAAATCAAAGTTTAATAAGCAATAAAGTTATTGCTCTTCTCTTGTTCATGTCTTTTAATTTTAATGTAGTAATAGTAGTTTGGAAATGATCAAATGGATGCATAGCTAATTTTCTTAGCCAAGGCTAGAGGAAGCTCCACCCAATGTAGCCTTAGTGTAGATTGTGTAGCTTAGTTAGAGTAATTACATTCTTTTTATCCAAGAATATAGCTAGGATTAGGAGAAATAATGAATCTATGTAACCATCTTGTTGGACCATAACAAGATAGGTTAGGAACATGGAGAAGAGAAAATAATCTACACTTATCAACCGGACCATAGTTGAGTAAGTTGGTTTATGGGTAGTTCCCAATTACTAAATCTCTTGTATCTTTTGATGTATTGCATATGCCCGACTAAGGATATGCGATTCGGGAACTCATAATTTACTTTAAATATTTATGCTACCTAACGGCTAAAAAGGGTAGAGTGGAATCGATGCCTTGGTTTCCACTCCAATTTATCTTGTAATTTGTTTTATTTTTCTTTTTATTTCAAAACCTACACAAACTCGTTGTTATTGGATAAAACTAGTAGCTCGAAGTATAATTCATACCACAAGTCTTAAGGGATATGACTCCGCTTACCCTTATACTTAACGGTACACCGTGCACTTGTGGGTCTTTCAAGACGTCGGTTTATAATCGATCAAGTTTTTTGCGCCGCTGCCGGGGACTTCCAAAGTTGCATTTTATTTTTGAGTTGTTTTATTTTAAGCCAATTTTTCTTTCTTGTTTTTTTTTTTTCCTTTTTCATTTCATCTTTTTGGATCCGGAAACAAAGTGATTGAGTGATTGGCACAAACTCTCTTGGCGCTACAGTAGCTGTGAAGTTTATCCCTGAATGTTTCACTATTTTTGATCATCTATACTTCACAGTTGGGAAATACGTTTGCTACAAAAGATTTAGATAATTCAAAACCATTTCCGAATTGCTATTGAAAATATTTTTCAGTTTAGTCGTTTGTGAGTTACAGCCTTTTGAAAAAATAGTAAAAAATAGTCTCTGTAAAGGACGACGTGTTCATTAATCACTTGTTTTGGGCGATAGGGAAGCTAAATTCTAGAAAACTTTCTTCTTGAATGTCTTTTATTTCTGAATTATCTTTCCAAATTGATAATATTTAATGTTCTCTCTCGACTGAGCTGAAAGATATGCATATTTGAAAATCAGGACATCGTAGACTGAAATAAACATGGAAATTGAATTAATATTATTGTCGCAAGTTCACTAATCATTTTTCTCTAGTTTTGTAGGATAGTCACAAAGTTGGAAACGAGATAGACAATATGCAAAGCTAAAAGCATCATCAAATCCATCCTTCTTGTGCCCCCTAGGTGAAGGGGCACTTTTTTCTTTCGCCCCCTAAGTGAAGGGGCGGTCACAGCTACACCGGGAAATACTTCCCGTAGGTTGGAACTTCTTAAAACTTGACATCTAGAAGGGGTACATATCCGCTCCACCCTAGCACTTGGACATATAAAGTCATGTGGACTGTGCAAATCCACGCAGCTCTAATAAAAAATTTACAGTGGTAAGATTGACCTATTGTTGTGTTTAATATTCTTTTTCATTCCAACATTAGTAAAGGCAAAAACTGTTGGAGACTTGCGGGATTTCATCACCCAAAAAGCACTCTAACAAGTAGGACCACCCATTAGGGATAGGAAGAAATTCGTATCACACGAAAATTGAATGTCTCGGACCTCAAAGTAACTGTTAATAAAAATGAGTAGCAAGACTCCCGTGGGATTTCATCACCCAACGGATAGGTGTACCGGGCCGGGGCACTTACACGAGTTCATAGGATACGGCCCCAGCCTAGCACTGTGAAATATTGGTTGTAGGTTTGCGACGTTACCGTTCCGAGTACTGACGTACAATAAGGCTACTCACTCAGGCATGAGGACTGAACATCTACTTTAAGCTGGTACTAGCATAGTGGCGTAGTAGAGTATAGGAACCAAATCTTTTTGCCATCGTACCCATTTTGAACATAGAAGTATATAGGGGAAACATAATTATTACTTCTAAAAAATGTTGATGTGCTTGAATTTAGGTTTGATTGATTACTGCACCGGGTGCCGAATTTTATTAATTATTAGTTGTGCCTGATCAATTGGACACGTAGAGGAAAATGTTTAGGAAGCTTACCGGAACCTTTGCCCATTTACGGGCCATCACCTCAGCTTAAGCGGATAGGGCGATCATCATGCCCAGTTATTACAATAGAGGACTTAGGAGCCCTAGTTTGGGAGGAAAGTAATCCATCTCGAGTTTTTCTAATTTTGGAGGAGGGTAATTCATCTAGAGTTGACCCAATTAAACTTATTGTTGAGCTTGAACTCAAACCCCCAATTATGGCTACCGCCAAATCTTTTAGGGACTTTTGGACCCCAGTGGTGAGTGATATACCTTCATGTATTGTGTTACCAGTTGTCATGACAAACCATTATGAAATCAAGCCTAGTGTGATCCAAATGTTACCTAATTTCGTGGGATTGATTTTGAAAGCCCTTATAAGCACGTCTACGAGATTAAGAAAATTTGTGCGCTGTCCAAATACCAACATTTTTCTGAGGATTCCGTCCGCCTTCGTTTATTCCCATTCTCGCTAAAAGACAAGGCGATTCATTGGCTTGATTCATTTGCACCAACATCTATTAATTCATGGGATCAAATGGAGACCAAGATCAAAACCAAATAGTTTTCTATGGGATAAACCCACACTCTTAGAAATGCAGTTGTTGAATTTGTTCAAAATGAGTATGATACATTTTACGAGGCATGGGAGAGATATAAAGATTTTTTTTCACAATGTCCCTATCATGGTTTTGTGAAGCAACATCTAGCCCAGATCTTCTATCATGGAATAACTTTTGAGAATCGTTATAGGTTAGAATCCATGCATAGTGGCAAATTCTAGGACCTTGAACCTGATAGAGCTTATGAGGAGTTTGAGACATTGGCTCAGAACTCTCAACAGTGGGATTTTGATCCACATAGAAATATTCATACAACCAAGAACGTGGCTTATACGAAGCGAGTGAGTGAACGGCCATTAAAGCCCAATTAGATACTCTTACCTGAAAAATCAAGGCTATGGCTACAAATCAATCTAAGGGTAGTATGAACCAGGTTCAGCAATAGGGTTGCACCGTTTGTTATGATGTAACCCATGTGACTCAAAAGTGCTCCATGCTCAATGAAATGAATGACAATCAAAAACAAGTGAATGCTTTGAATAATACCTATAAGAGGCCCTTTGACCCGTACAAGCCAACTTGGCAGAACCACCCAAATTTTTCGTAGAAGAACAACCAACCCAGTTCTTGTTTTGGAGAGCCACAAACCTCAGGTCATAATTTGCCTAGGAATCCCCTCTCTTAATCTTATCCTTAGGTATTTCAACAATCCTTTCACTCATCCAAACAGTTCCCACCCGCTCCACCCAAACTATCTTTGGAAGATACCCTTGCTCTCTTTTATGCAATAATCAATGGAAAGCCTAAAACAAGCGTTGCAATTTCAGTAACAAATAATGCAATTTCAACAATAGACTATGGTGAATAAGAATTCTACATCCCAATCTATCTCTTATCTCAAGACTCAGATAGGACAATTGACAAATGCATTGCATGAGAGACCGCAAGGTACGCTGCCTAGCCAACCTGTATCTAATCCAAAAGGACCTCTGGGGTTTGATTCTAGCTCAATCCCATAATAGGTTAATGCCATTACAACTCTACGAAGTGGTAAAAAAGTTGATAACCGAGTTGAAATGCCTAGGGTTGAGCCAACACCCGTTGCTATTGAGGATGAGGTCGGTACGAGTGAACCTTATAATAAATCTAAGGAGTTGCCTACTCCTCTATTTCCCTTCAAAAGGTACATTTTGAGTCAAATGTACCTTATCCACAACTCCTTCTTCCAGCTAATAAAGAGATTCAATTTGACGAGATATTGCATACATTTAAGCAAGTTCATATAAATATTCCAGTACTCGATGCCATCATGCTTATCCATGCATATGCCAAATTCCTTAAGGATACGTGTACTAGGAAAAGGAAAATCAATATGCACAAGAAAGTCTTCTTGACTGAGACATTAACCTCTCCTAAGCTTCGAGATACTGGAAGCCCAACCATCCCATATAAAATTAGAGATCACAAAGTGGATAGGGCATTACTCGACCTTGGGGCTAGTGTGAATTTTATCGATTATAAACCGACGTCTTAAAAGACCCGTAAGCGCACAGTGTATCGTTGAGTACAAAGGAAAGCGGGGTCGTATCCCAAGAGACTTGTGGTACGAATTATACTTCGAGCTACTAGTTTTATCCAATATCAACGAGTTTGTATAGGTTTTGAAATTAAAAGAAGAACGAAATAAATTACATGATAAATTAGAGTGGAAACCAAGGCATCGATTCCGCACCACCCTTTGTAACCATTTAGATATCATAAATAATTAAAGTAAATTATAAGTTCCCGTATCGGGCATATGCAATACATCAAAAGATACAAAAAATTTAGTTATTGGGAACTACCCAGAAACCAACTTACTCGACCATGGTCCGGTTGATAAGTATGGATTATGTTATCTTCTCCATGTTCCTAACCTATCATGTTATGGTTCAACAAGATGGTTGCATAGATTCATTATTCCTCCTAATCCTAGCTATGGTCAAGCATAGAATGAAGGAATACGAATATGCAATATTCTGGGATAAAGATAAAATAATTACTCTAATAAGAAGATTGGGTGGAGCTTCCTCTAGCCTTGGCTAAGAAGATTATCTACTCATCCCTTTGATCATTTCCATACTATTATTACTATGATAAAAGTAAAAAGACAAGAACAAGAGTAGAACAAGAACTTTATTGCTTATTGAACTTTGATTAAAACTGCCCAAGATGATATCTCATGGGTAGAATTCCCCTCCTATTTATAGACTATAGGAAGGGTTACTAAATATCACCATTAATATAAAATCCCTTAAACAATGCCTAAAATCATGCATAGATATTATAACTTATGAGAATAGTATCTATATTTAATTCTCTTCAATGGGCTTCCATGCATGGGCCTTTGGTTGACAACTTCAAATGAGAATCATTGTTGGAGTTCATCACTCTTATTCTTCGTTAAAAAATAGAAAAATAGACAACTTGTTTATCATGTAACCGATTTCTATAAATACAAACAAAAACACTATTAGTGTCACATTTATTTAATAAATGACTAGGAAGATATAAATTTAGGAGTTGTACATGTAAATATTACGTGTCTATCAAATACCCCTGAACTTATATTTTGCTAGTCCTTGGGAAAAAGTAAACAAAAACCATTTTCGTATGTCACGCAGATGCATTTAGCGTATGCAACAAACCGTGAAACCCCTAGGTTTAGCTTGGTGGACGAGTGTTATCTCGTTAGGGTTTACAGTGACTATACCCACAAAAGTCAATAATAACATTTTCAGCAAATCTAGAATACATATGACTCATTTCCTGTGAACTTATCCTTACTTTGTTGTGGCAAAAATATCCCAATGAAAAAATCCTTAAACTTGTTATTTTCCCAAGTATATCAAAGAATATTTTAAGCTTATCTAAAACTAGAGGTACTACCTCAAGATTAGAAAGAGATTCAAGTATTTTGTTTTAGCTATATTTGAGTGCACAATGAAAATAGTTTTATCACCTAATACGTTGTCTAGAATATCTTACTCAGTTTTTGGTAGTCTAGTTCTCACTGGAATAAATTCAACGGTCAGTTCGACAAGTGCCTTAGTCAATTCGTCTTCCTAGAATTTTACTTTTTTATTTTCTTTTCTAAGCCTTTTCTTTTAAGTACTTTGTTTCTTAGAGAAGCTTCCATAACAAGGAGTTTTCGGTCGACAATCCCTGCCAGTTGGCAAAGGTTGCCAGGGTGTGGTACCTCATCATGACCTAGACTATGGATTCTCACAAATAACATTTTCTTATGCTCCTTTCACATAGTTCATGGTCAAACTCGAGATTGGTGATAATTTTTCCTCTTTCAGCACTTAATCATGCGAGTAGCCTTGTAACGTAAAAGTTTTTAGAACACATATAATTTATTATTTAATTTTAGGAATAAACTTATTCTTAGGCAGTTGTCTCCCTAGTTGTAAACTATTCCTAACATAAATACAAAATGTTCCTTATACTGAGAAAAAATCTATTAAAGGAATTAATTCTAAAACTACAGTGAAGTCCACGTTTTCAAAATATACCAAGTTAAATTGAATTAGTCGCTAATAAAAATATAATAAATCAATGTTAAGATATTCATAAATATTCTAGTGTATACTTGGTACAATTTCAAAATTTGGTTTTTCCATAATATTTATATCAAGGTAAAATCAGTTTAAGTGTTTGGAAATTCGTCAAAAATATATCATAAATTGTCAAAGTGCCATTATTTTACTTTTCTTCAAAAAACATTTAAAGAAATGGTTTCCTACCCCCAAACTTAAATGAAACATTACCCTCAATGTTTGATAGCATTAAAAAAATGAAGGAATAAAAACTTGAATTTCTCACCTGAATGCGTCATGGGTTGCCTCCCATAAAGCACCAAGTTTGCTGTCTTCAGCCAGGCGAATGTACCCCCAAACGTAAAATTTTCAATATGACTGGAAGGGTACGAAGTTGAAAAGGTAATGTACTATCCTTGTTGTAAATTCTCTTTCAAAAACCGGATAACACATGGATGGTGATCCTTAATATTTTCCCTTAATTAGGCAGATATATTCTGCAAAAACTAGAGAGAGTTTAACACTATTTCTCTATGAAAAAGATTTTTTCTAAAAACTTTGCCTATCATTTGATGATTCCAAGTTAAAAATCTTAGACAAATCAAGAAAAACTATTTACTCCAAGATAAAGCAAATATATACCCCGGGAAGATATTTTCCTTTAGAATTTTCAATACGATCATATGATTACAACATGTTGCGATAAATAAGAAGATTGGTATACAAGTATTCATCCCCGTAAATGTACTAGACTCAAAACTCGATTTTTCTGGAAAGATATTTTCTTTAAAAATTTTCAAAACCCCCATGTTATCGTTGATATTCAAAAAAATGTGATAGGTGGTTCTGACAAAGCAAGTCCGTGAGGCATCCCCAAAATTATAATTTTTCAAAAAAATGTTTTATTTTAGCAGAAGAAAAACTATATAACATATTTGTGGATGTGGGGATCGGGGAACAATTGACTCTAACAAACATTTAAAATTTATGACCTTAAAATCACTACTTATCTCAAGGGACTCATCCTGACCATTGACGTAGATATTCATTGGCTTAGGGACATAGCCAAGTTGAAACATATTTTCAGATGTTAATGATTGTACCATTTCATGAATCTCAGGATCATTTGAGTCCTCAAAATAATTTAAACATTCATTAACAGAAATACAACAAGAATCATCTCCGTACAAGTCCACAAAATCATTTATGGTCATGGTACCCCCATTAGGCTCGTGAAATGGAGATGTAGGCATAGGTATAGGAATGGTTGGTGAATGAGTAACCAAAACAAAATCAGCCTCTAATAATAGTGGCATATCTTGTAAAGATGGGTCGTCCGCCCACTGGTTTTTAACATTGAAATTTATGTCAGGTGGACGCGGCTCAAGGCAAGGCTGAGGTGACTCAAAAAGAGAGTAAAAAGGAAATAACAAGTTGATAACATCTGCAACAGGTTCGGCAATTTCTAATTTCCTGACTTTTGTACAAATATAAATATCTACAAATTCCTCGCAAATTATCGTATAATGAGACGGTGATTCCATATATTCATATTTTCTCTCGTCATCAACATCGTCAGGAAAATCATTAGAGGAGAGGGAAAAATATTCAGTCTCGGTCATAGTTTCCTCGAAACAATTTATTGAGTTAACAAATAAATTGATGGATGGTGGCATCGATGGTTGAATTTGGAGGGCTTCTTCAAGATCTTCTTATGACATAGGATCGTTGACCTTAAAATATTCATCTTCTAAATCTGTCTTACAATATGGTATCCATTCACCCCACGAAGAAAATATTCCTTGATTACGCTTGAATTCTTCCATTTCTAAATCACAAGGGTATTTAACTTCGGATTGTTCTTCTTTATTGCTTAAATGTTTTTCATGCTCTATTTTACTCTACGTAGTTGACAACTGAGTTATCTCAGTCTCTAATCTAGAGATAGATTGGGTCGTAGAAGTTTGATTCACCAATATCTGTTGTTGGAATTACATCATTTGTTGCTAAAATTACAACGCTTGATTTTTACTTTCCATTGATTGTTTGGTGAAGAGAGCAAGGGTATCTTCCAAAGAAGGTTTGGGTAGATCGGGTGGGAACTGATTGGATGACTGAATGGACTGATGGGCCTGCATATATGAATAAGATTGGAAAGGTTCCACGTATTGAGAATTTTGGCGATCCCATGTTTAAAAATGATTTTGAGGTTGTTGCGGGATGTTGAATTGTGAACTGTAGGGATTCCAATGTTCTTGATGTATGATATTTTTAAATAAAAGCAACACCCAACACAATAAACAACCAATCAAACTTAAATTCTAGCACATCAACATTTTTTAGAAGTAATAATTAGGTCTCCCCTATATTCTTCTATGTTCAAAATGGGTACGATGGCAAAAGGTTTTGGTTCCTATACTCCCCTGCATCACTATGCTAGTACCAGCTTATAGTAGATGTTCAGTCCTCACGCCCGAGCGAGTCACCTTATCGTACGTCAGCACTCGGAACGGTGACGTCGCAAACCTACAACCAGTATTTTGCTGCTCTAGGCTGGGGTCGTGTCCCATGAACCCGTATTTGTACCCCGGTCTGGTACACCTATCCGTTGGGTGATGAAATCCTACGGGAATCTTTCTACTCTTTTTTATTATCAGTTATTTTCAGGTCCGGGACGCTCAATTTTTGTGTGATACAAATTTCTTCGTATCCCTAATGGGTTGTCCCACTTGTTAGAGAGCTTTTTGGGTGATGAAATCCCACAAGTCTTTAACATTTTTTACCTTTACTAATGTTGGAATGAAAAAAAAATTAAACACGTCAATAGGTCAATCCAACCACAGGAAATATTTTATTAGAGCAGTGTGTATTTGCACAGTTCACACGACTTTATGTTCCTAGTGCCGAGAAGGAGCGGATATTTACCCCTTCTAGATGTCAAGTTTTAAGAAGTACCAACCTGCAGAAAGTGTTTCCCGGAGTGGCTGTGGCCTCCCCTTCACTTAGGGGGAGAAAGAAGGAAGTGCCCCTTCACTTAAGAGGCACAAGAATGATGGATTTGATGATGCTTTTCACTTTGCGTATTGTCTGTCTCGTTTCCAACTTTGTGACTATCCTGCAAAAGCAAGAGAAAAATAATTTATGAATTTACGACAACAATATTAATTTAATTTCCAAGTTTATTGTAGTCTATGATGTCCTGATTTTCAAATGCACATATTTTTCAGCTCGATTGCGAGAAAGCATTAAATAATATCAATTTGGAAAGATAATTCAGAAAGGAAATATATTCAAGAACGAATTTTTCTTTAATTTAGCTTCACTAATGCTCAAAACAATTGATTAATGAACAGTAGCGTCCTTTACAGAGACTATTTTTTACTATTTTTTCAAAAGGCTGCAACTCACAAATGACTAATCAGTAAAATATGATTTATTGTAATTCGGAAAGGTTTTTGAATTATCTAAAACTTTCATAACAAACATATTTCCCAACTGTGAAGTATAGATCATCAAAAATGGTGAAACATTCAGGGACAGACTTCACAGCTACTGTAGCGCCAAGAGAGTTTGTGTCAATCACTCAATCACTTTGTTTCCGGATCCAAAAAAAAGAAATGAAAAAGGAAAAAAAAAAACAAGAAAGATAAATTGGCTTAAAATAAAACAACTCAAATATAAAATGCAACTTTGCAGGTCCCCGGCGACGGCGCAAAAAATTTGATCGATTATAAACCGACGTATTGAAAGACCCGCAAGTGCACGGTGTACCGTTAAGTACAAGGGTAAGCGAGGTCATATCCTTTGAGACTTGTGGTATGAATTATACTTCGAGCTACTAGTTTTATCCAATAACAACGAGTTTGTGTAGGTTTTAAAATAAAAAGAAAAACGAAACAAATTACAAGATAAATTGGAGTAGAAACCAAGGCATCAATTCTACTCCACCCTTTTTAGTCGTTAGATAGCATAAATATTTGAAGTAAATTGTGAGTTCCCGAATCACATATCCTTAGTCGGGCATAAGCAATACATCAAAAGATACAAGAGATTTAGTAATTGGGAACTACCCATAAACCAACTTACTCAACTATGGTCCAGTTGATAAGTGTGGATTATGTTCTCTTCTCCATGTTCCTAACCTATCTTGTTATGGTCCAACAAGATGGTTACATAGATTCATTATTCCTCCTAATCCTAGCTATGGTCAAGCATAGGATGAAGGAATACGAATATGCAATATTTTGGGATAAAGTGAAAGTAATTACTTTAACTAAGCTACACAATCTACACTAAGGCTACATTAGGTGGAGCTTCCACTAGCCTTGGCTAAGAAGATTAGCTACTCATCCCTTTGATCATTACCATACTACTATTACTATGATAAAAGTAAAAAGATAAGAACAAGAGACAAGAACTTTATTGCTTATTGAACTTTGATTTACACTCTCCAAGATAATCCCTCCTGGGTATAATTCCCCTCAAATTTATAGAGTATAGGAAGGGTTACTAAATATCACCATTAATATAAAATCCCCTAAACAATGCCTAAAATCATGCATATATATTATAACACATTAGATTAGTATCTATATCTAATTCTCTTCAATGGGCTTTCATGCATGGGCCATTGGTTGTCAACTTCAAATGAGAATCATTGTTGTAGTGCATCGCCCTTATTCTTCGATAAAAACTGGAAAAATGTATAACTTGTTTATCATGTGACCGATTTCTGTAATTACAAACAAAAGAACTATTAGTGTAACATTTATTTAATAAATGACTAGGAAGATATAAATTTAGGAGTTATACACGTAAATATTACGTGTCCATCAGAATATCTTACCTTACTCGGTCTATTAGGAATTAGGACTTGGAGAACTCGAACCTTCCCAAATGACACTTTAATTTGCTGACATGTCAATACGATATCCATGTGGTATCCTTAAAGATATCCTGATCAAGGTTGATACTCATATTTTTCCTGTGGACTTTGTTATTTTAGACACTGAAGATGTAAAGAATCCTAGCAGTGAGATTCCCGTCATATTGGGTCACATTTTCCTTACGACTGCTCATGCCATTATTAATTACCTTAATGGGGTCTTACAACTATCAATGGGAGACATGAAGATCAAGATCAATGTTTTTACCAATAATACTCAAGTCCCTCATTCTGATGACATGGCTGAGCTGAATATGATTGACTCCCTAGTTTACAACTCGTTCCCTAAATCATTTTCTGAGGACCCCTTAGAATCATATCTTATGAACTTTGGTGAAGACTTTCATGAAAATCTTATTGTTGAAGAGCTTAATGGTCTACTCGACTCAACACCTATTTTTAACAAGTTCAAATGGAGACCTTATGCTGAACCTCTGGAACCGTCCACTACTTTGCCTATTCCATCCATTGTTAATGCACCCAAGTTAAACCTCAAGCCATTACTTAAGGCTTTAAAGTATGCCTTCTTAGGTGATTTTAACACTCTGCCTGTGATCATAGCTTCCAACCTCAATATTGACTAAGAAGGTAGATTGTTGGGTGTCATTGAAAGACACAAATCAGCCCTAGGGTGGCCTATAGCAGACTTGAGGGGATTAGCCCGGCCGTTTGCATGCATCGCATCAGCCTCGAGGAAGGTGCTAAAAATTCTCGCGAGATGCAACAGAGGTTGAATCCCACCACGATGGAGGTAGTGAAGAAGGAAGTTCTCAAACTTTTAGACTCGGGTATCATATACATCATTTCGAACAGTAAGTGGGTCAGTCCCGTTCAAATTGTACCTAAGAAATCTGGTATTACTACAGTTAAGAATGAGAATAATGACCTAATCCCCACCCGCATGACCACTGGGTGGCGTGTATGTATCGACTATTGGAAATTGAACACAGTCACAAAGAAAGATCATTTTCCTCTTCCTTTCATTGACCAAATGCTTGAACGCTTAGCCAGAAAATGACATTACTTTTTTCTTAACGGCTATTCTGGATACAATCAGATCTCCATTGCCCTAGAAGATCAGGAGAAAACAACTTTCACGTGTCCCTACAGGACATATGCTTATCGACGAATGCCATTTGGGTTGTACAATGCACCCGCTACATTCCAGCGTTATATGATGGGCATATTTTTTGATATGGTTGATAAATTTGTTGAAATCTTTATGGATGATTTTTTAGTGTTTGGATGGTCTTTTGACGAATGTTTACACAATTTAAAGCTCGCGCTAGAACGATGTACACAAACCAATATGGTGTTAAATTGGGAAAAGTGTCACTTCATGGTGACACAAGGGATAGTTCTTGGACACATTATCTCCAACAAAGAGATTGAAGTCGATAAGGCCAAGATCGATATTATCTCTTCTTTACCTACACAAACCAATTTGGTGTTTTATCGCCGGTTCATCAAAGATTTTAGTAAAATTTATGAGCCCTTGTGCAATTTACTTGCTAAAGACATTAATTTCAACTTTGATGATGCATGTATAGGAGCTTTTGAGAAGCTCAAACTTTTATTAACTTCAGCCCCTATCATCCAACCTTCCAATTGGGAACTTCCCTTCGAGCTCATGTACGATGCTTCTTATTACGCTGTTGGAGTAGTTTTAGGGCAAAGAGTAGATAATAAACCTCATGTTATTTACTATGCTAGTCGTACGCTCAATGACGCACTGTTAAATTACTCTACCACGGTGAAGGAGTTATTAGCCATTGTGTTTGCCTTGGGGAAATTTTGATCATACCCTGTTGGATTCAAAATCATTATTTACACCGACCATGCGGCCTTAAAGTATTTACTATCTAAAAAAGATGCCAAGCTCGGTTAATCAAATGGATTTTTTTGTTACAAGAATTTGATATCAAAATTTGAGATAAGAATGGTGTTGAGAATATGGTTGTGGATCATCTATCTCGAATTCTTACTGAGGGTGTTGAATATTTTCTCCCTATCTTAGAGACATTTCCTGATGAGCAGCTCATGACTGTCCCATAACTGCCTTGGTACGCAGATATTGTCAATTATCTTGCTACGCAACGATTACCTGCCCATTGGTCAAAGCAAGATAAAACAAAATTCTTGTACGAGGTTAGACATCTTAGTTGGGATGATCCTTATCTTTATAAGTTTTGTTCTGACCAAGTGATTAGGAGATGCATCCCAAATGATGAGTTCCATAGTGTACTCACATTTTGCCATAACTTAACTTGCGGAGGACATTTTGGGACCAAGAAAACTGCCGCAAAAGTCTTTCAATCTGGTCTTTATTGGCCTACCCTTCTTCGTGATGCACATAACTTTTGTTCTAAATGTGATAGGTGCCAGAGGACCGGGAATATTTCTCATCGAAACATGATGACCTTGAACAACATCCTTATTGCTGAACTATTTGATGTTTGGGGCATTGACTTTATGGGCCCATTTCCTTCTTCCCACGGTTACCTTTACATTCTTGTTACAGTCTATTATGTCTCTAAATAGGCTAAGGCGGTGCCATGTCAAACGAATGACCATAAGCCCGTGGTAAAAATTTTGGAAACCATTTTTAATCATTTTGGCATGCCTCGGGCAATTATTAGTGAAGGTAGTAAACATTTTTGTAACCGTGTCTTTTAAAATCTTTTGAAAACTTACTCCATCACTCATAAAGTTGCCACATCTTATCATCCACAAACAAGTGGTCAAGTCGAAGTATCCAATCGGGATATCAAAAGAATTTTAGAAAAAATTGTTTGAACCGATCGTAAAGATTGTTCGGATCATCTTGATAAACCCCTTTGGGCATATCAAACAGCTTATAAAACCCCGATTGGAATGTCATCCTATAGACTTGTCTTTGGGAAGGCTTGCCACTTACTTGTAGAATTGGAACACAAGGCCCTCTGGGCTATAAAGGCCATCAACTTTGAAATGGATAAAGCCGGATCACATAGAAAACTTCAACTTTCTGAACTTGACGAACTTCATCGCGAGGCTTATGATATTGAAAAAATTTATAAGGAACGAACTAAAGCTTTTCATGATAAGTCGATTGTTCACAAAACTTTTGAGACTAATCAGAAAGTGTTACTCTACAATTCACGGCTACGTTTATTTCCTAGGAAATTACGTTCTCGTTGGTACGGCCTTTCTGTAGTTCAAACTTCTTATCCTCATGGAGCCATAGAGGTGGAGGATCCTAAGAACAAAAATATTTTTAAGGTCAATGGCCAACGATTAAAACCGTACTTAGAGTCCTACACTTTTGATGAAGAGATAAGATTTCTAAATGATCCAGTATATCAAAACTGATATTATGTACCCCTATAGTACCATTATAAATCATTGAAGTATGGGGGTACATTTGTCTGGCTGAAGACGGTAAACTTAGTGCTTCCTCGGAGGCAGCCCAAGGCACATATAGGTGGGATGTTCAAATTTTTTATTTCTCATTTCATGTATTAAATTTTGTTCCCAAACATTGAGGACAATGTTTTATTTAAGTTCGGGGGTAGAAAAACTATTTTTTAAAATTATTTTTGAAGAAAAGTAAAATAATGGCACTTTGACAATATATGATATATTTTTGACAAATTTCCAAACACTTAAACTAATTTTACCTTGACATAAATATTATGGAAAAACCTAAATTTTGAAATTGTACCAAGTATACACTAGAATATTTTAGAATATCTTAAGCTAGATGTACTATATTTTTATTAGCGACTAATTCAAGTTAACTTGGCATATTTTGAAAACGTGCACTTCAATGTAGTTTAGTAATTAATATCTTAAATAGATTTATGCTCAGTATTAGGAAAAATTTAGCATTTATGTTAGGAATAGTTTGCTACAAGGGATACAACTGCCTAAGAATAAGTTCATTTCTAAGAATAAATAATAAGCCAAATGTGTTCTAAAAACTTTTACGCTGCAAGGCTACTCGCATAATTAAGAGCTGAAAGAGGAAAAATTATCACCAATCTCGAGTTTGACCATGAACTATGTGAAAGGGGCACAAAAAAATATTACTTATGAAAATCCTGAGTCCAGGCCATGATGGGGCACCACACCCTGACAACCTTAGGTAACTGGCGGGGATTATCGACTAAAACCTCCTTATAACGGAGGCTTCACTGAGAAACAATGTACTCAATGAGAAAAGGCTTGAAAAAGAAAAGATAAAAGTAAAATTCTAGAAAGACGAATTGACTAAGATACTTGTCGAACTAACCGCTGAATTTATTCTAGTAAGAACTAGACTACCAAAAGAAAAGATAAAACTATTTTCATTATACACTCAAATATAGCTAAAGCAAAATGCTTGAATCTCTTTCTAATCTTGAGGTAGTACCTCTAGTTTTCGATAAGCTTAAAATATTCTTTGATATACTTGGTAGAATGGCAAGTTTAAGGATTTTTTCATTGGCATATTTTTGTTACAACTAAGTAAGTTTAAGTTCACAAGAAATGAGTTATGTGTATTCTAGAATTATTTAAAATGTCATTATTGACTTTTGTGGGTATAGTCACTGCAAACCCTCACGAGACAACACTCGCCCACCTGGCTAAACCGGGGGGTTAAACGGCTTGTTGCATACGCTAAATGCAACCGCGTGACATTCGAAAATGGTTTTTGTTTCCTTTTGCTCGAGGACTAGCAAAATATAAGTTCGGGTGTATTTGATAGACACGTAATATTTACGTGTACAACTCCTAAATTTATATCTACCTAGTCATTTATTAAATAAATGTGACACTAATAGTGTTTTTGTTTGTATTTACAGAAATCGGTCACATGATAAATAAATTTTACATTTTTCCAGTTTTTAAAGAAGAACAAGGGTGATGCACTCCAACAATGATTCTTATTTGAAGTTATCAGCCAAAGGCCCATGCATGAAAGCTCATTGAATAAAATTAGATATAGATATTATTTTCATAAGTTGTAATATATATGCATGATTTTAGACATTGTTTAGGGGATTTTATATTAATGGTAATATTTTGTAAACCCTTCCTATACTCAATAAATAGAAGGGGAATCTCACCCATGAGAGGGCACCTTGTAGAGTGTAAATCAAAGTTTAATAAGCAATAAAGTTTGTGTTTTTCTCTTGTTTTTGTCTTTTAATTTATTCGTAGTAATAGTAGTATGGCCATGATCTAAGGGATGAGTAGCTAATCTTCTTAGCCACGGCTAGAGGAAGCTCCACCCAATATAGCCTTAGTGTAGATTGTCTAGCTTAGTAAGAGTAATTACTTTCTCTTTATCCAGGAAAATTACATATTCGTATTCCTTCGTCCTATGCTTGACCATAGCTAGGATTAAGAGAAATAATAAATCTATGTAACCATCTTGTTGGACTATAACAAGATAGGTTAGGAACATGGTGAAGAGAACATAATCAATACTTATCAACCGGACCATGGTTGAGTAAGTTGGTTTATGGGTAGTTCCCAATTATTAAATCTCTTGTATCTTTTGATGTATTGCATATGCCCGACCAAGAATATGCGATACGAGAACTCACAATTTACTTTAAATATTTATGCTATCTAACGGCTAAAAAGGGTGGACTGGAATCGATGCCTTGGTTTCCACTCCAATTTATCTTGTAATTTGTTTCGTTCTTATTTTTATTTCAAAACCTACACAAACTGGTTGTTATTGGATTAAACTTGTAGCTCGAAGTATAATTCGTACTACAAGTCTCAAGGGATACGACCCCGCTTACCCTTGTACTTAATGGTACACCATCCACTTGCGGGTCTTTTAAGACGTCGGTTTATAAATCGACTAAAAATAACAGCCACTTTTGTAGGGGGCGCGATTGCATTTAGCATATGCAACAAGCCGTTAAACCTCCAGGTTTAGCCTTGTGGATGAGTGTTGTCTCGTGAGGGTTTATAGTGACTATACCCAGAAAAGTCAATAATGACATTTTAAATAATTCTAGAATACACTTGAATCATTTCCTCTGAATATATCTTTACTTAATTGTGACAAAAATATACTGATGGGAAATCCTTAAACCTGCTATTCTCCCAAGTATACCGAAAATATTTTAAGCTTATCCGAAACTAGAGATACTACCTCCAGATTAGAAAGAGATCAAGTATTTTTCTTTACCTATATTTGAGTGTACAGTAAAAATAGTTGTATCGCCTAATATATTATCTAGAATAATTTACTCAGTTTTTGGTAGTCTAGTTCGTACCAGAATAAATTCAACGGTCAGTTCGACAAGTACCTTAGTCAATTTATCTTCCTAGAATTTTATATTTTTCTTTTCTTTTGCAAGCCTTTTCTTATTGAGTACATTGTTTCTTAGTGAAGCCTCCGTAATAAGGAGTTTCCGGTCGACAATCCCCACCAGTTGGCTAAGGTTGGCGGGGTGTGGTGCCCCAACATGACCTAGACTCAGGAATCTCACAAGTAACATTTTCTTATGCTCCTTTTATATAGTTCATGGTCAAACTCGAGATTGGTGATAATTTTTCTTCTTTTAGTTCTTAATCATATGAATAGCCTTGCAGCGTGAAAGTTTTTATAGCATATTTGGCTTATTTTTTATTCTTAAGAATGAGTTTATTCTTAGGCATTTGTCTCCCTTGTAATAAATTATTTCTCACATAAATGCTAAATTTCCTTTAAACTAAGCAAAAATCTATTGAAAATATTACTTGCAAAACTTTAATGAAGTGCACGTTTTCAAAATATGCCAAACTAACTTGAATTAGTCGCTAATAAAAATATAATACATCTAGCTTAAGATAGTCCAAAATATTATGGTGTATACTTGGTACAATTTCAAATTTTAAGCTTTTCCATAATATTTATGTCAAGGTAAAATCAGTTTAAGTGTTTGGAAAGTCGTCAAAAATATATCATAAATTGTTAAAGCGTCATTATTTCACTTATCTTCAAAAAGTATTTAAAGAAATGGTTTCATACCCCCAAACTTAAATGAAACATTGCCCTCAATGTTTTAGAGCATAAAAAAAATAATGGATAAAAACTAAAAAATTTCACCTGAATGTGTCATGGGTTGCCTCCCAAGAAGCGTTAAGTTTACCATCTTCAGCCAGATGAATGTACCCCCATACTTAAATGATCTTACAATGGTACTATAGGGGTACACAATATCAGCTCTGATATACTTGATCATCTAAAAAAGTTATCTTTTCATCAAAAGTGTAGGACTCTAAGTACGGTTTTAATCGTTGGCTATTGACCTTAAAAATATTTCCGTTCTTAGGATCCTCCACCTCCAAGGCCCCACGAAGAAAAATTGTTTTAACCGTAAAGGGGCCATACCAACGGGATCGTAGTTTCCCAGGAAATAGACAAAGCTTGGAGTTATAAAGGAAAACCTTTTGATTGGGCCCGAAGGTTTTACGAATAATTGATTTATCGTAAAAATCTTTGGTACGTTCCTTGTAAATTTTTAAACTTTCATAAGCCTCATGACAGAGTTCATCCAACTCATATAGTTAAAGCTTTCTCTTGGACCCAGCTTGGTCCATCTCAAAGTTAAGGCCCTCTATGGCCTAAAAAGCTTTGTGTTCTAGTTCTACAGGCAAGTGGCAAGCATTCCCAAAGACAAGTCTATAGGGTGGCATTCCAATCGGGGTTTTATAAGCTGTTCGATAGGCCCAAAGAGCATCATCAAAATGATCTGATAAGTCTTTACGATCAGTTCGAATAACTTTTTCTAACATTATTTTAATCTCCCGATCGAAAATTTCTACTTGACCACTTGTTTGTAGATGGTAAGGTGTAGCAACTTTATGAGTGATGAAATAATTTTTTAATAAAGTTTGGAAAAAAATATTGCAAAAATGTTTCCCACCATCACTAATAACTGTTCGAGGAGTGCTAAAACGATTAAAAATGTTTTTCATCAATTTGACCACAGACTTATGGTCATTTGTCGGACATGCTACCGCTTCGACCCATTTGGAGGCATAGTCCACTATGACTAAAATATAAAGATTTTCGCGAGATGAAGGAAACGGGCCCATAAAATTTTTGCCCCAAACATCAAAAAGTTCAACAATAAGAATGTTGTTTAGGGGCATCATATTGCAGTGAGGAATATTGCCGGTCCTCTAACTTTTATCGCAAGTAGAACAAAAGGTATGTGCATCACGGAAAAGGGTAGGCCAATAAAGACCAGATTGAAGAATTTTTGTAACCGTTTTCTTGGCATGAAATGCCCTCTATAGGCATAGGTGTGGCAAAACATGACCAGATTGAACTATTTACTTAGCAAGATCATATTTCGAGATGAGATGATATATAAAATCATCCATTTTATTACTCTAAGTGCATACCCCATTTCCAAAGCTTGAAAACTTTCAAGTGTGTTCTTATTTCTCATACCAATCGGAGACCTTCCCATGGAATATTAAAATTCTCGAATTCTAGAACACTCGAAGGATCTTTGAGTTGCCAGCTTGCTATCTAAAGCTTCCAATCAGACATCCCATTTTATCATCCTTGGTGCTTTAATTGTAAGGTTTACATCCAAACTATTAGAACTGGAGTTTCCATCTCAAAACCAATTGGCAATGAGAGGAGTAGCCCCAGTAGCCCCAGGATCAGAATCATATATTTCAAGGTGCAAGGCTCTATGTGACCGATGTAGGACTATATATCTCAACAAGCTCCCTCATGTGTGGAGTAATTTTTGAGCTCAACACGTGGACGAATATTTGGGTGACGCGGAGTGACACGTGGGTTGTTGGGCTCGGTACGTGGAAGAAAGACCCGCTCTGATACTATATTTGAACTGGAGGTTCCATCTAAAAACTAATTGGCAATGCGACGAGTAGCCCCTAGATCATATATTTTGAGGTGCAAGGCTCTATGTGTCTGATGTGGACACAAGCTACACACACCTGCTTAATTGCTTGTATCCCTATAAAAATAAACAGTATATTCCACATCCATTTTGGTTACCTTCACCAGGAAATCATATGATGATGTACCAGCTGATTATTGTTCATCTCAAACGCACTTCAGAAGTTCTTTACGAGCTGATTTGAATGTGATCAACTGCCATCAGTTTAGGTTTCCATATGACTGAATCTCTAACTCTTTAGTTCTTTTAAAGCATTCATACCCTGAACCTAGCACCCTCTCTATAGAAACTCACATTAGTTGATCCATGGTGTTACTTATTACCTCCTATACGTCTCTCATTTAACCAGACTAGCAACAACAGGCCCAGGGATCGGCTACTCCCAGAAAAAATTAAACGACATGACATTTTTTTACCGGAAAAGAAATTAGCCCCGCAGAGAGAGTCCATTTTTTACACACTAACTTCCTTGAGGTTGTGGTTAAGTTGACAATAACCTCCGGACATTGAAATGTACGACAATTAACAATAATAACAAATACCGTTCAGATAAATCATTAACCTGGTTGTTTTATAAGAACAAAAACCATGTAAAAAACATACTAATTAATAAAGCAAAGATTCAAAGAAAACGAAAACATCTACATGGTAATAATATCTTGGGTGGTTTTGGGATATATTCACCCGTTTGTATCGATTATTGCCATTGCAGCTGTAAGGTAAAAGTACTGTTCTGACAAAAAGATGAGAATTTAGGATATTTTGAGTGAGAAAGGATATATAGGAGATCTTTAGAGAAAGAGATTTGGTATGTGTCTCTTGCCGAAGCGCTTAGCTAGGGAATAAGTTATTGGCCGGAAATGGGTATATATACGTCTACATTATTTTTAGCTGAAACATAAACATAAACATAAGAGTTTGTTCTCTAGCATTCTCTAAAGCTCACTAGTCTACGATGGATTATAAAGTCTATATATTGGTGCACGGGCTTTGCTTGTCGTGTAAAATATAAGCGTGGTAACGTGAATTTCTATACTGTAATAACTACGCAAAGCCATCACAAATGATGCGTCATAATATTAATTTTTAGGTAAATAAATGGCATAAATCTAACTCCAGGGTATATATCATGTAAGACTGTAAAGTGAAGTCGAAGACGCGTAAAATGTTCATTGATAAAAACGATGGACTCTATTTATTTCTTTTTTTCATCGAAAGATTATTAATTAATACTATTTACTTAGCAAGACTAACAGTACGTAAACTCTAAAGAAAAAATATTTAAATATTCTCTTGATTTTCTGTAAGAGGAGGTGTTGAGAATCGAGGTAGCTACTCTCTCTTCCCTTACAAGAACGATACGCGGAAATCGCCATCACAAGAAGTAAATCAACAAAGATTTTCCATAGAAGGGAATTGGAAAACCCTTGTGGATGAAAAACCACTCCCCACGAACAATTCACTATGACATAAAATAGGTTACTATGATCTCTCAAGCTTTAATGGAGTCTCTTCAAACCCTAGCCTCTCTAAGGTTAAACTCACCAAAAGATAACTAACAAAAATAGCTAAGTCCTCTTTATATACTAGAGGACCAAAATATACAATTAGTACGAATCTCGAGGCAGAACTCTAACATCTAAGGCAAACCTACGCCAAGCTCGTTCGAACGACTTTGCGATAGTTGGTCTCCAACCCTAGAAACTTGATATCTCGTTCGAACGACATCCAAGCTCGTTCGAAACGATATTTACTCTTGGGAAAATTTTCAGGGAGTATGAACGTTCATTTGAACGACTATGTAGCTTGTTCGAACAACTTCGACAATCCTTCTATTCGAGTACATACCCAACAATCTCTCACTTGAAATCAAATCCTGTAACCCATCTCCAGATCTCCCAATGAATTGCTCGCACTACCCGGACCTTCAATCTTGAAGCCCACAGAAGTTGTACATGTCGTCAACTTCTGAAAAGTCACCACCTTCGTAAACATATCGGCCGGATTCACATCAGTGTGAATCTTCACAAGCTTCAAAACACCTTTCTCGAGGAGCGAGCGAATATAGTGATACCGAATATCAATGTGTTTGGTCCTAGAGTGAAAAGCCGAATTCTTCGCTAAGTGTATACCGCTTTGACTATCACTATACAACTTAGGAGAGAATTGTTCTCTACCAAGCTCTTTTATTAACCCTTTGAGCCAAACCATATCTTTGCACGCTTCTGTAGCTACAACATATTTCGCCTCCATCGTTGACAAAGCTACAATCTTTTATACCTAGAAACCCATGTGACTGCATCGCTTCCCAATATAAAAACGAAACCACTAGTGCTCTTCCGCCTATCCAGGCCACCCACCATATCAGAATAAACAAAACCTTGTAAGCATATCTGAGAACCCCCATAACATAATGCCATATCTTGAGTCCCCTTCAGATACCTCAGTATCTATTTCACAACTCTCCAATGCTTCTGGCCTGGATTGCTCATGTACCTACTAACAACTCCCACTGCTTGGGCAATGTCTGGTCTCGTACAAATCATTGTGTACATTAGGCTACCAACCGTGGATTGATAAGGATCCTTTCGCATCTCATCGCAATCCTTCTGCTTCTTCGGACAACAATCCTTTGATAATTTGAAGTGGCCTCCTAATGGTGTACTGACAACCTTAGCACCATCTATGTTAAACCACTTCAGTACTTTGCCGATGTACTCAGCTTGAGACAAGTTCAATTCTCACCGCTTTATGTCTGTTGTAACATGCATATCAAGAACATGTTTTGCCACACCCAAGTCCTTCATAGAAAACTCCCAGGATAACGGTTCCTTCAACTTAACTATCTCTCCCATGTCAGAACATGCTACCAACATATCATCAACATACAGAAGTAGAATAATAGATGAGTTCCTTGTATTCTTGATAAAATAACAGTGATCTGCATTGCTCTTCGAATAGCCGTTTCTGGACATGAACTGTTCAAACTTCAAATACTACTGTCTCAGCGCTTGTTTCAAACCGTATAAATTTTTTCTGAGCCTACACACAAGATTTTCTTTCCCTTTAGCCGAATACCCTTCTGGCTGCTTCATATAAATTTCTTCATCAAGGATACCGTGAAGAAATGCAATCTTGACATCAAGTTGTTCAAGATGCAAATCTTCAACAGCAACTATATTCATCACAACCCAAATAGTAGACATCATCACAACAAGAGCAAAAATCTCATCGAAATCAACGCCCTCTTTCTGTTGAAAGCCCTTCACCACAAGTCTAGCCTTGAATCTCCTTGAACCATCAAATTCTTATTTTAGTCTGTATACCTACTTCTTGTGCAATGTTCTCTTCCCCTTCGGTAACCAAACTAAATCCCAAGTTCGATTAACTAATAATGACTGCATCTCATCATTCATAGCAAGCTTCCACTTGCTCTTGGCTTCCACATCTAAAGCCTCCTTGGAACTTTCAGGTTCACCACCATCTGTAAGTAATAAGTGATTTAAAGAATTTACGTACCTTGCCAGAATTGTTGCAGCTCTCGGCTCCTTTTGAAGTGCTATTGGAATGTCAAGATCATTAGGTACCTCGCTTTGATTCGGTATAATGAACTCAACAAAGACTTCTACATCATCCCCTTGAGAGGTTTCATCATCTTCAATGTCGACACTTTCCGCTACTTCACCTCGAATCATTTCTACAGGTATATTGAAATCTTTGTATAAGACATCCTCATTGAATGTAACATTACGGCTCCGGATAACTTTCCGATTCTTCGCATCCCAAAACTGATACCCAAACTCATCACCACCGTATCCAATGAAAATGCACTTCATCGACTTTGTATCTAGTTTTGTCCTTATATCTGAATTATCAAGCACATATGAGGTACAACCGAAAATATGCAAGAGATTAAGATTTACGTCTTTGCTGATCCATGCTTCTTCAGGAATACCAAAGTCCAAAGCCGTTGAAGACCCTCTATTAATCAAGTACGCCGCCGTACTAACAACATCCACCCAAAAACACTTTGGCAATCCAGCGTTGAGTCTCATACTCCTCGCTTTTTCGTTTATTGTTCAGCTCATGCGTTCTGCAACACCATTTTGTTACGGTGTTCTGAGAATAGTCTTCTGTCTCCTAATCTCGCTTGATGCGCAAAGGTCTTCAAACTCGTCACTACAGTATTTGCCCCTGTTATCCGACTTGAGACACTTCAGTTTCAGACAAGCTTTATTTTCAACTAGAACCCTCCACCTCTTGAATTTATCGAACACATCTGACTTGTTCTTCACAAAGTAGACCCACAGTTTACGAGTAGCATCATCGATAAAAGTAACATAGTAATGAGAACCATCAAGAGAAGACACCTTGGTTGGCCCCTAAACATCTGTGTGTACAAGATCCAGTTTTCCAGGTTTCCTTGATCTTCCAAATAATTTGAAACTGACATTCTTCTGCTTCGTAAGAACCCAATCTTCACAAAACTTGAGATCAACCTCTGCAAGACCCTCTAACTTCCCTTCGTTGCCATTATCTTCATCCCCTTTGTAATGACCCCGATTTTAAATTCCTAATTTAGCTTTTAGTATACTCATTATTATAATACTCCGCGTACTCCTATTCATTCTCACCTCTGCATATTCATTATCCGCATTTAAATTCCGCATATATTCCTCATTTACTCCTCTATCCATTTTATGCATCCATTTATTCCTTTCGGTGGCTTAGCATTAGATTCCTTTTTTGTGGTTTTGGCGGTTCGGAGGTGTTTTGGAGGAAGAGGTAGTTTTGTAGCCTTGGGAGCTCATAGAAAGTTTTGTTTAAATGTTTTATTGTTGTGTCTGTGATTTGGGGTGATTCCGGTGAGCCGTTGGAGTTGCCGGTAGGTTTCTAGTGTCGCCCGGGAAAAAGATTCCTTTTTGACATTCCGGTGGTTTTAAGTGTTACGGCGGTGTTATGATTTGTGGGAACCCCTAGATGGATGGTATTGATGTTTGTATGTTGTTTGTGTGGTTTGGGGTCATTCCGGTGAGCCGTTGGAGTGGCCGGTGAGTTTCCAGACTTTTCCGAGGAAAAGATTCCGTTTGGGGGCCTAGGTATTTTGGTGGCTGTGAGGCGGTGGAGGTGGTGTTTTCACCTTGAGAAATCCTTGTTAGGCTTGTAGGAGTGTTTGAGTAGTTGTGGGGGTGGCACGTGGTTTTTCTGGGGTGTCCGGGGTTGGCCCGTTGAATTTTTAGGGTTTTCTGCCATAACAGTTTCCCTCTGTTCGAATATTTTTAAGTTTACTCGAATATTTTGGTGCAGAGAAAAAATATTTGAATATTTTTGAAAATATTCGAATATTTTTTTGCTGAATAGTAAAAACAGATTTTTTCTTTTATTGCTTAACCGAGTTTGGGTTGCTTTTAGACCTTTTCTATCTCCCTCTCCTCTCCCAAAATCAACCCGAATCCTCTCCTAAACACCAATACTCTCTCCTCTAAACTCCTAATCCAATCCTCCCCATCGCTCGCGGATTCTTCCTCAGCTTCGCCGCGATCTTCTCTCCTATCCTCGATGAGTAATTCTCAAATTCATTTCGATTTGGCATAGGTTGATTTCTAGGGTTTGGGCTTTATTGCTGTTTCCTTAATTGTTTGGGTGGATTGTTGTTCTCAGTGATTGCGTTAGGTTATTCGGGCGTCCCGTAGCCGTTCAGTGGATTTTGATTGGGTTTCCGAGTTGGATTTCCGCAGGACTCGGATTTATAATCAGGCGAGTTTCATATCCCAACTTTACTAAGCTTCTTTAATAGTTCCAGTATATTGTTTTAGAGAGTAGCATTGAACTTAGAGATGGGTTATGATTAACTATAGTTTAACTTAGAGATTATTCTGTTATAATTGTTAACCTGTAGTATGGGTGATAACTTGATTCTGAGGTTGGGTTTTGGGTTGTAGTTATTAACCTGTAGTTGGATGGGAATGATTCCGGAGTTGGATTTGGTTTATATAGAACCTAAGGTTAGTAGTGGTGGTTGGGGTTCGTGTTCCGTGGTTGCCCTGGAATGCCCCTTCCATCCTTTAAGAGATTCTTGGCTTGGACGTAGGCGACGGTTAGGTTGTTGTTTCCGCTATGCAGAGTCGGTGCAACAAGTCCCTATTGATCCTGTTTGGGTTGCCAAGTTAGCAGCAACCGAGTTGTGCTTGGGCACCGACTACACGATATAACTTATTAAATTTTTCAAACTTATTGAGATGGGATACACAAACACTCCGCTTCGGTTGACCTCCGGCGGGATTCATGGAGTCCGCGTGATCGGGTTAAAATACACAGGTGAGATTGGGAATGACACTATCATACCTAGCAAAACCACTGCGGAGTGTGGATTGGTATGAGACAGAGTCCTGGTGATCCCAAACTTATCCTCGTTGAGGTTGAAATTCCTTGAAATGTGCAGGACTAGTTCTGGGGTTTGATCCACTCTTCCACTTTGATCGACTGCGACCATCCTAGCTTGGTCGAGCTTAAACAAATCGTACCAGTGTATCCTCTTTACCAAATCTCCTTAAGATAGCATTAGACGTTAGCATTAAATCATTTTGCATTAGGGGATATTTGTGGAAATATCGCCGTTCATCATATCATATCATTGCATCTAGGATAAGTGGGATTATCCTAGCCATCACTTCACGTCATAGCATTGCATTATCATCATCATTCCCTCCTCTCACATTCTTAACTCTATCCCCTTTCCAAATCCACTCCACTCTCCTTCCGCATTAACTTTATTCTCCATTCTCTTATCAATTCAATCCTCCTTTCCGTAGTGATTACTTATTTTATTGATGGTTACTGATTATTGTTAGAACTGCTTAGTTGCTTATTATCTTTATCGCACTCATCTCTACTCTATTCCAGTACCTGTTATTAGTAAGTTATTTAGTTTTGTTGGATTAGTGAGCTCGTTGTTTGCTCACTCTCGTATTTAACATTTTTCAGATGTTGAATAGCTTGGACTTCCGCGGGTTAGCCGGTCCAGAGATTGATTTTGCCGCTGCAGATTCTTTCAGTTCTAGATTCTGTAGGTGTTCTCAGCATTGTGTAGCTGAGCTTGTATTCAAGATATTGTATTACGTTTTGACATGATATCTACACATATATGTCTTTTGCTTCTACGTTATATTGTTATATTGTGTATCGCTATTTCTTTACTTTGATGATTTTTGCTATATGTGAATAGCCGAGCCAGAATTTATCTACGGCTTGGTTATTTGTGGGGTAGAATCTTCGGATTCCCCGACCTGGACTACTTAGAGTTTAGTTATTGGTCAAGCTACCGATTACTGGATTTTGGGGCGTGACACCCTTCTCACTCATGTAACCGAGCCATTTGTACCATGTACTTGTATCAATCCTCGGAGTGGCCGCACAAATAGTTGAAATTGTGCTCTGCGTTGTATATAACGTTCCTTGTCGTAAGCCTCGATCTACCAACATAGCTCCTTTTGTAACCTTCCAGAAGGTCGCACCAAAGGTACTCACATATCTGCCATCATCCGCCAGTTTGCTAACCGATATCAGGTTACGCCTCAATTTAGGTACAAGTCGCACATTCGGTAAAACCAATGTTCCCCCTAAAGGCAACAACAACCTAGCATTTCCCTTCCCAGTAATATTGTGTGTACTCTTATCTGCAAGAAAGACCGTACCGAAGCCGCCTTTGACAATATTAGTAAGAAAAACTACGTTCACAGTAACATGGAAGGAAGCGCCCGAATCAACAATCCAAGATTCGTTAATATCGTCACACGATAATAGTAGAGCCTCGTCAGAACTAACCTCTTCAGTAAAGTTCATTGTATATTTCTCTTCATCATCAATCTTCTTAGAAGAAGAAGAGTTGCAATCTCGCCTGAAGTGACCCTTCTTTCCACAAGTCTATCACGCACTGGGCGACTTAGACTTCCCTCTTGACTGTGATTGACCCCTTCCAAATTTCGGCCCTTTTCTGTAAGACCTCCCTTTTGTCTCGACATTCAATATACTACCGTTTGAACTCGAAGAGGCTTCAGATGTTTTGTACCTATTCTCTCCACTCATATTCAATGAGACTATAGTGTCAAATTTGATGTCTTCCTTCCCCGATGAGTTTCACATAGCTGTAATGAACCCTTCCCAGCTTTCTGGCATCTGCCCTAGAAGTGCCCACGCTCTCACCTTGTCACGCCCCAAAATCCAGTAATCGGTAGCTAGACCAATTACTAGACTCTAAGTAGTACAGGTCGAGAAATTCAAAGATTCTACCCCACAAATAGCCAAGCCGAAGACAAATTCTGGATCGGCTATTTACATATAGCAATAATCATCAGAGTAAAGAAATAGCGATACAACAATATAATAATATAACGCGGAAGCAAAAGGCATATATATATATACATATCATGTCAAAACGTAATACAATATCTCGAATACAAGCTCAGCTACCTAATGCTGAGAACACCTACAGAATCCAAAAATGAAAGAATCTGCAGCGGGAAAATCAGTCTCTGGACCGGCTAACCACGCCGCAGTCCAAGCTACTCAACCTCTGGAAAAGTTAAATGCGAGAGTGAGCAAACAACGAGCTCACTAATCTAACAAAACTAAATAACTTACTAATAACAGGTACTGGAAATAGAGTAGAGACGAGTGCGATAAGGAAATAAGTAACTAAATAGTTCTAACAATATAATCAGTAACCATTAATGAACTAAGAAATCAATAAGGAAAGAAGGATTGAGTTGATAGGAGAATGGAGAATAGAGTTAATGCGGAGAGAGAATAGAGTGGATTAGATAGGGAATAGAGTTAAGAATGTGAGAGGAGGGAATGATGATGATGATGCAATGCTATGCCGTGAAGTGATGACTAGGATAATCCCATACTTATCCTAGATGTAATGTTATGATATGATGAGCGGCGATATTCCCATAAATATCCCCTAATGCAATATGATAAAATGCTAACGTCTAATACTATCTTAAAGAGATTCGGTAAAGGGGATACACTGGTACGATTTGTTTAAGCTCGACCAAGCTAGGATGGTCGTACTCGATCAAAGTGGAAAGGTGGATTAAACCCCGGAACAATAGTCCTGCACATTTCAAGGAATTTTAACCTCACCGAGGAATAAGTTGGGATCTTCATGACTCTGCCTCATACCAATCCACACTCCGCGGTGGTTTTGCTAAGTATGATAGTGCCATTCCCAATCTCACCTGTGTATTTTAACCCGATCTCGCGGACTCCATGAATCCCGTCGGAGGTCAACCGAAGCGGAGTGTTTGTGTATCTCATCTCAATAGGTATGAAAATGCAGAAGGTTATAATGTGTAACCAGTGCCCAAGCACATCACAGTTACCGCTAACCTGGCAACCCAAACAGGATCGATAGGGACTCTATTGCACCGACTCTGCATAACCAAAACAACAACCTAACCGTCGCCTACGTCCAAACCAACAATCTCATAAGACTGGAAGGGGCATTCCTGGGCAACCCACGGGAACGCTAGCCCAACCACCACCAACTACTCTCCGGTCTCATACGAACCAAAACCAACTCCAGAATCATTACCATCCAACCACCACTAACTAAACTCAGGTTCCATACAAACTAAAACCGACTCCATAATCAATATACACCACAGGTTAACAACTACAACCCAACCACAGATTAACAACTATAACCCAACCATAGGTTAACAACTCTAACAGAAAAATCTCTAAGTTAAACTATAGTTAATCACAAAATGTCTCTAAGTTCAATACTACACTCTAATACAATATACTGGAACTAGTAAAGAAACTTAGTAAAGTTAGGATATGAACTCGCCAGATAACAAACCCGAGTCCTGCGGAAATCAACCCAGAAACTCAACTAAAGTCCGCAGAACGACAAGCCAATACAATCACTGAGAACAACAAACCCTCAATCAATTAAAAGAAATGATAATAAAACCCAAACCCTAAAAATCAAACCCTAGAAATCAACCTATGCCAAATTAAGCGAAATTGACAGAAGGGAAACAAGAATCACTTACCGAGGATAGGAGAGATGATCGCGGCGAAGCTCGGCAAGGATCCGCGAGCGAGGGAAAGGATTGGTTGAAGAGTATTGAGGTGAGGGGATTAGGTTAGGGAGAGGAGAGGATGATGTGGAAGATAAGGAGGTGATGAATGGAGGAGAGGGAATGATTGGGGTGAAGAATCCTCTCTCTAGTTCAAGCAGCGCCTCACTGAGCACCAACAAAAAAAATGAGGAAGGAAGACTTAAGTAGTCAAAATGGACGAAAGTCGTTTGAACGAGTTCAAAAGTCGTTCGAACGACTAAGAGGTAATGGGCCAAATTCCAGGAGGTTAGTCAACTCGTTCGAACGACAATAAATCTCGTTCGAACGACAATGCTGTCCAATGTCAAAAAGGTCCAGAAGACACAGAAAAAGATCAAAAAATACAAAGATTCGTTCGAATGACAAGGAACCTCGTTCGAACGACAATTATGGGAAAGTCTACTCTGAGGTCCTCCTGAACCACACGCACCCAACTCCAAGACCCTTAGAAGACTGAAACAACTCGAGCAATCACCACAAAGGGTTCCCAAGGTCTAACACCACCTCTACCGCTGAACGGCCACCAGAACTCCTAAAACCCAGAAAAGGAATCTAACGGCTAGAAACTTAACAGGAAGGAATGAAATGGACGGAAAGAGTCTGACGACGGTCTGATAGGCTTCGAGAAACCAGAAGTAGCTAATCCCTATTTCTCCACCCCATAACGAAAATCAGAAACACCAGAAACGTCCGGAATTGAAAACACTATAACCCACGTGGAGGAGATAAGTGGAAAACCCCTTACGGATACAGAAACTGCCCTCCGAATACACACTACACAATCAAGCTAAAACGCCAAACTACCAAAACCATCAAACCACCAAAACTCTACCAAGAAGGAAATCCATACCAAACCTGGCACTAAGAACAGTTATAGTTGCATTAAGGATAGAAGAATATGCAGAAGTATGATGCAGAGGAATATGCGGAAGTTAAAGAATAGGAATATGCAGATTTGGAATATAAAGAGTAATAATTAGAAATAAAAAAATACGGGTCATTACACACCTCCTCTGTAAAAGTGATTTTAACGGATTCCAGTTGAGCATGTATGGTATTGAACTCACTGATATGAGCTTGCACACTACCATTATCCTTCATCTTCAAAGTAAACAAGCACCGCAAAAGGTGAACCTTATTTACCCCAGACGGTTCTGAGTACATAGCGGACAACGTCTCCATTAAACCCTTCATCGTCGTAACTTTGGAGATTATGTGAAGAATTTGAGATGACAGCGTTAACCTAACGGTTACAAGCGCTTTGCGATCCAATCGTGCCCACTTAGCAGCATCAAAATCTAGTGGCTTCATCTGAACTCCACCCAGTGGTAAATCAAGATCCTTATGATAAAGGTAATCTTCTATCTGCATCTTCCACACTCCAAAATTTAACCCATTGAACTTCGTGATCTTTAACTTCTTTTGATCGGCCATCGCTCTTCACCACACAAGCCCTAACACTCACTCTAACACCAATTGTTGAGAATCGAGGTAGCAACTCTCTCTTCCCTTACAAGAACGATACGCGGAAATCGCCAACACAAGAAGTAAATCAACAAAGAACAGTAAAGAATACAAGAAAGGTTTCCCAGAGGAGGGAAGTGAAAAACTTTTGCGGATGAAAAACCACTCCCCACGAACAATTCACTATGATATCAAACAGGTTATAATGATCTCTCAAGCTTCTCAAGCCTTAATAGAGTCTCTTCAAACCCTAGTCTCTCTTAGGTTAAACTCACCAAAAGATAACTAACAAAAATAGCTAAGTCATCTTTATATACTTGAGAACCAAAAAATACAAGTAGTACGAATCTCGAGGCAGAACTCTAACATCTAAGACAAACCTACGCCAAGCTTGTTCGAACGACTTTACGATAGTTGGTCTCCAACCCTAAAAACTTGAGATCTCGTTCGAACGACATCCAAGCTCGTTCGAAACGAGATTTACTCTTGGGCCAAAATTCCAGGGAGTATGAACGTTCGTTTGAACGACTATGAAGCTCATTCGAACGACTTCGACAATTTCCCAACTTTGACAATCCTTCTATTCGAGTTCATACCCAACATGAGGTGATAAACATCCATTTTAGTACTCTGATGAGCGCATAATTATGACATTTTCTAAATACCCGAACGTGTATTTTAGTCGTCTATTATATTTAATTTTGGGTACTTACGTACGTTTGTTTGATTGTAGCTATTGGAGATGGATATTTGAAACCAAGCTCTTAAAGTTAAGTAAAAGTGTCTCCAGCAGTTCATAGCACAAAAAGTCAAAGACACAATATATTTGGTCTCAAGATTGAAGAAATATATATACAAATATTCTTGGAGAATAAGATCAAAGAATATATTGTATCCAAGATCCTAGAAGATATTTTATATTGAAGATATATACAAGAGTTTCCATGAAGAAAGATCTTTACATCACTTAAGGGAATTATATGCAAAAATCTTAGGAGATTGGTTGTAAAATTAGAAGATATTATTGTGAAAATATTAGTTACAATTTAATATATAGTTTCTAAATTTGGGTTCTTTCTCCTATAAAATGAACCCTCCCCCCATTGTAATTGGGCATCCCATATTGAATCAAGTTTAGAATAAATAAAGTTTTAGTTTTATTTAATTTTCTTCTCTCTCTTTTATTTTCTTTTGTAAATAATTAGTTGTTAATGCGATGAAGTCCGAGATGAGTGGCTAATCTCCTAGTTAAGGCTAGGATGAAGCCTCTTCTTGGATGAGTAATAGTTGATATTAATTAGGTTCTAATTAGTTTTCTCTTAGTTTTATGATTGATAATTTAGTGCATCATATCGAAGGATTGACCATAGCTTCGGTTTGGTGTACGATAACTTTAGATACAAACAAGTGCTACTAACCATAGACTTAATTTGGAGATCTAGAAAGAGGATACACTAGAGAACTCACTCAAGCCTAGCCATGGTTGAGTTGATAATTCTCTAAGATGCTCTTCACCATCACTTAAAAGCATAACTACTAAATGCTTGACCATAGATTTAGTGGTTTATTTTACAATATCGTATGTGTCTTAACACAAACATATGATAGGTGGAGATATTAGGATCTAGTTGTATATCGATTAGTGCTTTGAAAGGTAGAGGCCAAGTCCGAACCTCAGCTCTCTTTCTCATTAAGTTTTATATTTAGCTTTTATTTACTTCTTCTTAGATTTATCTCTTATAAAACCGCAATTCGGCCTATAAAGTATTTGTTTTCCCAAACCTCCCTGTGGATTCGATCCCACTCATCCGTGCTACAATTCGACAACCGTACTTTGAGCTGGTATTTTGTAGAGGCCCTAAAAACCTTTTATCATACTCTTTTTGTGTATCCTCATTTTCGAACTCTTTTTGTGTATCCTCATTTTCGAAGTTTCAAAGGTGGCAAGTACATGTGTTCTAAGTTTCTTATAACATCGGAAATCTTTCCATGGAGCATAACAACTCGTACTCAAGAACTCTGAAGGAGCTTTGGCTTGAATGAAAATACACTAAAGGGGTGTTCAGATTTTGTTATTATCATCCTTTGTTGTTTAATTGTAGGGGTACAGTCTTAATTATATCATTACCCCAGAATTATTTGTATTTATACCACAAGGCAAACAATATCTGCAGCATCTCTTTAATTAATTTGTTTATCTTCACCAAACAATTTTCATTCTTAGTTGTTTGGAAAAATACAAATTGCAGATCAATCATACCTAGGAAAAATAACTAGGATTCACACCCAAGTTCTTTGCAGGGAGCCAAGCACTAAAAGAATATAGAATCAATGGTCAAATGGTTTGTGCCCAAGGCGCTAGCTTTAGTATGCAGAACTGATTTGGATGTGATCAACTGACCATCGATTTATTTCTGAATAACAGGTTGCGACTCTCTAGTTAGTTCTTTTACAACATTGGAATATAAAACAGGAAGATCATCAGTTATTATTTAAATAAACCATTAACCCGGTTTTTTTAAGAACAAGCAAAGTATTAAATTAAAAAGCATACTAATAGCTCAGTAAAACAATCAAGCTCGTGGACGGAAATTTGCAAGACAAGGCTTCCGAAGTCGGTACCTTTCATCCTTAGTCAAGCTTCGGCGTGCCCGCAAGCAGCGGCCATTGACATAAAATTCAGCTGTGTGTTGTCTGCCTAAAATCGTTGCAATGGCTGATTTTGAAGTAAGTAGCAAACAAGCACACAATGATTCTTTTTCTCGGAGTGGATTTCCAAATATCAACCTCTCCACCACCTCACCCCATTTCCTAATCACACAAACATAAAAACACTATAGTAAATGCATTATCATGAAAATACTGGGATTAAAATCAATATGGGAAAATTGATATAGATATACTTACGAGATAAAGAAGCCCACGATTTGCTCTCTTGTAATGGGGTATCCCCTAGAGAATGTGAGAAACAAGGTCCGGTCGTTCTCCTCATCTGGTATTTGGTCCACCCCGCTTGTTTGCTCCAATCTCGAGTAAAAGGGCATTGCAAATGGATTAATTAGTGTTGAGGAAACATCACTACAGTGCCCATAGAACAGTGAAGAACTGCAACCTTCCCCGTGAGGTCTAAAGACTGGTTGAATTACAGGATCCTGGACCTCCCGTGCAGCGGTATCAGTGAAAATTCTGCTGCAAACTTCTGTGACAATGCCGTTGATACCATCCCTCGCGAGTTTCCGGGCGAACTCGAAAATCCCAGAGTCAATATTCAAGTTACCATTCATTAAGGTTGCCAGAATGGGGATATCATCAATTCGAGAATAACCTCCAACACGAATTTCCACAGGTTCAAGCATAACGCGCCTGAGACATAGTAATGTTTCATCATAAAGCGCGTTAATAGCCAAATCGGACAAACTTTTAATCTTCTTGATCAAATCAGAGTACCCCAACTGAACAAGCCACAGCCATAACCCAATAACATACTTCGCCTGGATTCCGTTTCTCCCCAATCTTAGAACTAAATTGTTAAACACATTCCGCTCTGTGGTAAACATATGAAGGAAGGCATCATCTTCGATGTTGATGTCCTCCATTGATTACTACTGTAATCACAGTCCCCCAGAGTGGGTTGGATTGATGGTGGAAACAATGGAGGGTGGAGGCAATTCATAGACTGCCATGTTACTTGTGAGTTTCAAGGTAAAAACCCTAATTGGTCAAGAAAAAAATTCTGTCAGCATGACAATTGTCCTAAAGAAAATGAGGAAAGAAATGTATTTGTCTCAAATGTTTTAAAGTACGAAAATACCCTTATTTTCTCTACTGATTTAATTTGTAAACATTCAAAAATTTGGATAATCTACTTTCAAGTTATCTTGCAAGTATACCTGCAACACTAGCTAGTCTAATTTGAAGGTTTTTTTCAACGAAGAATGTTCTAACTCTAACATCGCCATTGCGACATATATATAGCCAGCAACAAATCTTTCCAGCCTCTATTACTTTCATATCCATATCGAATTATAACAAAATCTAACATGAGGAACGAAGTATTCTTTATTTTATTTTTTGTAATAAGGAACAAATTAGTATCTTATTAAACAGGGTATAAAATTCAGAGGACTCGTCTTGTTTTTTCTTATATGAATGAAAGACGAAATATAAGTATAGTTTAATTTATCCCAAAATCGGTTGGGCTGGAGTTGAAGCAACAAGTTTTACATAGCTATGTTTGCGGTAATCTCTGTCAAATTCATATTCGGATGCAATAAAATCCCCAATGTAGGACATTCAACGATTGTTCTACACACGTCTACATCTAGGTTTAGGATGGATCTATCCAGCCCGAGTCAAACCTGCAGATGATAATTAAACTTTGCCTAGCAGTTTTAGCGTTCGACTCAAGTGTTTCCAATTAGGCCGGTTTGATCAGCAGGTCCGGGAACGAGCAAAAGTGGCATTAAAACCAATCATTCCTTAAATATCCACCTCGAATCAGCACTTACGGAAATTTTATGTCGTGAAGTATTCACCGCAGCATAATTGCGGGCGAATGCATAGACTTTAGTGAGAAAGTTAAACCAAGTCGCATATATTTCATTGGATTTTGAGTACCAATACACACCGATTTGACATTGTTGTGGCAAGCAAACAAAACAACTACCACTTGATGAAAACTCTGGTGGAGTTCTTTCGCCCATCTCTTCACCATTTGCTGGTACTCTTGGGAAAATGTCTTCAACAACTTCGCTATCAACACTGAGGAATAATTATGTGAGACATTCTGCTTTAATAAATAGTTGAACACCATAAAAAAACAAAGTTCATTTAGTACTTAAGGATCTAGTATCAATGGGTTAATAAATTATCGTAGCGAGAGGGAAGGATAGTGGGTGTGGTACTGGGCCTCAATTTATTGACAAAAGAACATCAATGGATACCAATTGTTTCCATTGCAGGCGTGAGGAGCTGGCCATATAGCCAATCGATACAAAATTCTTTTCATTAAGTAATCAGTAGTAGGCAAGGAGATATAAAGGACTACTTTTTGTGAACAAATATAATTATGTCTCCTCTATTGCACTCTCTATACCTCGTTTTACTTCCATGCAGCACTGCAGTACAAAGTTCTGTGTAAAATGGACGCCTTCAGTACCACAACTCCACAATACGTATGTTGACACTCCAATTCAAATTAGGGCATTTCTGGCTGCAGGCTAATGCAAAGGCAAGTCTCTGAACTTCATTTTCTCAGAAGTATACATAATAGGGACAGAAGCATATATTATTCCATGTACATGAAATCATCGCTGATAGTTGCAACCACCATATTATATTACCTTGATTTCTTTGCGGGGTTGCCCTATTTGGGACACTTCAAGGTAACCATTTCACTATTGAATTATACTGTAGGGGGGTCTGTCTTAGCCCCCAGCCTTCCAAGCTAAAAAAGGTTTATACGTGTCTTGAGCTTGAGGTGAAAGCTTCGAATACAACATAATCAGTCAACCATGTTCCCACATGTTGACGTAAAAATGCATAAACGAAGTGTACAAATGACCAAAATCACAAATGATGGATGCTCTTTATGTGTATTTGATGGATCGGTAACAAGGGATAACCATATTGTTACCACTTGGGATGCATATTTTATTATCCTCTTAAGACCAGATAAAAAAAATATTGCAGTTTAATTTACTTTTCATATCTACTCTACAAAATCTTTGCACCGCAAAACTGAATTTATAGGTGCATATGTAATAATTACACCTGGAAAAATATCAAGGAGCAAAGATTTTAGTCTTTGTGGTTTCAAGTTTATTAATTTCTTGCCACAAAAATAGATTAAAAGCTAAATTTTCCTAGCCACATAGCAATTCATCCATATATTAAAGTTTTGGTCTCCAGTAAACTTACCACATTAGTTGTTGAGCATTTAGAACAAAATCAACAAACTCCACGAATTTAAAAAGATGCAGCCATACACGATTGTGTGCTCTCCTCCTTCGTCGTGCTCAGTACTCACAAATTTAACCTTGTCCTCAAAACCCTGAGTTAAAGAAGAAAAACAGTATAAATTAGCTACATCAATATGGAGACTTATAAAAACATGAAATAAAGGCACATTGTAAATTTCAATTAAAAGTTCCGTTATTTGCTCCTTTCCGCTTTACATCCTCTCGAGAATGTGATGGATATGTTCTTTTTCTACCGATGCTCACTTCGTGCATGTCTTTTTTTTCTTTGCCTATAGGGCGGTCAAGAAGTTGTTTCACTTATTTCTTTACCATGTGCAGGTACTCCTTGAATAATGTTGTCAATAACATCACTTTAGATTTAAATCTAAGGTAAGATCATAGGAACAATAATTTTCTTTAGTAGCTTGACAAATGACGCCATATATAGCAAGCAAAAAAAGAATTAATCTATGAATGAATCTACCTTGAATAGCAAGATAGATGGTAGGGTTTCTTATGAAGTGGGAGGTTTAATGTGTCGATCTTTTCGGAGCGTTATAACTAGTAAATAAATAATTGGAGGAAAATCTAAATATATACAACTTACTAGTACAACATCACTGTACAATTAATCTCCTATATACGAAGTCAATAATATTGGTGCACAGCTTCGTATATACGTACTATGTAGTGTAAATTATAAGTGTGGAAAACTCATAACTGGAATTTCAAATAATAGTTACGTAAAACCATCACACATATACATGATGCAATATCATATTATTAGGCATACAAATGTCCATTCAAAGGCGCTTTAGGTTTTCCTATGACAGGATCTGACCCCAGTTGATTGCATTCCTTATATCCTCCCATATGTCCCTAATTTAACTAGGTTTATGCTGTATTTCCTCTATATATAATCAAACCTAAGAGGTATTTTTCCGATAGGCATAGTTAAAAGGAAAAGATGTCACAATTTAAAACGTCCATCAGATCCGTCTGTCTCTCTTTAACAAACATTTTTTACCCTCCACTGTCGTCATCCAGTTTGGGTTACTAGTACTAGATAAATAATAGTATTTATCCTATACATTTACAGGCCTAAAAAGTTTCATTTCTGTACTAACTCATATTTTAAATTGCTAATTATCAAAGAGACAGATAAAAACCAAAGTTTAAGAATGTGAGGGCCAATGTCTGCTACTCTTTCCCCCATATAAACAAACAAGGTATTCAACATCCAGTTTGTTTCGCTTCACAAAGAAATCATAATCATGATGACACCAGCTGATTATTGCAGTAAACCAAGCACTGAAAGAATGTTTAGGTATTGGATCACTGTTCCAAATGGTTTACACCCATCACAAAGGCACTATGGAATTTATTTATGAACTGATTTGGATGTGATCGATCAACTGCCACAAGTTTAGGTCTTCATTTGAAAGGATCTAACTTTCTATACAGTTCTTGTAAAGCATTATAACTCTCTAGTTGGTGGTACATATTACTTATTACCTCCACTTCAAGATTATCCCTAAATCCTTCGTGAGAAAGTGGGTTCTATTGCCTCTAAGCTCATCTCCCCTGAGCAAACTGCCTTCATCCGGTGTAAAAGCATCTCTAGATCTATTTGTCTTGCCTCTGAATGTGTTAATGCTCTAGATGATCTTGGTAGGGGCGGTAGCATTGGAGTTAAGATTGATATCACTAAGGCTTTTGATACCATTGACTGGGGGTTTGCTCTCCAGGTGTTACCCTCTTTAGTTTTCTCTTGTACTTACCAATTGGATTAAATTAAAGCATTTTTACATCATCTCATCTTTCTATCTTGTTCAATAGGAATCCTCAAGATTATTCTATCTTGTCTGGCTGAAGAGGTTCTTAGCAGAGGGCTTACAGCTTTGGTCAATATGGGTGGTCTCACCTCTATTGCTTATTTCAAAGGCATCTCCACCCCCACACATATTCTCTGTGCAGATGGCATCTTTATTTTTTGCATAGGCATCTCTTCTGATCTCAACAATCTTATCTCTCTCTCAATATGAACAGTGTTTTTGCCAAGTGATCAGCAAGGATTAAATTAGAGCTTATTTTGGCCTGAATGCTCAGTCCATAAAACTTCTTATCCTGTCTATTTTAGGCATGAGAGAGGATGTTTTTCCTTGTAAGAACTTGGGTGTCCCTCTTTTTAAGGGTATGCCCAGAAAAGTTCTCCTTCAATGTATTGCTGATAGAGTTAAGATCAAGCTTGCAACTTGGAAGGGATCTATGCTTTCTATGGCAAGTAGAATTATGCTTGTTAAATCTATGATTCTTGGCACTCTCAGTTATAGTTACTCTGTCTACAAATGGCCTGCCTCTCTCATTCATTCTTGAAACTTGGAGAAAGAACTTTATTTGCTCAGGTGATCCAGACATTAAGAAACTTGTGGCATGGAAAGCCATGTGTCTTCCAATTGATGAGGGGGGGTTTGGACATCAGATCACTTGCTTCTCTAAATAAGGGGGCCATGCATAAATTATCTTTTGGCATTCTTGCAGAAAGATCTCCCTGGTCTCAGATCATGAAGGCTAAGTATATGACAAAGCTTTGCCAGCCTATCACCTACTACAAGAAATCCTCTCTTTGGCATGGCATTAAAGGGGTCATTGGGTTAGTACAAACGCAATCTAGATGGCCCATTGGTGATGGCTGCAATTAATATCTCTTTTTGGTCTTAAGAGTGGTTTTGTAAGCCAATTGCAAATACTCTCAACATTCCACCTTCTACTCTTTCAAAGCTCAAGGCTAAAGTTGATGACTTTCTGAACAATGGAGACTGGTACATTCCATCTTCCCTTCTCAACCACTTCCATGATCTGTGTGCTAAAATTAGAGAAGTCCATCTCCCTGTGGTGCCTGAGACAGATAAACTTATCTGGAGACATACTTCTAATGGTTCTCTCACTTTCAAAAATGTTTTCACTCATGTCAGAAAGCATGCTGCAACAGCGTTCTGGGGTAAGTCTCTTTCATAACAAAGCTCCTACAGATGACAACCCTGTGTGCTAAAATTAGAGAAGTCCATCTCCCTGTGGTGCCTGAGACAGATAAACTTATCTGGAGACATACTTCTAATGGTACTCTCACTTTCAAAAATGTTTTCACTCATGTCAGAAAGCATGCTGCAACAGCGTTCTGGGGTAAGTCTCTTTCATAACAAATCCCCTACAGATGACAACCCTGTGTGCTAAAATTAGAGAAGTCCATTTCCCTGTGATGCCTGAGACAGATAAACTTATCTGGAGACATACTTCTAATGGTTTTCTCACTTTCAAAAATGTTTTCACTCATGTCAGAAAGCATGCTGCAACAGCGTTCTGGGGTAAGTCTCTTTCATAACAAAGCTCCTACGGATGACAACCTTCAATTGAGGGGTATAGTTATTGTGTCTTGCTGCTCTCTCTATGCCCTTTCTACTTATGGTGAATCTATTTAGCACCATTTTGTGATTGCTCTTATGCTAAAACTATCTGGGCTTGGGTTGCAGCTATATTTGGTAGGAATTTAATAAACTCAGATTTACACTATTCATGACCTTATTAGGTTGGGCATCTAATCTCACCTCTCTGTTGAGCAATTTGTGGCTCTTTGCCATCCTCTCTAGGTTGTGGGCCATTTGGAAGTCTAGAAACTCTGTGAGATTTGTCAATATTTTCCTTTCTACTGCTCAATGTATCTCCACCATGGATTAGAGACTCTAATCTTCTCTCAACTTGTACTATGTTCCCAGCTGATGCTAGCTCTCTTGAAGCTCTTGGTGTTTCTGCTAATTCTCCTCTGGTCCCCATTATTAAATCTATTTGTTGGGATCTCCCCATTGCCCCTTTCTTAAAGATGAATACTAATGGTGCTTCCAAGGGTAATTCTGGAGCCTCTAGGTGTGCAGGGGTGTTTAGGGACTTAAAAGGTGAATTTATTGCTTCTTGTGGGCTCTCTTGGTCATCAAACTTCCTTCTTTGCAGAGCTGATGCATGTGATCAGGAGTTTGTTAAAGCTATGGGTTACACCCACTTGTGGCTGGAGCTGGATTCTTTCTCAGTGCATGGTTCAATTAATTCTCAAGAATAGTTTGGATGTTCCCTGAAAGCATAGGATCTGCTGGATCAATTGTCTGTACTACTTGAACACTATACACTACAAGGTCACTTACATCTTAAACAAAGGGAACTCTGTTGCAGATAAGATGGGCAATATGGCTATCTACATTGCTCCCATCCTTTGCACATGGTCTGAAGTTCCAAATTTTCTTATCCCTCTTCTTATGAGTAACTTGCTTCATTTCCTTGTTTCAAGTTTAGTTGAGTACCAACACCCCACCCCCCCTAGGAATTGTTAGAGGATAGAGGATGTAGTTAGTAGATGATATCTATTCTCTCCCTGAGCTTAGGTGATACCTTCTTGCACCCTCATTCCTCTAGGTTTGGGATCTTCTAGTCTGCTTTGTATCTCCTTGTTTTTCATTGGAATAAACTGTGTTTTTTTGCCTTAAAAAAGGGGTGAAATGCGTATTTTTCATACTGAACTAAAACTTTTTACCTCCCATATGCATCTCATTTAACTAGGTCTATGCTGGGTTTCCCCTCTAGTTATAATTATATCCATGCACACAGTGACTCGGCCTAGCTAATCCAATTTTATACAATTCACATAATTAACAACTGCAGGAAAGAAAAACATAGAGTTCTAAGAACAACAAAAGGCCAAGGCATACCTAGCAAAAGAAAAAAGGGTTCACACCCAGATCAATTATGATGAGTCTTGACTCTTGAGGTAGTTCCTTGCAGCGAGCCAAGCACTAAGAGAGATTACGCATATGATCATTGTTCTAAAAGTTAATTTTTACCCATTTCAACGCTAGCTTTATTAATAGTTCTCTATGAACTCATATGATGTGATCAACTGACTATCGATATTAATTAGGTTTACATGGCTCTCTAGTTTATGGTATTACTTCCTACCTCCTATATGTCTCCTATTTAGTTATATGCCGGTTTTCCCCTCTATCTATAATATATATATGCTCGCAACGACTCGGCCTGGTTAGTCCAATTATATTTTCATTTATTTTTATTTTCCTTGTTTTTTTTAGCAAGTTCTGTTACTCACATAAGTCAAATTCAGGATAAAAATGTTTCAGGGTTCTAAGAGCTACAGCAGGCTAAGATCCGTTACTTTCCCTGAGCAAAAACTAAAACAACATGACATGTTTTACAGGAAATGAGATGTAGCCTTACCGAGAGTACCCATTTTCAATACTCTAATCTCTCAAGAATGTGGTTGGGTACACAAAACTCTGGACACTGAAATCTAACTATTTATAAATACACCATTAAAAAAGCAACAAATAAAGCAAAAGAGCGCGAAAACATACTAATATCCACATGGTAATGATATCTTTGGCAGTTTCAAGTTCTACACACCTTTGTATCCAGTGATTTCAGGTTCTACACACCTTTGTATCAAGTTTGCCCAACAACAAACATTCCATGTAAGAGAACATGTTGGTATTGATTGTTGCCATTGCAGGTGTAGGGTATAATAAATATTACGTCCAAATATAAGAATTTAGTATTTTGAGTGAGTGAGAAAGGATCGATGGTAGAGTTTCATTAGAGGAGGTTTAGTATATCTCTTTTGAAAGTGTTTAGGAAATAAGTTATTGGCGGGACTTGAATCAAAATAACATAAATAAAGATAATGCGTCGACGATGAGAACGACTATTAGATGATGATTCACATCACTCTAGTTCATTTAAGAGCAAATTTGATAAAAACTTCCGTCGCGAATGACCCCTTGGTTCCTCAGTTATTCAAGCCCATTCCCTTTTCAGCAGATTACGCCGATCAAAATATATTTACCAATGGAAACTACAGTCAATTTTTTTTAAATACATACATACCCTTTTCATTTAAAAATCAATAATAAAAAATATAAAATAGACAGTCTGTAACATAACAAGATCCAATGAAGGTATCTCTAACTCCAGTTGGTCTATTTGGTGATTTTTCCTTTGTTTAGAGCTGAAAACAGAAAACAGAAAACACAATTAATGTCTTTATTGAAGCTAAGGAGGTGTAAAGCTGAAAGAGATAACTAGCATAGATGTCTAAAACTCAAAAAAAAAAAAATTAAATCTAGGTTTTTGTAAGGGTATATTAGGATTTGTACAAGTCAACTGTTGGTCACTTAACTTTGATTGGCCATAACAGACGATTGAATAAGTGAGGAACCAAGGGGTCATTCGCGAATACGCTTAAAAACCGAATTTGTTTTTCATTTAAGGCATTGGAATGTAAATCAGAAAGATCAATTACCAATCAAATAAACCAGTAACTCGATTTTTTTAAGAACAAGCAAATCATTAGATAAATAAAAAAATACTAATAGATCGATCAAACAATCAAACTCATGGAGCGAAATTTGCAAGACAAGGCTTCAAGAGTCGATACCTTTTATCCTTAGTCAAGCTTCGACGTGCCCGTAAGCAACGGTCATTGACATTAAATTCAGCCGTGTGTTGACTGACAAAAACCATTGCAACGACTGATTTTGAAGTAACTACTAAACATGCACACACCGATTCTTTTTCTCGCGGCGGATTCTCATATGTCAAGCTCTCAACCACCTCGCCCCATTTCCTAATCACAAACATAAAACACCATGTAAGCGCATTATCAAAAAAATACTAAAATTAAATCAATATGGGAGAAATTATTCATATGTACTTACGAGGTAAAGAAGTCTATGATTTCCTGTCTTGTAATAGGATATCCCCTAGAGAAAGTAAAAAACAATGTCCAGTCATTCTCCTCATCAGGTAGTTCTTCATGCCTTTACACCAATCCCGGGTAAAAGGGGGTTGCAAATGTGTTCAATGTTGAGAAAACAACACTTCTGGGCCCATAGAGGGGTGAAGAACTACATCCGGTCGCCGTGGGGTCTAAAGACTGGTTGAATTACTGGATCCCGGGCCTCCCGTGCAGTGCTGTCAGTAAAAATACAGTTGCAAACTTCTGTAACAATGCTGTTGATTCCATCCCTAGCAAGTTCTCGGGCGAACTCGAAAAACCCAGAGTCAATTTTCTTGTCATCATTAAGTAGATTTGCCAGAATGGGGATATCATCAACTCGAACATAGCCTCCAACGCGAATTTCCACAGGTTGATCAAGCATAGCGCAAGTGAGACATAGTAATGTTTCATCATAAAGCGCGTTAATAGCCAAATCGGAAAAACTGTAAATCTTCTTGATCAATCAGAGTACCCCAACTGAGCAAGCCACAACCATAACCCAATAACATACTTTGCCTGACTCCCATTTGTCCCCAATTTTAGAACTAAAGTGTTAAACAAATTCCTCTCCGTGGTGAACATATGATGGAGGGTATCATCTTCGATGTTTATGTTCGCCATTGTTGACTGCTGTAAACACAATCTATTAGAGTGGGTCGGAATGTGATGGCAGAAAGAATGGAGATGGAGGCAATTCATAGGTTGTCATGGTACATGTGACTCTTAGGGCAAAAACCCTAATTAATAACGGACAGTTTTTTCTTCTTCTTTTTTTGTAAGCATGACAATTGTCTAAAGAAAATGAGAATTTTTTTGTTTGTTTCAAATGTTTAAAAGTATGAAAAGATCCATATTTTCAAATATTTTCTCTGTTGATTTAATTTGTAACATTCAAAATCATGGATATTTGGATAATCTACTTTCAAATTTCCTTATATTATTATACAATACTTTCTCAGTTATCTTGCAATTACCTGCTACACTTGACAGTCTACTTCGAAGCATTTTTTTTCTACAAAGAATGGTCTTACATCCCATCGCAACCAAATATTTAAAACAAAATCTAACATGTGTAAGTGTCATCATACGGTAGTCCGTTAAGGATCAAAGTACATTAGATTAAACTAGGTATAAGGATTTGGCTAGTTTTAATTAAGGGAGGCCTCAATGGACAGTGTACACACCACTTGGTTAATGAGGTTAAAGATTACGGAATTGAAATCCGACAGGTGCAAAAGATTTATATATATATATAAGTGTAAGTATCACTCAATGTTAGGATATACTTATCCAAATTGGGAGCTGATCAGCAAGCCTTAATCTCTATCAAATTCATTTTCTGATGCGATAAAGTCCCCAATGTAGGACTTCCATAGTTTGTTCAACATGAGGTTGTGTTAAAGATAAGGATCAACCAACTAAAGATCTAGTGAAGCTAAAGACTGCCTGATCTCAATCCCAACAGCAGCTAGATAAGATTACATTCTGTTGAAGTGTTTTAGAAAACACAGACTCTTTGTATTATAAATTAAACTGAACTCTAAGGGTAAACTACTGAAAATGAAACCCTCAATTCAAATCTCTTTCATGTATCAGATAGCTAGGGTTATTTTGCAACTAGAAATTCTCCAGAAATTTTTGAAATGGCCAATCAACTAGCTCTTATTGCTTCTCCATCTCTCAACCCCGCTTCTTCAATTTCACAGCTCGTAAGCATGGTATTTGTAAAGCTTTCTTCACAGAACTATTTATTGTGGAAGAAACAAGTTGTGCCTATTCTAGGAAGCCACAACTTACTGGGGTATGTTGACGGTACAATTCCTCCTCCCCAAAGGATGATCACCTCCCAAGATGGTAGAGAAGAGATCAATCCCGAGTTCCCAAAATGGGAAACTACTGATCAAATGGCGATGAGCTTGATTTACAACACTCTTTCTGAAGAAGTTCTTGGCGAGACGATCGGATTTTTGAAATCAAAAGAAGTATGGGACGTGTTGCTCGAGACTTATGCAAGACCTTCAAAGCCTCGAGCCTTGCAACTACGACACGAGCTGCAAACCATTTAGCGCGGTTCATACTCCATAAAGGATTTTCTTCAAAAGTTCAAGGGAATATCAGATTCTCTCGCGGCAATGGACCAAAGTCCAGATGAAGAAGAAAATGTGTATTTGTTGTTTCAAGGTCTTGGTCCGGAGTATGATGTTTTTGCGACAAGTATGCTCACAAGGGATTCTCTCCCTTCATATCCTCAGGTTGTTCCTCACCTCCTAAGCCATGAATTACGTCTTCAAGCTGCTGAAATGAATAAACCATCAGGAAGCGATGTTGCATTTTTATGCAACGCGATAGTTCAAACAACCCTCAATTGTATCTCTTTCTCGTCAATATATTCTTACTTCTTGCTAAAAAAATAAAGATAGTTCAAACAACAAATTTCGTGGAGGATGCTTTCGAGGGGGACGATCTCGAGGAGGACACTTTCGAGGAGGATGATCTAATCGATGGGTAAATTATTCAAATCAACAAGGGAGTTATAATCATGCACGCCCACAAAATCCTTCAAATGACACCCGACCGAGTTTTAAGATACGTGGACGTCGTAACCATACAACATCTGACTGCTACCACCAACATGATCCTGCCTATCAAAATTCTAGTACTCCTCAAGCTTTAGCAGCAATGACTATCAATAATTGCCGTGATTCATCATGGTATTCGGACACTAGTGCAACAGTTCATATGACTAACAACCCAGGTAACCTTACTCATACACATCCATATTTTCGTAGTGATAAAGTTATCGTTGGTAATTGTGCACCCCTTTTAATTTGGTTCAACAAATATTCCTACTCCTATAGGTATTATTCATTTACGTGGAGTTTTACTTGTTCCTAAAATTCAAAAGAATTTACTTTCCGTGAGTCAATTTACCACCGATTCTGATTGTATTTTTTAATTCTTACCAACTGGTATTGTCATTATGGATCGGATGGGAGGGAGAATGCTGGGGACAGGTGATAGGAAACATAATCTCTATGCTCTCAGTCATAATAAAGATGCTATGCTATCCGTTCAACTATCTTCATGCAAGGCATCTTCAAATCGTTGGCACCATAGATTGGGGCATCCCTTGTTAAGGATAGTCGAACTTCTCAATAAACGTGGCAAAATTGAATTTGTTAGTCTGCCTAACACCGATAGTTCTTCCTTGCCATTATGTAGTGCTTGTCAATTGGGGAAAATTCATAAAATCCCTTTTAATCTGAATGAAAAGCGGTGCACATCGCCATTAATAAAAATCTATTATGATCTTTGGGGTCCCTCGCCAGTGTTATCTATTTCAAAGTATCGATACTATGTCATTTGTATTGACGATTTCAGTCGTTTTACTTGGTTCTTCCCAATGAGACTCAAATTTGAGTTTTATCATTTGTTTCTCAAGTTTCAGAAGTTTGTTGAAAATCGATTTGATTCCAAAATAAAAATATTTCAATGCAACGGTGGTACCGATTTTAATAAATCCGAGTTTCTTCACTATCTCGCTTCTTGTGGAATTCATAAGCAACTTTCATGTCCTTACACACAAGCCCAAAATGGTAGAGCCGAGCGGAAGCATCGTCATATAACTAAGACAGGGCTTAGCCTTATGTTTTATAGCAAAGTCCCCACCAACCTCTTGGTTGAAGCATTCTCCACGGTCGTTCGCCTTATCAACCGATTGCTACTTCAAAACTCATCTCCTTTTGAAGTTATGTTTGGTAAGACACCCGATTATTCGTTTTTGCAGTCTTTTGGATGTCCTTGCTTTACCTACTTGCGTGATTATGCTAATAACAAACTTTCTCCAAAAAGCCTCCCTTGCATTTTTCTAGGTTACAGTGTCATTCATAAGGATTTTCGTTGTTTGCATTGTCCAACTGGCCGACTTTATGTATCATGTCATGTAATATTTGATGAAACTGCATTTCCTTGTGTATCCAATGATTCTTTATCGTGTATGCCTTTGGATGATTTTGTTTCTTTTCACAATGAAGTCCATACCTCCAATGAACCATTAACACCAAATCGTACATCTCGTGCTACTTCACCTTCATGCCCTGAACCTTCAAACTTGAACTCATCTCTTGTACCTTCTCCAGAACCAAGTTACAATGATGCTCCACATCCAAAAACAAGTTAAGGTGATCTACCCATTATCATATCCCATGACATACCTTCTCCAACTTATGATATATCTCAAGAGGCATCTGATTCAAGGGGGGATTCATCTCTCAATAATATAAGTACAGCAGATCAATTACCTTTGGCTCCTCTGAATATAAAAGGTGGTACACTTTTTGTTGATTTGCCTCTCGCTCCACAAAATGACCCACCTGTTCAGACGTTAAACAAATCGATCTAGTGCCAAAAATACTATCCTAGACACGAGATGATTAGCCAAAGTCAATCCCATTCCTCTACGAATAAGGGGTTGCTCTCGACACTTCACCTGATTGTTAATCGTATGGTCTCAGGTCTATCACCTCCTATAGTCAGTTTGCCTTGCCGCCGTAGATGCATCTTCTGAACCAAAGTCCTATCGTACAACACTTAAAATACCACATTGGAAAGCTGCCATGGAGGAAGAACTCTCTACCTTGCACCAAAATCATACATGGAGTCTCACACGATGAACACCAAATATGAATGTCGTTGGTTCTCGCTGGGTCTTTCAAACAAATTTTTAACCTGATGGGTCAATTGAAAGATATAAAGCTCGCCTCGTAGCGAAAGGTTACTCTCAAATCCACGGAGTCGATTACGAAGAAACATTTAGTCCAGTTATAAAAGCCACAACCATCTATTTGGTTTTATCATTGGCTACTATGTTTCAATGGCCGGTTTGACAGTTGGATGTTAAGAACACGTTCTTGCATAGGCATTTAAAAGAAGAAGTTTATATGGGGCAACCGACCAGATTTCTAGATTCAAGGAATCCTGATTATGTTTGCCATCTTCGTCGAGCCATTTATGGACTAAAGCAATCCCCGAGAGCATGGTTTGACAGTTTAAGTAGCTTCTTGTTGAGATATGGGTTATATTGCAGTCACGCTGATAACTCGATGTTCTTATTCCATTCATCACGTGGATGACTTATTTTGCTTCTCTACGTCGACGATATTATCTTAACAGGTGATAATGGCGATCTCCTTCGTGACTTTATTTTGGTTATTGGTCGCGAATTTTCTATGAAGGATTTGGGTCCTCTTCATTTCTTTTTGGGCATTGAAGTTATAACTACTTCATCAAGATTTTTCTTAAGTCAATACAAGTATGCTTGTGATCTTCTTAAACGAGCAAATATGATTGATTGCAAGCCTGCACGGACACCCATAACCACCAGCTTTAAATTTCAGCAATCTGGATCTTTGTTTAATGACCCAACTCTTTATCAGAGCTTGGTAGGTGCTTTACAATGCCTCACTCTCATACGACAAGATCTTACGTATAGTGTCAATGCAGTGTGCAAATTCATGCATTTACCCACAGATGATCATTTTGTTGTAGTAAAGCGTATTTTACGCTATCTTAAGGGCTTTCTCAACTTTGGTATTCCCTTTTGTGCATCTGGACATCGTTGTCATGTTGGTTTTTGTGATGCAGATTGGGGAGGTTGCCTCGATACACTACGCTCGACATCTGGGTTTGCGATCTTCTTTGGATCAAGTCTTATATCTTGGAGCGCTAAAAAGCAGCCAACGGTTTCCTGCTCAAGTACGGAAGCTGAATACCAAGCTTTGGCGGTTGCGACAGCTAATCTTACTTGGATTTCCTACTTATTACGTGATATAGGTATTCAGTTGGAGCGATCACCCATTTTTTTTGTGATAATATAAGTGCAACATACATGTCCTCAAATCCAGTTCTCCATGCTCGAGCTAAGCATATTGAGATCAATTATCACTTTGTTCGTGAGAAAGCTGTTGCCAACTCCTTAGTTGTTCGATTCATTCCGTCTTTTCACCAATTAGCCGACATCTTTACAAAGGCCTTACCTCGAGATTCTTTTCATAGAATTCGTTGCAAGTTAAGCGTTTTCTCTACGCCCACGCATTCCTTAAGAGGGGGGGGTATTAAAGATAAGCATCAACCAACTAAAGATCTAGTGAAGCTAAAGACTGCCCGATCTCAATCCTAACAGCAGCTAGATAAGATTACATTTTGTTTTAGAAAACACAGACTCTTTGTATTATAAATTAAACTTAACTCTAAGGGTAAACTACTGAAAGTGAAACCCTCAATTTAAATCTCTTTCAGGTTGCATCTATGCTTGGGATGGATTATCCAGCTCGGGTGAAACCCGGCTGATAGTAACTTTGTCGAGTAGTTTTAGAGTTCGGGTCAAGTGTTTCCAAAATCATCAGGCTCAGTTTGATCAATAGGTCCCGGACAAACACGGCATTATATAAATCCAATTACTCCTGGAAATATCCACCTCACTTGCAGCAAATTTATATCGTGAAATATTCACCTCATGATAATTGCGGTTGAACCCATAGACTTAGGCGACAAAGTTAAACCAAGCCGTATATATTGCAGTAATTTGAGTACAAATACACACTTAATGCATGCAAAGTCTGGTTGAGTTGTTTCGCTCATCTCTTCACTATCTGCTTGTACTCTTGGAAAAATGTCTTCAACAACTTCGCTTACAACACTGCAAGGAACAATTATTGGACAAACATTCTGCTTTAATAGTTAGACGCCACAAAAACAAAGATCATTTGGTATTTAAAGTTTCTAGTATCAATGGGTTGATGAATTTATCGTAGTGAGAGAGAAGGATAGTAGGTGTGGTGGGGTTTTCAATTTATTGATATCGGTAAGAGGAATGGGTATCAATGCCAATGCAGGTATGGGATCGACTGCTGCCATTGCAGGACTAGAACAAATCATGTAGTTAATGACTATAATTCTCACTCCTTTATCGCACTCTCTATAGGTCATTTTACTTCCATGCAGCACTCCTATAAAAAGTTTAGTGTTAAATGGACGCCATCAGTACTACAAGTCGATGACTCCACAATCCGTACGTTCCAATTCACATTATAGGGCATTTCTGACTGCAGTATCTGAAATTCATTTTCTCAAAAATACATACATAATAGGGACTGAGGCCTAGAACTGAGGAGGCCGATGAGTGATGCGAAATTCTTCACCGAAACCACAAGACCCTAAGTGATCAATCGTAATGGAGATAGATTTTGCAACTCTCAAGCTCCTTCAAGACATCATTGTTAAACCAAGTTCAGATAGACTCTAGTTACAACCTATCTTTACTCTCCCGAACAGCCCTTGCCCAGGTTGTTGGATTGAGTACATCTCGTGCTGTTTGGGATACTCTTCCAAAGCACTACGCCTCCAAATCAAGAGCACGAATTATGCAGCTTCGACGCGAGTTACAAACAATTTGCAAAGGCTCCAAACCCATGAAAGTACTTTCTTCATGCCAAAGAATTGGTTGATAGTCTTGCCGCTTCCGGTCACCCAATGAGTGACCCTGATCTCCAACAAATCATCCTTAGCGGTCTTGATAACGCTTATGATGCTATTGTTACTACGCTAACTGCCACAATGGCCGACATTACCATGGATGATTTCTATGCTCATCTTATTGCGTTCGATATACGCTTGAAGCGCAAACAGTCATGCTACATCAACATCCAGTTGCTAATGTTGCTACTCAGCAACACAACATGTCTTTAAAGCCTGGTTTCAATCAGAACAGGAATCGCTCCTACAACAGTAATCAATATCGCAACCGTGGTCAAGGTATGAATCGATTTCCAAATCGTTCTCAGCCGGTGCAAAGTGTCGTTGGACCTTGTCTAATTTGTGGCCAAAAAAATCAAACTACCCAAACTTGTTGGCACCGCTCTGACCAAATGTCTCAAGCCACTCCTTCTCCACCAACAGCAAATGTTGCTACACGAGACTCCTTTGCTGATCACAATTGGATTCCGGACAACGGTGCTACACATCATTTAACGCCAAACTTCAACAACTTCCATCTTCGAGCCGAGTATGACGGTCCAAATCAAATTCGAGTTGGTAATGGTACAAATCTTCCCATTGAAAATATTGGTACTGCTTCTTTTTCCCATAACTCTAGAAAATTTTATTTGCAAAGAGTTTATCATGTTCCTAAATTATCTGCAAACCTCCTTTCGGTCTCCCAGTTTTCAATAGATAATAATGTCTTCTTTGAATTTCACCCTCACTTTTTTGTTGTGAAGGATTGCCGCCCACGGAAGGTGCTTCCAAACGGTTGGAACAGGGGTGGTCTTTACACTTTTGATCATGCTTGTGATTTACAAAACCCGGTTTCTTCTTCAGCCTTTCTCTCAGCATCTCTTCCAGCTTGGCATCAAAGATTAGGTCATCCGATGATTTGAACAGTTAATAAAGTTATTAGCTCGAATTCTTTACCACTTTCTAGCAAGTCCTTTTCGTTCTGTCATTCATGTCATGTTAGTAAGAGTCGAAAACTCTCGTTTCCTTTAAGTTCAACTTTATGTAATGGGCCTTTAGATTTGACTATCTCCGATTTATGGTGTCCTTCCCCGATATTATCTAAAGATGGTTTTTGTTACTACTTGTTACTTATGGATGTTCATACTCATTATACTTGGATTTACCCACTTGCTCGAAAGTCCGATGTTTTATTTTTTTTATTACGTTCAAAAATAAATTGAAAAACTCACCGGACATAAAATAAAAAAATTTCAATCTGATAATGGCAGTGAATTCAAGAAATTCACTCCATATTTAGATAGTCACGATATTTTTCATCAATTTTCATGTCCTCATACTCCGGAGCAAAATGGATTAGCCGAACGCCGTCATAGGCACATTGTCGAAACTAGTTTATCACTCTTGAATCATGCTTCAGTTCCATTGAGTTTTTGGTTTGAAAGCTTTACAACCGCTTATTTTTTAATTAATCGGCTGCCATCCTCTGTCTCTACAAAATAATCTCCATTGGAGCTTCTTTTTGGGACAAAGCCTGATTATCACTCATTTTGTGTGTTTGGGTGCCTATGTTACCCTTATCTCAGACCACAAATTGGCATATAGGTCTCTTCCTTGTATATTCATCAGTTACTGTAGTGCTCATAGAGGTTACTTGTGTTATCATCATCCTACACACCGTGTTTAGATATCACGACATGTTCGCTTTGAAGAGTCGACCTTCCCCTTTTCAGACTTGAATAACAGCCCTTCCACAAGGCCTGGAATTTCCTCATCGCCAACCATTGTAATATCCCCCCCCCCCCCCACCTCAACTACTCAGGTCCACTTCATCTTACATACACCATCATGACCTAATCGATTATAAACCAACGTCTTAAAAGACCCGCAAGTGCACGGTGTACCGTTAAGTACAAGGGTAAGCGGGGTCGTATCCCAAGCGACTTGTGGTGCGAATTATACTTCGAGCTACTAGTTTTATCCAATTACAACGAGTTTGTGTAGATTTTGAACTAAAAAGAAGAACGAAACAAATTACAAGATAAATTAGAGTAGAAACCAAGGCATCGAGTCTACTCTACCCATTAAAACCCTTAGATAGCATAAATAATTAAAGTAAATTACGAGTTCCCGTATCGCATATCATTGGTCGGGCATATGCAATACACAAAAATATATATGAGATTTAGTAATTGGGAACTACCCATAAACCAACTTACTCAACCATGGTCCGGTTGATAAGTATGGATTATGTTTTCTTCTCAATGTTCCTAACCTATCTTGTTATGGTCCAACAAATGGTTATATAGATTCATTATTCCTCATAATCCTAGCTATGGTCAAGCATAGGACAAATGAATACGAATATGCAAAATTTCGGGATAAAGATAAGGTAATTACTCTAACTAAGCTACACAATCTACACTAAGGCTACATTGGGTGGAGCTTCCTCTAGCCTTGGAAATCATAAACTACAATAAACTTGGAAATTCAATTAATATTATTGTCCTAAGTTCACTAATCATTTTTCTCTTGCTTTGTAGGATAGTAAGAAAGTTGGAAACGAGACGGATAATACACAAAGCTAAAAGCATCATCAAATCCATCATTCTTATGCCCCCTAAGTGAAGGGGTATTTCTTTCTTTTGCCTCCTAAGTGAAGGGGCGGCCACAGCTACACCGGGAAACACTTCCCGTAGGTTGGTACTTCTCAAAACTTGACATCTAGAAGGGGTTCATATCCGCTCCACCCCGGCACTAAGGTCATAAAGTCGTGTAGACTGTGCCAATACACGCTACTCTAATAAAGAATTTGCTGTGGTTGGATTGACCTATTGCTGTGTTTAATATTCTTTTTCATTCCAACATTAGTAAAGGTAAAAATTGTTAGAGACTTACGAGATTTCATCACCCAAAAAGCTCTCGAACAAGTGAGACCACCCATTAGGGATACGAAGAAATTTGTATCACACGAAAAATTGAACGTCCCGAACCTCAAAATAGCTGCTAATTAAAAAGAGTAGTAAGATTCCCGCAGGATTTCATCACCCAACGAATAGGTGTACCGGACCGGGGTAAAAACACGGGTTAATAGGATACGGCCCCAGCCTAGCGCCGCGAAATACTGGTTGTAGGTTTGCGACGTCAACGTTCCGAGTTCTGACGTACGATAAGGCGACTCGCTCGGGCGTGAGGACTAAACATCTACTTTAAGCTGGTACTAGCATAGTGACGCAGGGGAATATAGGAACCAAAGCTTTTTTCCATCGTACCTATTTAGAATATAGAAGAATATAGGGGAGACCTAATTATTACTTCTAAAAAAACGTTGCTGTGCTAGAATCTAGGTTTAGGAAGCTTATCGGAACCTTTGCCCATTTACGGCCCACTATCTCAGCCTAAGCAGAGAGGGTGGCCACCTCGTTCAGTCAATACAATAGAGGAGTTAGGAGCCTCAGTTTGAGAGGAAAGTGATCCATTTCGAGTTTTTCCAATTTCAGAGGAGGGTAATTCATCTAGAGTTGACCCAATTGAACTGATTGTTAAGTTAGAAGTTGAACCCCAATAATGGCGGCCGCCATATATCTTAGGGACTATTGGACCCCAGTGGTGAGTGATATGCCTTCGTGTATTGGGTTACCAGTTGTCACGACAAACCATTATGAAGTCAAGCCTCCTGTGATCCAAATGTTACCTACATTTCGTGGGCTTGATTCTGAGAGCCCTTATAAGCACGTCTACGAGTTTAAGAAAATCTGTGCGCTCTCCAAATGACAGCATTTTACTAAGGATTTTGTTCGCCTTCGTTTATTCCCATTCTCGCTAAAAGACAAGGCGAGTCATTGGCTTGATTCATTGGCACCAACATCTATCAATTCATGGGATCAAATGGGGACCAAGTTCAAAACCAAATGGTTTTCTATGGAAAAACCCTAGCTCTTAAAAATGGAGTTGTTGAATTTGTTCAAAATGAAAGTGACACATTTTACGAGGCATGGGAGAGATATAAAGATCTTCTTCACAATATCCCCATCATGGTTTTGAGAAACAACATCTATCCCAGATCTTTTATCGTGGAATAACTTTGAGAATTCTTATAGGATAGAATCCATGCATAGCGGCAAATTCTAGGACCTTGAGCCTGATAGAGCTTATGAGAAGTTTGAGACATTGGCTGAGAACTCTCAGCAGTGGAATTTTGATCCACATAGAAATATTCGTACAACCAAGAAAGGTGGCTTATACGAAGTGAGCGAGGGAACGGCCATCAAAGCCCAATTAGATACTATTACCCGAAAAATTGGGGCTATGGCTACAAATCAATCTAAGGGTAGTGTGAACCAGGTTCAACAACAGGGTTGCACCGTTTGTTATGATGTAACCCATGTGACTCAAATGTGCCCCATGCTCAATGAAATGAATGACAATCAAGAGCAAGTAAATGCTTTGAATAATACCTACAAGAGGCCCTTTGACCCGTACAAGCCAACTTGGCAGAACCACCCTAATTTTTCGTGGAAGAACAACCAACCCAGTTCACGCTTTGGAGATCCACAAAACTCAGGTCATAATTTGCCTAGGAATCCCCTTTCTCAATCTTATCCTCAGGCATCTCAGCAATCCTTTCAGTCATCCAAACAGTTCTCACCCGCTCCACCCAAACCATCTTTGGATGATACACTTACTCTCTTTATGCAACAATCAATACAATTTCAACAACAAATGATACAATTTCAATAACAGACTTTGGTGAATTAGAATTCTACATCCCAATCTATCTCTAATCTAGAGACTCAGATAGGACAATTGGCAAATGCATTGCATGAGAGACCACTAGGTCAGCTACCTAGCCAACCTGTATCTAATCCGAAAGGACCACCAGGGTTTGATTCTAGCTCAATCCCAAAACAGGTTAATGCCATTACAACTCTTCAAAGTCGTAAACAAATTGATAACCAAGAGTAAATGCCTAGGGTTGAGCTAATATCCGTTGCTATTGAGGATGAGGTCGGTACGAGTGAACCTTCTAATAAGTTAAAGGAGCTGCCTACCTCGTCTATTTCCCTACCAAAGGCACATTTTGAGCCAAAGGTGCCTTATCCACAACGCCTTCTTCCGGCTAATAAAGGGATTCAATTTGATGAGGTATTGGATACATTTAAGCAAGTTCATATAAATATACCAGTACTCGATGCCATCATGCTTATCCCTGCATATGCCAAATTCCTTAAGGATGCGTGCACTAGGAAAAGGAAAATCAATGTGCACAAGAAAGTCTTCTTGACTGAGACATTAATCCCTCCTAAGCTTCAAAATCCTGGAAGCCCAACAACCCTTGTAAAATTGGAGATCACAAAGTAGATAGGGCGTTACTCGACTTAGGGGCTAGTGTGAATGTCTTACCTTGCTCGGTCTATCAAGAATTAGGACTTTGAGAACTAGAACTTACCCGAATGGCACTTTAATTGGCTGACAGGTCAATACGATACCCACGTGGTATCCTTGAGCATATTCTTATCAAGGTTGATACTCTTATTTTTCCTGTGGACTTGGCTGTTTTGGACACTGAAGATGTACAAAATCTTAGCTGTGAGATTCCCGTCATATTGGGTTGCCCTTTCTTTGCGACTACTCATGCCATTATTAATTGCTTTAATAGGGTCTTGCAACAATCAATGGGAGACATGAAGATCAAGCTCAATGTTTTAACAATAATACTCATGTCCCTCATTCTGATGACATGGCTGAGCTGAATATGATTGACTCCCTAGTTTACAACTCGTTCCCTAAATCATTTTCTGAGGACCCCTTAAAATCATGTCTTATGAACTTTGGTGAAGACTTTGATGAAAATCCAATTGTTGAAAAGCTTAATGCTCTACTCGACACAACACCTACTTTTAACAAGTCTAAATAAAGAACTCATGTTGAACCTCTAGAGCCGTCTACTACTTTGCCTATTCCATCCATTGTTAATGCACCTAAGTTAGACCTCAAGCCACTACCTAAGACTGTGAAGTATGCTTTCTTAGGTGATTCTAGCACTCTACTTGTGATCATAGCTTCCAACCTCAATGTTGACCAGGAAAGTAGATTGATGGGTGCTCTTGGAAGACACAAATCAGCCCTAGGGTGGTCTATAACAGACATGAAGGGGATTAGCCCGGCTGTTTGCATGCATCGCATCAACCTCAAGGAAGGTGCTAAAAATTCTCGCGAGATGCAACGGAGGTTGAATCCCACCATGATGGAGGTGGTGAAGAAGGAAGTTCTCAAACTTTTGGACTCGGGTATCATATACCCCATTTCGGATAGTAAGTGGGTCAGTCCCGTTCAGGTTGTGCCTGAGAAATCAGGGATTATTGTAGTTGAGAATGAGAATAATGACCTAATCCCTACCCACATGACCACTGGGTGGCGTGTATGTATCGACTACAAGAAATTGATCACGGTCACAAGGGAAGATCATTTTCCACTTCATTTTATTGATCAAATGCTTAAACGCTTAGCCGGAAAAAGACATTACTGTTTTCTTGACGGTTATTCTGGATACAACCAGATCTCCATTGCCCCAAAAGATCAGGAGAAGACAATTTTCACGTGTCCCTACGGAACATATGCTTATCGACGTATGCCATTTGGGTTGAGCAATGCACCCGCTACATTCCAGCGTTGTCTGATGAGCATATTTTCTGATATGGTTGATAAATTTCTTGAAATCTTTATGGATGATTTTTCAGTGTTTGGATCATCTTTTGACAAATGTTTACACCATTTAGAGCTCGTGCTAGAACGATATACTCAAACCAATTTGGTGTTAAACTGGGAAAAGTGTCACTTCATGGTGACACAAGGGATAGTTCTTGGACACATTATCTCCAACAAAGGGATTGAAGTCGATAAGGACAAGATAGACATTATCTATTCTTTACCTCTACCTCGGGCAGTTAAGGCCATTCGATCATTTTTGGGGCATGCTGGGTTTTATCGCCGGTTCATCAAAGATTTTAGTAAAATTTCCAGCCCTTGTGCAATTTACTTGCTAAGGACACTGATTTCAACTTTGGTTATGCATGTTCACTTGCTTTTGAGAAACTCAAACTTTTATTAACTTCAGCCCCTATCATCTAACCTCCCAATTGGGAACTTCCCTTCGAACTCATGTGTGATGCTTCAGATTACGCTGTTGGAGCAGTTTTAGGGCAAATAGTAGATAATAAGCCTCATGTTATTTACTATGCTAGTCGCACGCTTAATGACGCACAGTTAAATTACTCCACCACGGAGAAGAAGTTATTACCCATTGTGTTTGTCTTGGAGAAATTTCGATCATACCTTGTTGGATCCAAAATTATTATTTACACCGACCATGCGGCCTTAAAGTATTTACTATCTAAAAAAGACGCTAAGCCTCGGTTAATCAGATGGATTCTTTTGTAACAAGAATTTGATATCAAAATTCGAGATAAAAAAGGTGTTGAGAATGTGGTTGCAGATCATCTATCTCGAATTCTCACAGAGGGTGCTGAAGATTTTCTCCCTATCTTAGAGACATTTCCTGATGAACAGCTCATGGTTGTCTCACAACTGCCTTGGTACGCCGATATTGTCAATTATCTTGCTACACAACGATTACCTCCCCATTGGTCAAAACAAGATAAAACTAAATTCTTGCACGAGGTTAGACATTTTAGTTGGGACAATCCTTATCTTTATAAGTTTTGTTCTGACCAAGTGATTAGGAGATGCATCCTAAATGATGAGTTCCATAGTGTACTCACATTTTGCCATACCTTAGCTTGCGGAGGACATTTTGGGACCAAGAAAATTGCTGCAAAAGTTCTTCAATCTGGTCTTTATTGGCCTACTCTTTTCCTTGACGCACATACCTTTTGTTCTAAATGTGATAGGTGCCAGAGGACCGGGAATATTTCTCATCGAAACATGATGCCCTTGAACAACATCATTATTGCTGAACTATTTGTTGTTTGGGGCATTAACTTTATGGGCTCATTTCCTTCTTTTCGCGGTTACCTTTGCATTATAGTTGGAGTCGATTAGGTTTCTAAATGGGTTGAGGCGGTTCCATGTCAAACGAATGACCATAAGCCATGGTAAAAATTTTGAAAACCATTTTTAATCGTTTTGGCACGCCTCAGGCAATTATTAATGATGGTGCTAAACATTTTTGAAACCGTGTCTTTCAAAATCTTTTAAAAACTTACTTCATCACTCATAAAGTAGCCACACCTTATCATCCACAAACAAGTGGTCAAGTCGAAGTATCCAATCGGGAGATCAAAAGAATTTTAGAAAAAACTATTCGAACCGATAGTAAATATTGGTCTGATTGTCTTGATGGTGCCCTTTAGGCATATAAAACAGCTTATAAAACCCCAATTGGTATGTTACCCTATAGACTTGTCTTTTGGAAGACTTGCCACTTACCTGTAGAATTGGAACATAAGGCCTTCTGGGCTACAAAGGCCTTCAACTTTGAAATGGATAAAGTCGGATCACATAGAAAACTTGATCTTTCTGAACTTGACGAACTTCGTCGCGAGGCTTATGAAAATGTAAAAATTTACAAGGAATGAACTAAAGCTTTTCATGATAAGTCGATTGTTCGCAAAACTTTTGAGCCTAATCAGAAAGTGTTACTCTATAATTCACGACTACATTTATTTCCTAGGAAATTACGTTCTCGTTGATACGGCCCTTTTGTAGTTAAAACTGTTTATCCTCATAGACCCGTAGAGGTGGAGGATCCTAAGAACGAAAATATTTTTAAGGTCAATGGCCAACGATTAAAACCGTACTTAGAGTCCTATACTTTTGATGAAGAGATAACATTTCTAAATGATCCAGTATATCAGAACTGATATTATGTACCCCTATAGTACCATTATAAATCATTTAAGTATGGGGGTACATTTGTCTAGCTGAAGATGGTAAACTTAGCGCTTCTTGGGAGGTAACCCTTAACACATTCAGGTGAGACATATTAATTTTCCTCATCCATTTATTTTCTTTTTCTCCAACATTGAGGGCAATGTTTGATTTAAGTTTGGAGGTAGGAAACCATTTTTTGATTTCCTTTTTGAAAAAAAGTGAAATAATGGCACTTTGGCAATGTATGATAAATTTTTGACGAATTTCCAAACACTTTAACTAATTTTACCTTGACATAAATATGATGAAAAAACTAAAATTTGAAATTGTACCAAGTATACACTTGAATATTTTAGAATATCTTAAGTTTGATGTACTATCTTTTTATTAGCGACTAATTCAAGTTAACTTGGTATATTTTGAAAACGTCCACTTCATTGTAGTTTTGCAATTAATACTTTTAATAGATTTTTGCTCAGTATAAGGGAAATTTAGCATTTATGCTAAAAATAGTTTGCTACAAGGGAGACAACTGCCTAAGAATAAAATCACTCCTAAGAAAATAATAATAAATAAGCCAAATATGTTTTAAAAACTTTTACGCTGCAAGGCTACTCGCATGATTAAGAACTGAAAGAGGAAAAATTATCACCAATCTCGAGTTTGACCATGAACTTTGTGAAAGGAGCATAAGAAAATGTAACTTGTGAGAATCATGAGTCTTGGTCATGATAGGGCACCACACCCTGGAAACCTTAGCCAACTGGCAGGGATTGTCGACCGAAAACTCCTTATTACTGAGGCTTCACTAAGAAACAAAGTACTCAAAAGAAAAGGCTTACAAAAGAAATAAAAAATTCTAGGAAGACGAATTGACTAAGACAGTTGTCAAACTGACCTTTGAATTTATTCCAGTGAGAACTAGACTACCAAAAAACTGAGTAAATTATTCTAGACAACATATTAGGCGATAAAACTATTTTTATTGTACAATCAAATATAGGTAAAGAAAAATACTTGAATCTCTTTCTAATCTTTAGGTAGTACCTCTAGTTTCTGATAAGCTTAAAATATTATTTGATATACTTGGGAGAATAGTAAGTTTAAGGATTTTTGTATTGGTATATTTTTGTCATAACTAAGTAAGGTTAAGTTCACAGGAAATGAGTCATGTGAATTCTAAAATTGTTTAAAATGTCATTATTGACTTTTGTGGGTATAGTCACTACAAACCCTCACGAGACAGCACTCGTCCACCTGCCTAAACCTGGGGTTTAACGGCATGTGGATTCCTACCCATGAGGGATCATCTTGGAGAGTATAAATCTAAGTTTAATAAGCAATAAAGTTTATGTTCTTGTCTTTTTACTTTTATCATAGTAATAGTAGTATGGCAATGATCAAAGGGATGAGTAGCTAATCTTCTTAGCCAGGGCTAGAGGAAGCTCCACCCAATGTAGCCTTAGTTTAGATTGTATAGCTTAGTTAGAGTAATTATTTCTCTTTATCCCGAAATATTGTATATTCGTATTCCTTCATCCTACGCTTGACCATAGCTTGGATTAGGAGGAATAATGAATCTATATAACCATCTTGTTGGACCATAACAAGATAGGTTATGAACATGGAAAGGAGAACATAATCCATACTTATTAACCGGACCATGGTTGAGTAAATTGGTTCATGGGTAGTTCGCAATTACTAAATCTCTTGTATCTTTTGATGTATTGCATATGCCCGACCAAGGATATGCGATACGGGAACTCGTAATTTACTTTAATTATTTATGTTATCTAAATGGTTCCAAAGGGTGGAGTGGAATCGATGCCTTGGTTTCCACTCCAATTTATCTTGTAATTTGTTTCATTTTTTTTTATTTCAAAACCTACGCAAACTCATTGTTATTGGATAAAACTAGTAGCTCGAAGTATAATTCGCACCACAAGTCTCTTGGGATGCAACCCCGCTTTCCTTTGTACTCAATGGTACACTGTGCGCTTGCGGGTCTTTTAAGATGCCATTTTATAATCGATCAGTAAAATATGAACTGAGGTCTGTGGCTCTCCAAAACTAGGACTGGGTTGGGTATTCTTCAACGAAAAATTTGGGTGGTTCTGCCAAGTTGGCTTGTACGGATCAACTGGCCTATTGTAGGTATTATTCAAAGCATTCACTTGCTCTTGATTGTCATTCATTTTATTTAACATGGGACACATTTAAGTTACATGGGTGAGATCATAACAAATGGTGTACCCCTGTTGTTGAACTTGGTTCACACTACCCTTAGATTGATTCATAGTCATAGCCTTAATTTTTTGGGTAAGAGTATCTAATTGGGCTTTAATTGTTGTTCCCTTACTTAATACATACAAGCCACCTTTCTTGGGGTTTAAATCTCTCCCATGCTTCGTAAAATGTTTCACTCTCATTTTGAGCAAATTCAACAATTGTATTTCTAAGAGGGAGGGTTTTTCCCATCGAAAACTATTTAGTTTTGAACTTAGTCTCCATTTGGTCTTATGAATTGATAGATATCGGTGCTAATGAATCAAGCCAATGACTCGTCTTATCTTTTAGTGAGAATGGGAATAAACGAAGGTGGACGCAATCCTCAGAAAAAATGTTGATCTTTTGAGAGCGCACAAATTTTCTTAAATTCGTGGACTTGCTTATAAGGGCTCTTAGAATCAAGCCAATGAAATGTAGGTAACATTTGGATAACAGTAGGTTTGATTTCATAATGATTTATTGTGACGACTGGTTACACGATACATGAAGGTATATCGCTCACTACTGAGGTCCAATAGTCCCTAAGAGATCTGGTGGCAGCCATAATTAGTGGTTCGACTTCTAGCTCAACAACTAGCTCAATTGGGTCAACTCTAGATAGATTACCCTCCTCCAAAATTGGGGGTCCTGAGTTCTCTATTGTGTTGATTGAGTGAGGTAGTCGCCCTCTCCGCTTTGGCTGAGGTGGTGGACCGTAAATAGGCAAAGGTTCTAGTAAACTTCCTAAACATTTTTTTCCACGAGTCCAATTGATCATGCACAAACTAATATGCGATAAAATTTGGCACCCGTTGCAGTAAACAATCAATCAAACCTATAATCTAACACTTCAACATTTTTTTTAAGAAGTAATAATTAGGTTTCCCCTATATTCTTCTATGTTCACAAAAGAGTAGGATGGTCAAAGGCTTTGGTTCCTACACTCCCTTGCGTCACTATATTAGTACTAGCTTAGAGTAGATGTTCAGTCCTCACACCCAAGCGAGTAGCCTTATCGTACGTTAGCACTTGGAACGGTGGCGTCGTAAACCTACAACCAGTATTTTGTGGCGCTATGCTGGGGTCGTATCCTATGAACCCGTGTTTCGACCCCGGTCCGATGCACCTATCCGTTGGGTGATGAAATTCTGCGGGAATTTTGCTACTCTTTTTTATTAATTGTTATTTTGATGTCCAGGACGTTCAATTTTTGTGCGATACAAATTTCTTCGTATCCTTAATGGGTGGTCCCACTTGTTGGAGAGCTATTTGGTTGATGAAATCTTGCAAGTCTCTAACAGTTTTTACCTTTACTAATGTTGGAATGAAAAAAGAATATTAAACACAACAATAGGTCAGTCCAACCATAACAAAAATTTTATTAGAGCAGCGTGTATTTGCACAGTCACGCGACTTTATATGTCCTAGTGTCGGGGCAGAGCGGATATGAACCACTTGTAGATGTCAAGTTTATAGAGGTACCAACCTACGGGAAGTATTTTCTGGTAAAGCTGTGACCGCCCCTTCACTTAGGGGGCGAAAGAAGGAAGTTCCCCTTCACTTAGGGGGCACAAGAAGGATGGATTTGATGATGTTTTTAGCTTTGCGTAGTGTCCGTCTCATTTCCAACTTTTTGACTATTCTGCAAAAAGAAAGAAAAAGGATTAATGAACTTGCGACAACAATATTAATTAAATTTCCAAGTTTATTGTAGTCTATGATGTCATGATTTTCAAATACGCATATCTTTCATCTCTGTTGAGAGAGAGCAATAAATAATATCAATTTGGAAAGATAATTTAGAAAGTAAAATTATTCAAGAAAGAAGTTTTCTAGAATTTTACTTGCCTAATGCTCAAAAAAAGTGATGAATGAACAGCGACGTCCTTTACTGAGACTATTTTTTACTATTTTTTCAAAAGGCTGTAACTTATAAACGACTAAACAGAAAGCTATGATCTTTAGTAATTCAGAAAGGGTTTTGAATTATATGAAACTTTTGTTGCAAATGTATTTCCCAACTATGAAGTATAGATGTTCATAAACGGTGAAACATTCAGGAATAGACTTCACAGCTACTATAGTGCCAAAAACTCGAAATATATATATATTTTTTAAACTAAACTAGAGAAACTATAATAATAGAAACACTATATGTTATTACCGTGCCACTATACTTTTTAACGAATCTTAAAAACAAAGAATTTAAAAATCATTGGCACGGTATTAGAAAGAATTAACAAAGAAAATTTGGTATTAATGAGAATAGTTTTCAACGATGCCTCCCCCGGCAACAATGCCATTTGATAGGAGGTTTTTAGGGACTCTACAAAATTTCCGCTCAAAGTACGGTTGTCAAATTGTAGCATGGAGAAATAGGATCGAATCTACAAGGATGTTTGGGAAAACAAATACTTTCTAGGCCGAATAACGATTATATACGAGATAAATCTAAGAAGAATAAATAAAAACTAATTATAAAACTTAATGAGGGAGAGAGCTAAGGTTCTGACTTGGCCTCTAGTTTTCAAAACACTAATCGATATATAACTAGATTTTAATATCTCCACCTATCATATGTTCGTATTAAGACACATACGATGTTGTAAAACAAACCACTAAATCAATGGTCAAGCATTTAGTGGTTATACTTTTAAGAGATGGTGAAGAGTATCTTAGAGAATTATCAACTCAACCATGATTAGGCCTGAGTGAGTTCTCTAGTATTTCATCTTCTAATTTAGATCTCCAAATTTTACATAGCTCTAAGGGCTATATTTAGATGATCATTAAACATATTTAGATGATCATAAAACATATTTAGATGATCATAAAACATAGCTCCTAGACTCCTCATTTATAGAATGCACAAGAAACTAACTTGCTTCAAGTAAGGAACCACTTAAGCAACTAATACAACTGACCCGAGATACTTCTATAACAACCTTAGACTTATTCTGCCACGACTACTTCAACTACCCAATGCTTACTTCTAATATTCCCTCCCTTAAACTGATGTTTCTAACAGTAGTTTATGTTAAGTTATTAGCAGAAATGCCTCTCTCAAATGGATAAACTCCAAGCAGCTTTCGAAGCTTCACAAATGCATCGAATTTGAGAGGTTTTGTAAGTATATCTGCAACCTGATTTTCGCTCTTGCAATAGAGAAGATCGATTGTTCAATCTTTCATGAGATCTCGTATGAAATGGTACCGAACATCTATGTGCTTTGTTCGCTCATGGTGCACCAGATTATTGGATAACTTTATTGTTGAACTGTTGTCACAATAGATAGGAGTACCCCCATCTAGTGGAAACCATACTCCTTCGAGCACTCTTCTCAACCAAATAGCTTGACATGCGCAAGATGCAGCCGCGACATACTCTGCTTCCGTGGTGGAAAAAGTAACAATTGGTGGTTTCTTTGACGACCAAGAGATTACTCCTGATCCCAACGAGAATGCATATCCCGAGGTGCATTTCCGGTCATCCTAATCACCACCATAATCACTATCAGTAAAACCTATCAAATCTGAAGTCTCTCCTTTCCTGTAAAAAATGCCGAAATAAGTTGTACCTTGTAAATATCGGAGAATCCTTTTGGCGGCATTAAGGTGCATGATCTTCGGAATTTCCATATAGCGACTGATCAAGCTAACTGCATTCAGGATGTTAGGCCTCGCTCATTGTTAAGTACATTAGACTACCCACGATTTGCTTATATATAGTGTTATCAACCTTCTCACCTTTGGGATCTTTTGTTAACTTCAAACCAACTTCAGCCAGTGTTTGAACTGAATTGCAATCCTTTATTTAAAAAAATTCCAAAATCTCTTTGACGTATTTCTTCTGCGATATAAAAATGCCCTCGTCGAACTGTACTACTTCAATACCGAGGAAATAAAGCATTTTACCAAGATCAGACATCTCAAATTCTGCCATCATCGACTGCTTGAACTCTTCAAACATTGCCCAATCATTCCCTGTGTAGATAAGATCATCCACATATAAATAGAGTATGATAAACTTACCATTAGGCCCATATTTCATAAAGAAAGTTGGCTCATACGGAAATTTTTCGAACCCTTCCTTACAAAAATATGCCTCAATGTGACTATACCAAGCTCGTGGAGCTTGTTTTAGATCGTATAAAGTTTTTTTTAACTGGTACACTTTGTTTGCACTCCCCTCCTTCACATAGCCTAGAGGTTGATCGACGAACATTTTTTCTGGCAAATCACCTTGTAAAAAGGCCAACATCACGTCGAGCTGAAATATAGACCAAGAACTTTTCGCCGCTAATGCGAGAATCATCCAGATCGTATCATGTCGCGCAACAGGAGAAAAGACCTCATCATAATCAATCCCATATCATTGTTTATAGCCCTTAACTACCAATCGTGCCTTATATTTGTCGACTCCGCCGTCTGCATTTAACTTGGTTTTGTAGACCCACTTTACACCGATCGCCTTGTGACCATTTGGAAGGTCAGTTAGCTCCCATGTCTAGTTTTTTTTTTATTAATGCCATTTCGTCATTCATCGCCTCCAGCCACTTTGGCTCTTGTACCGCCTCTTTAAAAGAAACTGGATCACAACTAGAAAACAAAGACATATGCATTTGTGGATCATTAGCTTGTTGAACTTTAGGTACTTCATAATCTTGCATCCACGAAGGTCTCTTTATAATTTGTCGTGGTCTTGTTGTTGCTTGGCTAGATTGTGGTGTATGAGAAGGACCTGGTGATTGTCCTCTTGAAGGTGCAGAGGATGGCTGTGGTTATGGTTATGAGTTCCTCACATGAATCTCTGAATGACCTGATCCATTTTTAGCTTGAACATCATCAAAGATCGCTGGAACGCTTTGCCCTTCTTTAGTAACGGTTAAGTTCCACATCTTTTCTTCGTCAAACAGCACATCTCAACTGACAACATTTTTCTTGGTAACAGGATTATATAACTTGTATGCCTTTGAATTCACAGCAACACCAAATAATATACACCTTTCACCTTTATCATCGAGCTTTTTCCTCTTTTGATCGAGAACATGGGCATATGCGACACACCCAAAAATTTGTAAATGATCGACACTTGGTTTTCATCCACTCCATGCTTCTTCAGGTGTTATGTTTTGAAATGCCTTAGTAGATCTTCAATTTAAAATGTAAGTACTCTACATAACACTCTCTGGCCAGAAATTCTTCGGAATACTATTGATTGTCAACATACTCCGCACCATATTTAAGATCGTCCGATTTTTTTGTTCAACAACGCCATTCTGTCGTGGGGTATAAGATGTTGTCAATTGTCTTTAAATTCCATATCTCTCATAGTAACTTGTGAATTCATTAGAATTATACTCCCCACCACGATCAGAACAAAGTACTTTAATGAGATTCCCCAATTCATTTTCCACAAATGCTTTGAAAACTTTGAATGTGGAGAAAGCTTCGAATTTCTCCTGTAAAACATAAACCCAAGTTTTACGACTGTAATCATATATGAACGTAATGAATTACCTCATGTTGCCACTAGATTTCGGATCGATTGGCCCGCATATGTTTCTATTAAAAAGCTTCAATATCATTTTGGCTCTCCATGTGTTACCCTTTGGAAATGAAACACGGTGTTGTTTGTCAACCCCTCACACACTTGTGAATGGTGATCAATCTACGGAAGCCTCGTCACCATATTCTTTTGTCTCAGAAGTCATAAACCATTGAAGCTAAGATGACCATACCAAAGATGCCATAGCCACGCCGAGTCTTTAACCATTGCAGAAAAACAAGGAACATCTTCATTAGCGATTAATAAAGGAAACATGCGATTGCGAGTCATGATAATTTTAGTAATCAAATTTCTCTCTTGATCTTCAATTCGACAAACCCCACCTGCAAAAATAATTGAGTAACCTTTTTCTTGAAGTTGCCCAACACTTAAAAGATTGCAATCCAGACTTGGAATATAAAACACATCTGAGATTGAATGGTATTTATTACCAGAAGTGTGAATTTGAATATTTCCTTTCCCCATAACCTGTATTTTTGGAACTATCTCTAAATTTCACCGACTTGCGATAAGAGTCATCAATATCTGCAAATATAGACTTTTCCCCGTACATGTGGCTACTGGCACCCGAGTCCAAGTACCACATATTTTGATCAGAAGCTTCCTCTTTGGAGTTGTAGATCAAATAAAGAGAAATCTCATCCTCATCAACAAATTTTCATTTTGATCCTCCTCTGCGAAGTTTGCCTTTTCTCCATTTTCCTTGTACAAAATCACTCGACAATCAGAATGATAATGGCCATAGCCGTTATACCGAAAACATTTGACACCAAAATTAGTACGACCTCACCCTCTTCCTTTGTAATCATAATTTTGATTACCTTCTATATGTTTGGAAGAATCACCACGGAGACCTCTACCTCGTCCCCCTTGGTACCTGTAGCTTGGATTACCTTCTGCATGTTTGTAAGAATCACCCTGAAGACCTCTGCCTCGTCCTCGTCCTCCTTTCCATGCTCCTCGTAAGCTAATGGTCGATGCTTATAGTGCTTGCTCCACCGTCACATGTTGATTTATTCTTTGCTCGTGAACCAACAGTGAACTCATCAATTCATCAATTGACAACGTATCTAAATCCTTCGATTCTTCAATCGAACATACTACATAATCAAACTTTGAAGTCATAGATCGAAGAACCTTCTCGATTATTGTAATATCAACCATCTTTTCAACATGAATTCGCATGTTATTTACGATCATCATTGTCCTCGAGAAGTAATCTGTTACTGACTCCTCTGACTTCAAACGGAGAATCTCAAAATCCACCCGAAGCGCCTGTAATTGGGCTCGTTTCGCCTTCGTCGTTCCTTGATATTTCATCTTCATTGAATCCCAAATTTTCTTAGAGGTCTCTTTTGAGATAATTGTCTCTAAGATTGACCTATCAATCGATTGGTAAAGAAAATTCTTTGCCTTCATATCCTTCAACCGTTGCTCCTCCAATGGCTTTTCTGAGTGTTTGTCAACGCTTGTAATGTTTCTTCATTTGTAGGCTCGGGCATACCAACTTCAACTAGACTCCAATACTACTTCGACCTTAAACAATTCTCTATTAACATGCTCCAATGATCATAGTGCCCATCGAAACGAGGAATCGAAGGTGTCACAAAATACTCTATCGCCATTAACGAGTTTGAGAAAGAAGAAGAAGAAGAAGAAGAAAAATATATGAAGGAACCTAGCTCTGATACCACATGAAACAAATATTAGTGAAGAAATGTTTATTTAGATGATCATAAAACATAGCTCCTAGACTCCTCATTTAAAGATGCATTATATTATGTAATTTTGAGTTCCCTCTATATAAAGGGGACTTAGGTTATCTTTTTTTCTTACGCTAGATCTGAAGAGAGTTCTGAGAGAAGCCTAAGGTTTGAGAGTTTTCATTATAATTACTTCAAGTTTAAGTAATCGAATCTCTATTTTTTCCAAATCTAATTAGTGTTCTTCGTTCTTTCTTCTAAATAAAGCTTCTCAATCGTTTGTTTGAGACGGTCACGTATAGAGACCATAAACCACAATCAACCCCTCGAGAATTGAAACTAGAAAACTGATTGATATAGTGCATAGAACTCCTTATCGTAGGTAGGATAGTTGCGTACTGCTCCTGTAAACATCTCAAAATCGCAAGAAACCAGCTTCCCATCCTGTAAAAGGATTACCCCCACTGCATAGTTTGACGTATTTGTCTCGACCTCAAAAGGCCGCTACAAATTAGGCAATGCTAACACTGGTGCATCCATAATCTTCCGCTTCAGTAACAGAAAGATCTTCTCATGGTGCTCTTCCTTCATAAACTATGCCCCGGTCTTCGTCAAAGAATGCAACGGTGCAGCTATTTGGGAAAAATGCTAAATAAATTTTCGTAAGTACTGACAAGAACCCATAAAACTCCTCACTTCCGTCACTGTGCGGGGTCGATGCCAATTAGTAATGGCCGAGACCTTCTCTGGATCGACCTTAAGCTCACCGCCACCAACAATAAAATCCAAATGGACTAGCCCCAGCTTCCCAAACTCGCACTTCTTCCCGTTCAGAAAAAGTTGTTATGATCGCAACACGCCTAACACTTTGCGTAAATGCCCAAGATGCTCCTCCCATGTACGACTATATATCAAGATATCATCCAAATATGCAATCACAAAATCATCAATAAATGCATGAAGTACCTCATTCATTAGCCGCATAAATGTCGTCGGAGCATTGCATAATCCAAAAGGCATTACCAACCACTAAAATAAGCCCTGTTTGGTTTTGAACACTGTCTTCCAAGTATCCTCCTCCCAGATTCTAACTTGATGGTAACCCGACTTAAGATCCAATTTAGTGAAAAATTGAGACGTCTGTAACTCATCTAAAAGCTCATCAATCCAGGGAAGTGGATAATAATTCTTCATCGTGATCTTCTTCAACGCCTGATAATTCACACACATCCACCAAGACCCATCCTTCTTCGGTACCAATAACATCGGTGAACCACAAGGGGAGCAACTTGGATGAATAACGTCTTACTCTAGGAGTTCATGTACCTATTTCTTGATCTCATCAGATTTTGTAACAGAAGTCCGATATATCCCAATATTGGGTAGTGGCTCACCATTCACCAATGTGATATTATGCTCCACATCCCTCTTACACGGTATCTATTTGATACTCAGAAACAAGTCTTCATACTCCTCTTGCAACTCCCCCATATCGGTTTGTTGCTTAGGAGACATTGCCAAAGTAGACAATATTATAGCCGAAGGACCCTCTTGAACCTGTCGCACCAACAACAAAACAAATTTGCTGCTCGCATTAACCAACCTCTTCGCCAGAGTTGCCGTTACCAAATTACTGGTAGTGATATGTTCTTTGTACCCATTAATATGAAACTCAGTCTCATCCTTCACCAAACGATACTTGCAAGCACAATGGTAAAGGATTGCATCTCGGTCCCAAAGGTAAGGGCTACCCAAGATGACTTGACACACGCCCAACGGAGCCACCTCACATGTCACTTCATCAATAAACTTATCAATAATCGCAAACTTGAACGTACACTACTTAGTGATCTTCAACTCCGCGTCTTTCCGAATCTAACCCAAACCATACGGCTTAGGATAAGCTACAATAGCCAAACCCATCTTCTTCACCACCGCTTTAGAAATTAAATTCTTCTGACTACCCAGATCAATGATGGCCTCGACACTAAGCTTTGCCTCACCTGAATGCTGACAAAGAAAAGCTCATCCTGACTCGCCTTATCGATAGCTAGAGGTTGCTTGAACATTAGAGTAAGCTTATGATTTGGCTTATCTAAATTCGGAAGATCCACAATCGCTGCGGCTAGTGCACGTTTCTCTTTCTTGTCCTTCTCCTCCTTCGGCCGAAGCTTCGTGTAAAGTTTCTAACATTTATCAGAATTGTGCCCATTAGCATTGTAATGACTATAGATAGTCTCCTTGAATGAAGACCCCTCTCCTTTGGACTCCCCTTTCTGATCAAACTTCCAATTAGTCTTGTACCCCAACTTGTTCTTGTCGTCTTTCTTGTAACTCTTCAAGTACTTGCGTTCAATGGCAATTGCTTTAACGGTAACGTCCTTGATATTCTCCACTTAAAAAAGTTTTAATTTTGTTCTAATGGACTAGGACAAACCCCCCGTATACTTCATAAACGCGTTGTACTCATCCACATCAATATCCAAAACCAGCGCTTGGTTATGAAATTCCGTAGTAAATTATTGTACGGATTGCCCAAACCTTTGATGCAAATTGAGCTATTTGTACCATCACTCCTATTCATTCCCAATCGGATAGAATTGCTTCCTCACCAAGACCTTAAATTCCTTCTTAAGCAAACGAAGGGGAAGCTAGTAAAGGATTGCATCTCGGTCCCAAAGATAAGGGCTACCCAAGATGACTTGACACACGTCTAACGAAACTACCTCACATGTCACTTCGTCAATAAAGCGTCTCAATTGAATTATGGATTAAGTGGTATCAGTTTTTAAAATAGGGCTTATTTGAGTGGTTGGTGATGCCTTTTGGGTTATGCAATGCTCCGACGACATTTATGCGGCTATTGAATAAGGTACTTCGTACATTTACTAATTGGCCTCGACCCCGCACAGTGACGGAAGTGAGGAGCTTTATGGGTTCTTGTCAATACTTACAAAAATTTATTGGGCATTTTTCCCAAATAGCCGCACCGTCGCATTCTTTGACGAAGACCGGGGTACAGTTTATGTGGGAAGAGCACCATGAGAAGGCATTTTTGTTACTGAAGCAGAAGATTATAGATGCACCAGTGTTAGTATTGCCTAATTTACAACAACCTTTTGAGGTGAAGACAGATGCGTCAGACTATACATTGGGGGCAATCCTTTAAAAAGATGGGAAGCCGGTTGCTTACCATTCTGAGATGTTTACAGGAGCAGTACGCAACTATCCTACCTACGATAAGAAGTTCTACGCGCTATATCAATCAGTTAAGCATTGGCAGAGTTACTTATTGGGAAAGGAGGTTGTGGTACATTCCGATCACAAACTGTTACAGTTCTTATTTACGCAATCCAAGCTTCAGCAAGCTCGCCATATGAAGTGGATGTCGTAACTTCTGTAGTTTACCTTATTGATCAAGTATAGAAAAGGAGTAGGCAACAAGATGGCTGATATGTTATCTCGACCCCCATTACCAAATATTTCCGCTGATTATTCCTTATAAGTACGTTTCATGGTATGATGGCGACAAGGAGCTCAGTATGATTCATGAGAAATTGCTACATGGCAAGACATACGAGTATGTTCTGAAGGATGATTTGATTTACAGGGGCAATCTACTATGTAATCCTGAGGGTGCAGACCGTTTACAGTGGATCCGAGAGGCACATTGTTCCTGGGTGGCAGGTCATTTTAGGGTTGAGAAGACTCTTTTAAATTTGTAGCGTTATGTCTATTGGCCAAAGATGCAAGTGTATGTTGCTCATGTGGATCGTGGTTGCGTGCTATGTAACGCATCAAAAGCTTCAAATAGGAAGATATGACTGTACTTACCATTGCTAGTTCCTAGTCGACCTTGAGAGAGTATTTTGATGGATTTTATAGGTGGTTTGCCCATGACCAGGTGTAAGAATGGCTATTTATTTGTGGTGGTGGATCGATTCAGCAAGATGATTGATCTTATTCCATACCAGAAGACGGTCACAGGGGAAGGAGCAGTGCGATTATTTTTCAGAGACGTCTGGAGGTATTTCAGGTTCCCTTCTTCTTTTATTTATGATAGAGATAGCCACTTTTTGGGGCATTTTTGGAGTTCGTTATGGTGGATGATGAACACTAAGTTGAAGAGAAGTGCCGCTTTTCATCCGTAGATAGACAGGCAAACAGAGGTCGTTAACCGTACTTTGGTACATTAATTACAAGGATTCCATTCTAAGCATCCTAAGACTTGGGATGAGATTTTACCGTATCTTCAGTTTGCGTTCAACCGGGCGATTCATGGTTCCACATTGAAGTCTCCTTTTGAAGTTTGTTTGGGGTACTTGCTGCAAAGCTCTTTTGATTTGGCATTTTAGTCTTGGCAACAAGACGGTGTCAGGGAAGGAGGAAGAGGAGCAGGTAAAAGCTTAGCGTTTCATTGAGAAGATCAGCAAGGTTCATGAGGTGGTTGAAGCTCAGTTGAAGAAGACTCAAGCGAAGTATAAGGCTCACCATGAAAAGCATAGGGTTATGTATACTTTTCTTTAGGGCGACCTCATTTGGTTGCATTTGGGTAAGGAACGGCTTAAGGGGGAAGGTAAGAAGCTCAAACCTATCCGTTATGGTTCGTTTTTGATACTCAAGAAGATTGGTGATAATGCCTTCCAGTTGGACTTGCCAACTTTCATGAAGATGTATTCGGTGATTAATGTCGAGCATTTGAAGTTGTTTGAGCCGTCTATTTTGGATGAAGAATCTACAATCGATACTCACCAACCATCAGTTGATGACTTATGGATGGAAAGAGAAGATCCGTTACTGGAGGATGGTATTCTAGAGCGGAAGGTTCATACTACAAGACGGGGTGCTATTAATTTGTTCCGAGTTGGGAAGAAGGGTCAGCTACCGAGTAAGTCAAAGTAGTACAACAGGGAATTGGGCATCGCCGCGTTCCCACATTACCAGCTCAAGCTTGAGCAGGAGCTCAAGGCTCCTAAAGTGGGGAGCCATGATCCAGGAGGATCTAGAGTTATTTGAAGATTTGTCAAAGTCGTTCGAACGAGTTGTCATGTCCTCTGAAATTTTGGCCCAGAGCCATATTTTTTCTCTGCACCAAAATATTCGAGTAAACTTAAAAATATTTGGACAGAGGAAAACTGTTATGACAGAAAACCCTAAAAATTCAACGGGCCAACCCCGGACACCCCGGAAACACCACGGGCCACCCCCACAACTACTCAAACACTCCTACAGCCTAACAAGGATTTCTCAAGGTGAAAACACCACCTCCACCGCCTCACGACCACCAAAACACCTTGGCCCCTAAAAGGAATCTTTTCCTCGGAAAAGTTTGGAAACTCACCGGCCACTCCAACGGCTCACAGGAACCACCCCAAACCACACACACAACATACAAACATCTAAACCAAAGTTTTTATGGGCTCCCAAGGCCACAAACCTACCTCTACCTCCAAAACACCTCCGAACTGCCAAAACCACAAAAAAAAAGGAATCTAATGCTAAACCGCCGAAAGGAATAAATGGATGCATAAAATGGATGGAGGAGTAAATGAGGAATATATGCGGAATGTAAATGCGGATAATGAATATGCAAAGGTGACAATGAATAGGAATACGCAGAGTATTATAATAATGAGTATACTAAAAGCTAAAATAGTAATTTAAAATCGGGGTCATTACATTCTACCCCCCTAAGAAGAAATTTCGTCCTCGAAATTAAACACATACCTCAGTCTGAGAATAAATATGGGTAGTGGCTCCTCACCTCGGCCTCCAACTCCCAGGTAGCCTTCTCTGGTCCATGGTGACTCCACTGGACTCTCACAAACAAAATAACCTTGCTACGAAGAACTTTCTTCTCGCGATCCAAAATATACTCCGGATGCTCAATATACGAGGCATCGCCCTGAACCTCTATCGGTTCCCAATCAATCACACGTGTAGGATCCCGCTTGTACTTCCTCAACATAGAAACATGGAAGACGCTATGAACTCTGTTCAGCTGCGGCTGTAATGCTAACCGGTATGCCAATTCCCCAACTCTATCCAGAATCTCAAACGGCCCAATATATCTCGTAGCTAGCTTCCCCTTCTTGATGAAACGCATCACTCCCCTCACTGGTGAAACTTTTAGCAAAACATGATCCCCGATCCGAAATTCTAGCGGTCTCTTGCAGATGTTGGCCAAACTCTCCTGTCGGCTCTGAGTTGTACGTAGTCGGTCCCTGATAATAGTAACTGCCTCTGTGGTCTCCCGAACTAAATCTGACCCCAGTAAACTCTGCTCACCAACCTCTGCCCAACTCAAAGGAGATCTGCACGGTCTACCATATAAAGCCTCGTACGACGCCATCCCGATGCTCGACTGGAAGCTGTTGTTGTAAGCAAACTCTGCCCAAGGTAAGTACTCGCCCCAGCTTCCCTTGAAGTCCAAAGCACAAGCTCAAAGCATATCCTCAAGAATCTGGTTAACTCGCTCTGTCTGACCGTCGGTCTGAGGGTAAAATACTGTACTAAAATCCAATCTAGTATCCATAGCTCCCTGAAAACTCTGCCAAAATTTGCTGGTAAACTTGGCATCTCTATCTGACACTATCGATACTGGAACCCCGTGTAAACGAACTATCTCCCTCACGTATACCCTGCTCAACTCGTTAGTGGTCATAGTCGTGCGAACCGTAATGAAATGTGCTGATTTGGTCAACCGGTCCACGATCACCCAAATATAATCATATAGTCTCTTCATCCGCGGTAAACCCGATATAAAGTCCATCGTCACATGTTCCCATTTCCACTCTAGGATAGGTAAGGTCTTAAGTTGTCCCGCCGGTTTCTGATGCTCGGCCTTCACCTGCTGGTAAGTTAGATATTTGGAAAAAAATTCTGCTATCTCGTGCTTCATATTGTCCCACCAAAAATATCTCTTCAGGTCCTGGTACATCTTCGTACTGCCTGGATGAATGGTATATCTCAAACTGTGAGCCTCACTCAAAACCTCACGCTTCAGTACCTCAGAATCTGGCATGCATAATCTGCCCCTGTATTTGATGCTTCCATCTGGACTAGCTGTCCGATCAGGCCTGGTGTCGTCTGAAACCCAAGACTGTAATCTATCATCCTACTGTTGTGCCTCAATAACCCGAGAGATCAAGGAGGGCTGAACTCTCAGATTTGCAATAAGACCACCCGTAGTCTGAGAACCCAAAATAAACCCGAACTCCGCAATGTCGCTAAGCATCGTCCACTCACGAATCATCAGACGTGCAAGTAATCCTCTAGGCAAACGGCTCAAAGCATCGACCACCACGTTCGCCTTCCCTAGATGATACTGCCAATCTACATCGTAGTCCTTCAGAAATTCCATCCATCTGCATTGTCTCATGTTCAGCTCCTTCTGGGAGAAAAGATACCGCAAGCTCTTGTGATTAGAAAAGAGCTCGAATCTCTCCCCGTATAGGTAGTGTCTCCAGATCTTCAGCGCATAAACCACCGCTGCCAACTCGAGGTCATGAGTAGGATAATTCCTCCCGTGCACCTTAAGTTGTCTCGAAGCGTAAGCCACTACCTTGCCTTCCTGCATTAACACACAACCAAGCCCACTGAGTGAGGCATCGCTGTATACTCTGTAACTCTGCCCACTAGACGGAACTATCAGAACTGGCGTTGTCGTTAATCTGTTCTTCAACTCGGGCGAAAGCTGAAGCACATCTGTCATTCCAAACGAACCGAACGTCTTTCTGCGTCAAACTGGTCAATGGAGCTGCAATCTGCGAAAACCCCTCAATAAATCTACGATAGTAACCCGCTAAACCCAAAAAACTGCAAATCTAGGTAACACTCGTCGGCTGTGCCCAATCTGCGACTGCTACAACCTTGGAAGGATCTACTGTAATTCCATACTTAGACACCACGTGTCCTAGGAATTTCACCTCCTACTGCCAAAACTTACACTTTTTGAACTTCGCAAACAGGGTGTTCTCCCGCAAGGTCTGTAAAGCGGTCCTCAAATACCCCTCATGCTCCGCCTCCGTCTTCGAATAGATCAATATGTCGTCGAGGAACACAATGACGAACCGGTCAAGAAAAGGGCTGAAAACACGGTTCATCAAATCCATAAAGGTTGCGGGTGCGTTCGTCAACCCGAATGGCATCACCCGAAACTCATAGTGCCCGTAACGAGTTCGAAAGGCTGTCTTCGAAACATCAGCTGCCCTGATCCTCAGTTGGTGGTAACCCGATCTGAGATCAATCTTTGAAAAGAACTGCGCTCCTCGAAGCTGGTCAAACAAGTCCTCGATCCTCGACAACGGATATTTGTTCTTGATCGTGACTTTGTTCAACTCGCGGTAGTCAATACACAAACGCATCGAACCATCTTTCTTCTTTGTGAACAAAACCGGAGCCCCCCTCGGTGAAGTACTCGGCTCCATCAACTCTGAAATATGATCCTTCAGCTCCTTCAGCTCGACAGGTGCCATACGGTACGGTGCCTTTGAAATTGGAGCTGTACCAGGAACAAGATCTATGCCAAAATCAATCGCTCTCATCGGCGGTAAACCGGGAATCCGCTGGAAAATGTCGGAATAATCACAAACTACCAGAATAGAGCTAACGTCCACGCCCGAGGACTCTAACTCTAAAAAAGCTAGTAAGTCGTCCCCTGTCTATACAGGTTTCGAACTAGAGAACACGAATCGCCTCTCACCGGGAATACGAAAGGTAGCCGTCTTCTCGAAGCAGTCTAAAGTGACCCGGTGTGTCGACAGCCAATTCATGCCTAGGATGATGTCAAACTCATGCATCGGCAAAACTAATAGGTCTGCTGATAGGACTCGACCACAAACAACTATCGGGCAATCTCTACATATGCATGAGATAGACACCGAAGAATCTAAATGAGTACCCACGAAAACCTCATCTATCAGTAAAGAAGAATTAAAGCCAATAATGCAGAGGAATGCAGATGCGATGAATGAATGCGATGCACCAGAATCGAAAAGGACATGAGTGGGCGAATAAGAGATATGGAACGTACCTTCCACCACAGGTGGAGCGGTGCAAGAGCCTCGCCTCCCCACTGTAAATACTCTGCCTTGACCGTGGCTCTGAACGTGACCCTGCTGCTGACTCGGATGCTGCGGCCTCTGTACACCCTGAGGACCCAGAATCATCTGTCTGCCCCGTGGACCCTGAAGCTGCCTCTGAGGAAACTGCTGGACCTGAGGAACCTGCTGTGGTCGTGGCTGGTAACCAACTGGACCCTGAAACTGTTGTAGCGGCTGCTGACCTCTACCTGGTTTGGGATAGAACCTCTTAATATGCCCATTTCCCCCGCAGTTCTAACAAGTGTGAGGAGGAAGTTGTGCTCCCTCCAAGTATTGTCCGCCCGTAGCTCTGGCTGGTGTACCCTCAAATCTCTGTCTCTTCGGACCTAAACTGCTGTACTGAGTCTGAACTGCCTTGCCCTTATCGGGTCTTGTATCCTGTCTCGCTGGGTTCCTCGCGTCCCTGGACCTACACTCCTCAGCCTCGTTTTGTTCCAAGGCTAATGCCTTAGACAAAACCTCTCTGTACGTGCTTGCACCGGAGGAGATCAAGAACCTCCTAAAGAATGGACGAAGACCCTTCAAGAATTTCATCTTCCTCTGTTCCTCGTCCTGAACAATAAACGGAACATAACGAGTGAGCTCGTTAAACCTCTGATCGTAACGGGCAATACGCATATCACCCTGCTCAAGTGCGTAGAACTCGGAGATGCATGCGTCTCTGCAGCTCTGAGGGAAGTACTGAGCGAAGAAAAGCTCCTAGAATGATGACCAAGGAATAGGGGTTTCCAAAACCGTCCTCTTGGCCATATCCCACCAAAAGTCTGCCTCACCCTGAAGTTGGTAAGCTGCAAGTGTCACCCGCTGATCGTCGGGACACTTCATCGCGTCTAAGGTCTTCTCTATAGACCTGAACCATGCCTCGGCCTCTGAAGGAATCAATGTGTCAGAAAAAGTTGGGTGTTTGTATCTCTGAAGCTGCTCTAAGTAACTGTGCTCCCTAGGTACTGGGTTCCTAGCCTGCTGAAAGAAAGCGACAAAGTTGTCCATAAACTGCTTCATCTCCGCTGAAATGCCTGAAGCTGCCTGAACCGGTAAGACACCTGGATGCCCTGGAAATACTGGAACAGGTGGGGCACCCTGATAAATTTGAACCCCTGGTGTTACTCCCATACCAACCCCAGCCACAGAAACTACCGGCTCTGTCTGCGGGATCGGAATGGACCCCGAACTCTCCTGACTGACCACCTGCTCATCAGTCCCTGCGCTACTGCGTAAACTCTGGCAAACACCCTCTCAGATACCCCCACGGGTTCTAGCATGACCTCTGCCTCTACCACCTCTAGCCATAGAAATAGAAATCTACCACGAATAAGGAAACATAACTCAGGAACGGATAGGAATGAATTAGGAATAGGAAAGGAATACGATAAATAAGAAATCCGAAAAGAATTGATCCTAGCTCTGTCTAAAGGATAACTCGTCATATGATCTGCCATAACAGAGATAAGGATTAACCTTACGCTTTGAAATCAAGTCTGTCACGCCCCAAAATCCAGTAATCGATAGCTTGACCAATTACTAGACTCTAAGTAGTACAGGTTGGGGAATCTGAAGATTCTACCCCACAAATAGCCAAGCCGTAGACAAATTCTGGCTCGGCTATTCACATATAGCAAAAATCATCAGAGTAAAGAAATGGCGATACACAATATAACAATATAACGCGGAAGCAAAAGACATATATGTGTACATATCATGTCAAAACGTAATAAAATATCTCGAATACAAGCTCAGCTACACAATGCTGAGAACACTTATAGAATCTAGAACTGAAAGAATCTGCAGCGGAAAAATCAATCTCTGGACAGGCTAACCCGCGGCAGTCCAAGCTACTCAACCTCTGAAAAATCTTAAATACGAGAGTGAGCAAACAATGAGCTCACTAATCCAACAGAACTAAATAACTTACTAATAACATGTACTGGAATAGAGTAGAGATGAGTGCGATAAAGAAAATAAGCAACTAAGCAGTTCTAACAATAATCAGTAACCATCAATAAAATAAGTAATCACTACAGAAAGGAGGATTGAATTGATAAGAGAATGGAGAATAGAGTTAATGCGGAAGGAGAGTGGAGTGGATTCGGAAAGGGGATAGAGTTAAGAATGTGAGAGGAGAGAATGATGATGAAGATGCAATGCTATGACGTGAAGTGATGGCTAGGATAATCCTACTTATCCTAGATGTAATGATATGATATGATGAGCGGCGATATTCCCATAAATATCCCCTAATGCAAAATAATTTAATTCTAACGTCTAATGTTATCTTAAGGAGATTCGGTAAAGAGGATACACTGGTGCAATTTGTTTAAGCTCGACCAAGCTAGGATGGTCGCACTCGATCAAAGTAGAAGGGTGGATCAAACCCCGGAACTAGTCCTGCACATTTCAAGGAATTTCAACCTCAACGAGGATAAGTTTGGGATCACCAGAACTCTGTCTCATACCAATCCACACTCCGTGGTGGTTTTGCTAGGTATGATAGTGTCATTCCCAATCTCACCTGTGTATTTTAACCCGATCTCGCAGACTCCATGGATCCCGTCGGAGGTCAACCGAAGCGGAGTGTTTGTGTATCCCATCTCAATAAGTTTGAAAAATGCAATAAGTTATATCGTGTAGTCAGTGCCCAAGCACAACCCGGTTGCCGCTAACCTGGCAACCCAAACAAAATCAACAAGGACTTGTTGCACCGACTCTGTATAGCCGAAACAACAACCTAACCGTCGCCTACGTCCAAGCCAACAATCTCTTAAAGGTTGGAAGGGGCATTCCTGGGCAACCACGGAACACGAACCCCAACCACCACTACTAACCTAAGGTTCTATATTAACCAAATCCAACTCCAGAATCATTCCCATCCAACCACAGGTTAATAACTACAACCCAAAACCCAACCTCAGAATCAAGTTATCACCCATACTACAGGTTAACAATTATAACAGAATAATCTCTAAGTTAAACTATAGTTAATCACAACCCATCTCTAAGTTCAATGCTACTCTCTAAAACAATATACTGGAACTAGTAAAGAAACTTAGTAAAGTTGGGATATGAAACTCGCCTGATAATAAATTCGAGTCCTGCGGAAATCCAACTCGGAAACCCAATCAAAATCCGCGGAATGGCTACGGAACGCCCGAATAACCTAACGCAATCACTGAGAACAACAATCTACCCAAACAATTAAGGAAACGACAATAAAGCCCAAACCCTAGAAATCAACCTACGCCAAATCGAAATGAATTTGAGAATTACTCGCCGAGGATAGGAGAGAAGATCGCGGCGAAGCTGAGGAAGAATCCGCGAGCGATGGGAAAGACTGGATTAGCAGTTTGGAGGAGAGAGGATTGATGTTTAGGAGAGGATTCGGGTTGATTTTGGGAGAGGAGATGGAGAGAGAAAAGGTCTAAAAACAACCCAAACTCGGTTAAGCAAAAAAAGAGCAAATCTGTTTTTACTATTCAGCAAAAAAATATTCGAATATTTTTTCTCTGCGCCAAAATATTCGAGTAAACTTAAAAATATTCGAACAGAGGAAAACTGTTATGACAGAAAACCCTGAAAATTCAACGGGCCAACCCCGGACACCCCGGAAACACCACAGGCCACCCCCACAACTACTCAAACACTCCTATAAGCCTAACAAGGATTTCTCAAGGTGAAAACACCACCTCCACCGCCTCACGACCACCAAAACACCTAGGCCCCTAAAAGGAATCTTTTCCTCAGAAAAGTTCGGAATCTTACTGGCCACTCCAGCGGCTCACCGGAACCACCCAAAACCACACACACAACATACAAACATCAATACCAACCCATCTAGGGGTTCCCACAAATTATAACACCGCCGTAACACTTAAAACCACAGGAATGCCAAAAAGGAATCTTTTTCCCGGGCGACTCTAGAAACCTACCGGCAACTCCAACGGCTTACCGGAACCACCCCAAACCACACACACAACATACAAACATCTAAACCAAACTTTTTATGGGCTCCCAAGGCCACAAAACTACCTCTACCTCCAAAACACCTCCGAACTGCCAAAACCACAAAAAAAGGAATCTAATGCTAAACCACAGAAAGGAATAAATGGATGCATAAAATGGATGGAGGAGTAAATGAGGAATATATGCGGAATGTAAATGCGGATAATGAATATGCAGAGGTGAGAATGAATAGGAATACGCGGAGTATTATAATAATGAGTATACTAAAAGCTAAAATAGGAATTTAAAATCAGGGTCATTACAGTATACCATGGTCTCTCAAAACAGCGTGGACTCTGATCACTCCTCTCCTTCAAAACATCCGGTTCAATCATGTATGGAGAGAATGCAACTTCTCTGCAGATCACCTCGCACGGAGAGGCTCAGACCCAACCAACCGCTAGAAGAATGGACAGATGGCAAACCAGAATATCTAGAGATAATCGAAGACCAGGGTATGGAGTACTATAGAGTGAGGAAAATCGTTCGAACGAGATAGAAGGTCGTTCGAACGAAATGGCAAAATTTTCAAACTTGTCGATTCAGACGACATTATGAAGACATGTTTCAACAGGTTGTTCAAACGACTTACACGATACCCTCAAAACCGGGTTTCTTAAATTGTCGAGAAAGACGACATTTTGAAGGATTTTCATATTTTCGTTCGAACAAAATTGGAGGTCGTTCAAACGAAATACACTCCTGGCATTTGAACGACCCTGGATTCGTTTGAACGACTAGCCCTGATGCGTATAAGTTTATGGTTATTTACTTATGTATTTATTTATCTTCGTAGAGAGCCCCATACATTTTCTCTAGTGCATGTACTAGGGTGAGGAATAGATGCTTTCCTCATATTGTAAATTTGTTTTGATTATATCTACAAAACATTTTGCAAAAAAAAGGGACTGAGGCCTATATTATTCCATGTATATATGAAATCATTTTTGAAATTTGCAAAAAAAAGGTGACCATCGCATTATTGAAGGTGACCATTTCACTATTGAATTAAACTGCAGGGTCTGCCCTAAACCCCAGTTTGCCTAGCAAAAAAAGGCCCTATATGTCTTGAGCTTGATATGAAACTTGGAATACAACATAATTAATCAGTCTACCCGGTTCCCACATGTTGACCTAAAATGTATAAAGGAATATGCAAATGACCAAATCACAAATCATGCATGTTCTTTATGTGTATTTGATGGGTCGGCAACAAGGTATAACCACATTGTTATGACTTGCGATGCATATTTAAGTATCCTCTAAGACCAGATAAAAAAAATGCAGTCTAATTTTTCATCATTAATTGTTGCAATTTCTGCAAAATCTTTGGACCACGATACTGAACCACTGCAGTTCATCTATATGCCCATACAACCAGAAAATAAATTAGGGATGTGGTTTCAAGTTCATTAATTTCTTGCCATACAACTTGATTAAGAATTAAATTTTCTTAGGCACACAACAAATCATCCAAACAAAAAGTCCTGGTCTCCAGTAACCTTACCACATTCAGAACAAAATCAACAAACTCCACGAATTTAAAAAAGATTCAGCCATATAGGATCATATGCTCTCCTCCTGCGTCGTGTTCAGTACTCACAGATTTATCCTTGTCCTCAAAACACTGATTTAAAAGAGAGAATAAGTAATTGAGTGCATCAGTATATAGCACACATACAGAGATTAAAAAACAAAAAAAAAGCCCAGTGAAAAGTTCCGTTATTTGCTCGAGGATGTGATTACACCTCTACCGATATTTATTTCCTACTTAGGTTTGGTTTTATGCCCTAGAGGGAGGTGGCAAAGTTATTTCACATATCTCTTCACCATATCCTTGAATAAACGTCGTCAACATCATTTTAATTCAACTCTACAAGGAAGATTGTAGGGGTGGAAATAATTTAACGCCGCATCTAACTAGCAACTTTCCCTTTGATATTTAAAGAACCTATGAATGAATCTACCTTAAATAGCAAGATAGATGGTAGGGTTATTATGAAGAGGGAGATTTAATGTGTCAGATTTTTTTCGAAGCGTTATAGCTAGTGAATAAATAATTGGACAAAAATCTGAATATATAAAACTTATTTATTAAGACTGCATGCATAGCTCACTAGTTTAAAAACTACTTTTATACAAAGTTAATAATTTTGTGGAATACTCATAACTAGAATTTCTATCTTGTTGAAAGTTAACTTTGGACTCTTTTCAAATAATACTGAATTGCGTAAAACTATCACATATACATTATACTACATCATTTTAAAGGCGGTTTAGGTTTCCCTATGACAGGACTTGACCCAGTTCATTGCATTCCTTAAATCCTCCTATATGTCCCTAATTTAACTAGGTCTATGCTGGGATCCCTCTATAATCAGGCCATATTGTAGCTGTTTTTCCAATAAGCATAGCTAAAAGAAGAAAATAAATTCACAATTTTAAATGTCCTTCTTCAACAAGTAACTTTCTTCTTTTTTTCTCTCTCTCTCTCTCTCTCTCTTTCACACACAGTTTGTCTTCTCCTAGTTTATTTCCTCCTCAGTTCCATCATCATTTTTGTCGTGTCTGACTCAAGTTGCCTCCCCCTTCCTCCGTCAGATCGATCATCCTCTGGCTTTGTACTAGATAATTAATTACTAGTATCTATCCTATATATTCCTGTATGTTTGCTCATGCCTAGTTTTATTTTTTGTACTAACTCGTTGTATATATATGTTAAATTGTTAATTTTTTTTGCAAAGCAAAACAGGGTTTAGACAGCCCCCAGAACCTGCTATATATAAATAAATAAAAACCGAAACAATTACAGCCTATAGAACCATTTTCCCCTAGGATCCTCATCCAGTTTGACACACAGGTCTTGTGTAAAGGAGCTAGGGAAGTATACAATTTCACCAAAGGAATACCTACAGAGGCCAGATAGTCTGCACATTGATTCCCCTCTCTAAAAATATGGAAAATATAAAAGAACTTGATAAATTGTATATGATTAATGAAACAAGAAGAAGCTAAGCTTATTTGAATTGTTGCTTATTGCTGTATTTTTTTATTTCATAAAGATATATTTATAGGGTTTTACATATGAGTAGTCATTCTTCTATAGTAGGGAACAACTAATTTAGCTTCATACTAGGTCAAATGCTAAAATGAGGAAACTTTGATCGAAAATGTCCAAGGTGGAATGAATCTCGTAATACTCCCCTTCAA